>OY744515.1:60779728-60899728 GCA_963556195.1 Sepiola atlantica
GTTTGCACTATAACGCCAGGGTAGTTCTTTTGAATGTGTATCACTTTTAACGAAACATGTTCGATTAACATAGATACATATATAGTTATTATGTTATACTTATGGCGGTAATATATTACTACTACCCCACTGGTATCACGCACGTTATTATTTAATCAAAAAATTAAAAGTAAGATTGACGACGTTATTAAAACAATATTAGGAATGCCAGAATTTTATAAGGATTTATCGAATGATCAACGTAGTACACCACTTAAGAGAAATAGTTGCAAGGCCATTTGCCTTATTACAACCTTGAAGGGAAGATCACTACGCTATATATATGATCACGTAATACTAGTAAATAAGTTCCATGTGGACTTTTTGGCGCGTAAACTCTTTCGTTTAGTCGCGGGAAATGAAGTTATGCTAAACGCATGTGTTTTATGCACCCCCCCCATATTTTCAGTCTGTGTCTGTTTATAACTCACCTTCTTTTCTCATTATCTACCATTATGAATCGCCCTAGATCTTCCACTTTAACACGATTGACTCGGAGTTAGTGGTGCATTTCTTTTAAAAGGTTAAACGCCTGAGTAATATACCTAACATTCCATTACACTCTAATAGGCAAATAGAATTAAACAAATTAAAATTATAAATAATGAGAAATAAATTATGTAAAATATTAAATGTAAAAATAAAATCGGTATGCAATAATAATTTTACCGATATTTTAACGAAGATTGACTATTTTAATTAGTCTGTTTATCAGCGTGATTGTTATATTCACAACGTTTCGGCTCATGTGACCTCAAATATTTCCATATGAATCTCTTCGAGCTTTTTGGTCAACTTTAGAGTTTTTTCAAACTCGAAAACCCGCATAGAATTTAGAACCAATCGCTTTATTTAATTCATTGGGTAAATTGTCTCATTCAACAAGCCAGGAAAATAGGTATACATTGTAGATTAGAACACTAGTAAGAACATTTCAATATCAGTGTTGCTAATAAAAGCATATAATTAAAGTAATAGTAAATTGTTATTAATAAGTAGTAATAATACGCATCTAGACGAAGATGAGTTTGAAGGACTCTAACATTAAAACTAAAATTGTTCACATGGATCCAGGATCGAACGGTTACAAGGGTTAGTTAATAATTATTTTTCTAGGGGTTAAATGTTCAAGCTGTATTACTGTACTGAAATATGTAATGTTTAAGCCTAAACTTACTAAGAATCAAATACATTTACACTTCTATCTGGTCATTTCTAACGAAATGAGAATAATCTAATTCTGTTGATTAGAAAATGCTCCGATTTAAAGTTTAGTTCAAGTTTTTCAATTCGTCATTTATACTAGAGGGTTTCGAATTCGACAAGTCCGACTAGAAAGTAAAAGGTTTTGATAATTTCAAACTGAAGATAACGACTACAATAAGAATAATCCTAAACAAAATTTAATTATTCAGGTTTTCTTTCATCCAATCTATCTAACCATGATGGATAGCTGATTTCTCATCTTGATAATATACATTTTGAGGTGCTTGATTTGGTTAATGGATAGCGTTGCAATACATGGAATCGATTATGTCGAAGTCAAAACATCGCGGATATCATTTGGTTATTTACGCACGGATATTATTCGGAAACATATAAACGCATAGTTCCCAGACACGTGAATAGAAATGTGAGTCCAGGAAAGCGTAAACAATAGCGCGTTTCCATCGGACGTGTACTTTGTCAGGAAATAATCTTAAAAGGCTTGAGATGCCGCGAAACAGACTCATCGAAGCCCATAAATGTGAATGCGGAGATAGAGACGCAGTTATTCAAGTATGTCGATTACACAAATATCGTGGCATTCAATGTCTTATCTTATTCGTCTAGTTTTATTTTGGAGTTTTATTTTGGAGTTTTATTTTGGAGTACGTGTAGTAGGATTTTTTGTAGAACTCGTCAATTATCTTCTGTTCTTTTTTAGGACAAACTTACACCAGGTGTAAGAGAAAGGATATTTGTCATTTTTGTGCTTTCCTGACATCTTGACTATTTCTTCTATTCGATAAAAAAATATTACGAAGTTATTAATAAAATCAAAATAAAATACTTTATATCTGTTTGCAAATAGACTTATTTTATAGATTTATTTCAAACTGCACTTTAATTTCAAATTATACTATAATTTATCTATATTTGTACGATTAACTGATTGCACAAATCAGACATCAAAAAAATAAACTACATTTATATGGCACACTAACCTTCTGTTGTTACATACTTGAGCTTCGTGACATACTGATGGTTGAGGAGAGAAAAACAGATTAAATTGTCCTAAGAAAAATAATGAATCTTTAGGGTTTCTTTTAATGACATCATCAACAAAATAATTTATGATTTTAGACTTGTGTTTCAATGTTCATTCAACTGAAAAATATGTTGCTAGATTTTTCTATGTGTCTGTTTTTTTTTGTTTTTTAGATTTTCTAAATGGATCTGCAGCAATTCTGCCAATAGGACACCAACACATGTAGACTTTTTCATAAGAATTATTTAAAAATGGTTTTAGAAAGTCGAAATTAAATTAGGTATTTTCTGCAACAATCTGCATCATTTTTACAGCAAAGTTAGTTGTAAATTTAAAAAAAAACTAAAAAGGCTGAAACTCAAGGAGGGGAATGATCGTCCCCTCTCCGGTGCAGGGATTTCCTGCTCGGGGATGATATCTTTTAGGGGAAGGAACCGAAATTATTTTTTATGGGGAGGAGAAGCGTTTTCGGCAGGAAATCGGAATTGATTCCATTTTGTGTCGACCGGAGGGGCACGGAAAATCCGACATAGCGAGAAAGATAGCGGCCTCCTAAAACTAATTATATATTAAAAATAACACAAATCAGTCTAAAAAGATACGAATGGTCAAGATTGGCAGACCAAAATATTTGCAACTAATATAGAATCACACTGAGAAACAGATTAAGTGTACTTAAAAAATGACAACCTATGCAAATTACAAATTTGACCAACTTGTTATCGATCACAACGAAGCAAGAGAGAAATACATCACAGTGAAGCCGAAAAGAAAATGGCGACTACCATTGAAAACAGCTGCAGTTTCAGAAAAGAAAGAATCACTAAAACATACCTCCTAACTGACGAGGAACGATCCAACTGTTATTATCAATTTAAATTCTCTAAAGCCCCTAAAACGGCCTTATGAACACATATCAAAAAAAGCATTTATCTAATGGAAGATCTATCTGATCCGGTCTACACTGGAATATAGACAATCGGCAGTGACACCGAAAACGGTAAATGAAATGAGCGGAAGAAAAAGCTCTACAAAATCGAAACTTAAAGCCTTAAGTGAGAAAGACAGATTTACAATATTAAAAAAATAAATTAGCAATCTTTTGGAAAAAGTACCAACAATCAATTCTCTGCCCATTGAAAAAGTCATCAGTGGACAACTCAATATTAAAACTGGAAACTTTACCATGTATGAGCTCGAAACGTAGTTACGAACATAACAAAATTGTAAGGCCGCTTGATTGGACGAAATTTCTCTCGATGTCTAGAAAACAATGAAAATTCAATGGCATCCTCATTAGACTCTGTAACGCTGTATATGATGAACAGCGCAGATATAATTAAACTAAAGGATGCATACTCACATTCCCCAGAAGAGGTGACCTGGGTATTGCCTCAAACTACTGAGGAATAACTTTAACAGCCAATTCTGCCAAAATCTATAATGACATGTTGTTGAACTGAATTCGACCTGAAATTAAGAAAGTCCTTAGACGAAATCAAAATGGGTTTAGGAAAAATAGATAAACACATGTGCAAATCTTAACGATTCGGATGATTATAGAGGGCGTACGGGAAAGAAATCTTAAGGCAGTCTTGTTGTTTGTAGATTTCTCGAAGGCTTTTGATTCGATACACAGGGGGGAGCATGAAGAGAATTCTTTTGGCATATGGTATTCCAGATAAAACTGTTGTTGCAAGAATTATATTGTACAGCTAAACTTAGTCTATGGTGCGGTCGCCTGATAGAGACACTTATTTCTTAAAGTCACTGCGGATGTTCTTCAGATACTATAGTTCTATATCTATCCGTGATTTGCATTGACTAAATCATCCGTTTATCACTTGATAAATTAATAGGAAATGGCTTGACATTAGTACCTGCAAGATGCAGGGAAAATGACAGACGCAAGCTATGCTGATGACATTGCAAATTTTGCTGACACAACGTGACGGACAGAAGCCCTACTACACTGTGTGTGAGAAACGTCCAATTGAAGTTGGCTTTTTGTCAAGATAAGCAATACAGAACACATTATTAGGAAATAACATGGACTTGTTTAAAAAATGTCGACAGGTTTACCTATCTGGGGAGTAAAGTTTTCAAGAGAAATCCGACAGAGTGTAAACTGAAGGTGCGAATCAGCAAGACTTGGGCAGGATTGGACAAGATGAAAGCGATCTAGAAGTCAGGTCTTTCTACCATGATGAAACGTGACTTCTTTGAAGCCATTGTTGCAAAATTACTCGTATATAAAAGTAGTGATTTGATTTTCACCAAAAGATTGGAGAACAAATTTGATGGTGTATAAACTAGAATGCTAAGAGATGCTCTTAACATCTCCTGGAGACAGCACCCCTACGAGAAAGCAACTCTATAGACACCTCCCCCAGATTCCAGCCCTGATCAGAGAGAGAGAGAGAAGAACCAGATTTGTAGAACATTGCTAGAACGCTAATAATAAAATCATTAGCGATGTTCTTCTGTGGATATTAAAACAGCTCAGATGTGGCTCAGTGGGTAGACCGCAGAGAACCTACATCAAACTCAAAGAGAAGACTCATTATGCACCTATGAGGACTTACTAGGTGTGACAGAGGATAAAGCTAGATGGCGTTAGAGCGCCAGGAGGATCCGTTACACCAACATGACTAGATGATGTATATATATATATATATATATATATATATATATATATATATATATATATATATATATATATATATATATATGTAAAGATATATATTAATATATATGTACAAATATATGTATATATATATGTAAAGATATATATATATATATATATATATATATATATATATATATATATATATATATATATATATATATATATTGTTATATATCTAATTAGGAGAGATGCATTGCTAAACTAGTAAATGTCTTGCTCTGCCCCACCCTAGTGGCGTTTGAGGAAAGTAGCTTACGTGTGCCTCATTCTGTAGTTAAGTATTGCTGGTAAAAGATACCACAATGCACTCGAGCGGAACTAACGTTATGGCTCGAATTACGCCAACCACTTAATATTCAATGTAAAGTTGATGCGCGACTTGTGACCGTTTAATTAATCCTTTAAACTTTGGGTCTCATTA
The DNA here is from genome assembly GCA_963556195.1 of Sepiola atlantica. Classification (NCBI taxonomy): domain Eukaryota; kingdom Metazoa; phylum Mollusca; class Cephalopoda; order Sepiida; family Sepiolidae; genus Sepiola; species Sepiola atlantica. The sequence continues at coordinate 60,785,129 of OY744515.1, forward strand.
TATAACAAAAGTACTGGATGTTATGTGGTGCTGTTGTCTAATATGAAGATAAATATCATCATGGAATCTCTAATACTTTCATGTATAAAGTAAACATGATAATTAAACAATATACATGTGTGTTTCTTTGGAATGCGTCAAATAGTTATAGCAAAAGTAGTAGAGTCATTTTAATCTCCTGTACTAGAATGAGAATACCTGTGACTGTGAAGTCACACATGAATTACATGAAATATCCTTTTTTCACAAGCCAGCCACGACGATTGTAGAAGTACAATCTAAGAGTTGTACGTAGAACGCTATATATATTTGAACACTACTCGCTTTTATTTGCAGTGTACATTTAAACTCTCTAGGTATATCGTGTTAGTCCGCACTTGAAATTCTGGATTGCGAATAAATAAAATCCTATGTAAGTTTGACCTTTATGTTCTGCATACTTTACCTTAAAGATAAATTGACACAGAAAGACCACGTGTAATTATGTGTATGTTGAGATGAACCGAACTGACAGACAATGAAATAACAAGTTTCTAATTGTTTATATGTCATGGAGTACCAACCCCCAACATTGGCGAAATTATGAACAAAATTCTGTGTTTAAAGGGCAGTCGTTCGGAAAACTCAGTTACAATCGTGTCCACCATGAAAATCACAATCTCTTAAACCTGAACTGAAAGAAAATAGGCATAAATTTGAATTACACTTCTTCGATTGTTTTTTTTCTAAATCAGTGGTATTTACCGACGGCGCTCTTTGATTTCTAATTTGCTCTGGTACTTTTTTCTAGCCTTTCAATAAACATTAGCTACGCTATGTTTTTTTCAATAGATACATAAAATTACGAATGCTATACCAACAGTAATCCTCGTCAACGTTTTTATACAGAAATGCAGCTAATTAATTACAAACAGGTTTAAATACGCCTTAAGCATGGGTTCCTTAGACTGCAACAGCATAGAACCGTTTATTAGGTGTAAGAGGGTCAAACTAAAAAATAACTGACAACAATTTAAAACAAATTGATATCAGCATAAATGAGTAGAGTTATGGGCCTCTTTGAATGTTAGAAGGTTTAAGAATGTAAAGATAATTAAAGTTTCTCAAAGGGTAAAAATCGGCGTCACTCTATGTTATTTATAGTGTTAATCTCGTATACGGCATAATCACGCTAACACACCGGTTCCCGTTAGATCACCGAAGTAAAGCGACGTTAAGCCTGGCCAGTACTAAATAGGTGACCATTTGGGAATACCAGGTTCTATATGAGTTCTCCGCTTATATCGGCATTGTTTTCTTGTCTTTGCCATTGGAATAAAGCAGTGCCGTTTCAGGAGAGGTGTAGTTATAGATTGCGTAACCCTTGATTTACAAGTACACAATTACACGCGCAGGTAAACTTACAGGGCTATCCATTGTCTCTCAAAACTTAACGGAGGTCATGTTGAATCTAATAGAAAGACGTGGCGTAGTGCAGTGTTTATAAACGCGGGCTGTCGGATCGACATGTTGACTTCGAGTTCTTCCGAGCCGGCTAAATACCTTGGGAAAGGTATGGATTTATATGTCCTCTCTTCAGATAAAAATTGTAGGCTAGGCTAGACACTCAAGCCTTATCCAGGTGTATGAAAACCTCGAAAATAATACCAGATTATCTCTACTTATATCGGTATTGTTTACAGTCGCCCTAGACTTTTTCTTGCTACTGGACTCATTGTCTCTCAAAAATTAAAGGAGTATTTTGTAAATCTCACTGATATCAGAAGTACACATATTTGCAATTGTGGCCCATTTTCTTTTCGGTTTTTCCATTATGAATAAAAATATACTCTTTTTGTTCTTATAACAATTATGAACATTTATGATTTTTTTGAAATTTCATTCCTTTATGGTTCGATTTCAGACCAAGCAAAATGAAATGTCAAGTAAATCAAAACTACTCATTTTTGACACCTTTGCATTCTTGGTATTGTTAAGTTTTTATTTACTATATATCAACCTTTTTCGGGTTATGTAATGCCGAATCCGGTCATGCGTTCATGCTTCAAGTTCTTTGTATCTTTAAATATGTTTTCATGGTGTTTGATTTGTTTGTTTTGTAGAGGAACATTCTTTTTAGCTCTGCAAGACATGATTGAAATTTGCAAAGGATAAGAAAGGAATCAATAACATTAATGCGTGGTGCATTTTAAGTCAGTAAGCCTGTATCTTCAGACAGCATTATCTAGTTGCACCAGTGTAAATGTTTGTATATAATTAAGAAGTTAACATAGCCAGAGCAGCTCGTGATATTGTAGACATGTAGATGGCGCAGTTCCGCAAAGTACCGCCCGACGTTGTTTTTTTTTTCGCGCTTTCAACAAGTTTTGAACTTGAACATGCAGGACACCCTGCTCGCTCAGTTGGGTTTTAATATGCGAGAGAGTGTTCTTCTTCAACACAACAACGGCCGTCCTCATATCATCAGTATGGGTAAAACCATTATTTAGGAATTACGATGGAAATGGTTGCCCCGGCCTTTGTATTCACTAGAACTGGCACCCTCAGTATGTAAACGTGTTAGATCTCTTTCAAATGCCATACGTGGTGTGCTATTCAATACTGATGTTTAACGTTTGGTCGGATGAAATTCTCAACTTACTTATCGTTAAAGAATATTAAAACTTTCTGAACGATAGGAAAAGTTACCAACAGCAACAGTGATTATATGTGTTGACTATTTTTTGTAATCTGCTATTACTGAGATCATGACAATAACATATTTTAAAAAAAGCTCACGACTTATTCCCTAACACAATACAAGAAAAACGATAGTCACACACAGTGTTAGGTTGCTCACAGGTTCTCTCTGGTTGATTCTTAGTATTTTCGTTTTGTGTACATATTTCCTGCTGTAAACTAAACTCAAGAATTTGCTTCTAATTGTAGAACACGTGCCTTTCTGGCACTCATTAGATAGGCACGTTGAATGTTGCACGGAACTAATTACATCATACGCATTGATACACAAATATCGTTTAGTCGCTAGCCCGGATAGGATGATACAAACGCAGAAATTCAGTTTTAATCGCGCCCGTGCGGGTCTATGTTTCTTAGTAACCATGTAAAAGCATCTTAGTAAACCGATGTAAATAATTTATTCGTGAAAATAAGACTTTGATTGTTACGGGTGGTCAAAATAATCCATAATATTACATTATCTCTCTTCAACACTAGTTCAGATTAATATGACACTGCATTGGCAATTACGCCATATGCGTAGAATATAAACTATCGATTCAAATAAGACAATGAGTTAGATATGAAGACAAAGACGAAACAGGAAGTATCAAGAAGAGGTATACAGCAGTAGGGAAATCAACATGAAATGATAATAATAATAATAATAATAATAATAATAATAATAATAATAATAATAATAATAATAATAATAATAATAAGTCTACCATAGCAATTAGTAATGCTACATATCTAGACAGGTAATGGCGTTATTGAACAATTGTTTCTAAGTAGTAGTCTTTTGTCAGTTGCAGTTTCAATTCTTACCACAGGCGATAATAAATAAGAATAACGTAAGTTAGACGAATCTACTCTCAAGGATTAAATACAGGGGTTAGGAAGATATGGCTTACAGCTTACAGAGTTCGACATATGCACTCCGAATTACGACAAGAATTGTACACAAACAACGCCAGAGGTTACATCGACCGAAACGGTACAACTATAAGAACCAGTGTGAAACCATGCCCGTGTCTCCGACATACAACCTTACACAAAATTCGTGTGGCACTTCTCCTCCTCCTTCTTCTTCTTCTTCTTCTTCTTCTTCTTCTTCTTCTTCTTCTTCTTCTTCTTCTTTTTCTTCTTCTTCTTCTTCTTCGTCTTCTTAATTCTAGTGCAAGCGGTCACCGGTGTATAAAGCCATAGTTTACAATTTACATACATAACAAAAACAACACAGAGACATTGTATATAAGCGACTTGTCGGTGATGAGTCTGTGCGGGTGTGTCGTTGAAGTCTCGTCGCTAGTGTCTTTACATTTGAGCTAAATTTACCTCCGAATGTCAGCAAAGAACTAACTACGTCAGTCGTTTGCGACAATTTTTCGCCCCCGCCGGAATCGTTCTTGCTATGATTGTTCTGTCGATCTCTGTCGCCGTTCTCCCCGCCTCAGTCGAACTGCGTCCTTTTCTTTACTTTTGTTCCTAACTTCCTCTTTTAGCTCATTTCCTGATATTGTTTCATGTTTACACTGTTTTGCTTACTCCCCTCAGTAGAACAGAAAGCATTTCGTTTATTGTTATGCCTGCCTTTGCTGGTAACTAAAGACGTTAATATCTAATGGTTCACGGCGTCATTTTGTTTTTGTGGCACAAACGACACATTGTTTTTAATATGTAGGTTTACTATCATTCATTTGTTTAGCTAATAACTCCTTGTGGTCCAATTTCTCTGACTGGGGCACTCTATAGTACCACACAAGGATGAGAATAGTGGATCGAAAAAAAAACAAAGGTATACAATGCAATAATGCGTCTATGTAATTTTACCGACTAGAAATTGATGTGTTTTTTCAGAAAACAAAATTAAATATTACAAGAAATTATCTTTCAAATTTATTAATTTAAACAGGTACTCGGTGTTTAAAAAAATAGCAGCATCGATCAGTTAGGGTGTGCGTCATGAAACATGTAACATCCCACAAAAAACGGTTTCCTTCAATACTTTGAGTCATAAAATGAGATAGAGGATGTCTTAACGCTTCCAATACCGTAGGTGTTATCGAAATCCGATAATTATGCTATTTTCGGTTATTTTTTTCGATTGCATTTTTACACCATTCGAACAAATGCTTGTTTTTGTTCATTCCTACCGTCGCGGTATTTCCGATTAGCACTGCTGAAAATTTAAACAATGCGACTATTTGGTATACATTTCCCATGGTCAAATATCACGCATTACACACCTGTGTTTTTTTATAATTTAATAACATTTTTATTTTAAGTCGATTATGTAAGCATTTTGATCGTCCTTAATTGTCATGCTTTTTTCTATTCATCAAACGTGAAAACAAGATTGAAGAACTGTGGCCAAACGCGATCCAATTCTCCATGAATTTAATTTATCAGATCAGAACCGGGTAATAACACGAACTACTAATCTGGCTGTATAAAATTCGAATCAACTCTGTTCCTAAAAATCACTTTTAATAAGGAATTTTGCCAACCTTTACGTTACCCTTCGAATGCCAACAAAAAAAGCAATGCTGATTCATACAAATTTAGATTTCTCGGTTTCAGCTTGATGAGTGTGTAGTAATTGCTCTGCCCTCAATTATTAAAAGAGAAATCATTCTAGACGGACGCACATATTATTTTTGTCCTAATCGAGAGTGCACTTTTTTGGATATGGATTTTTCCTACATTAAAACATGATCTTGTGTTTAACTCTGCCCACGCGGAAAGGCAAGTAAATAAGTACTTTTTTTACTAATGATATAATTTCCATGCTTGTATTATTACAATTTCGCTATTTCCAATGAAATATTTCATTCAACATGTTAGTATCGTATGGAAATTTTTAGCGTTAAACCAACATAAATAAATATTTTAAGAAATAAAGAACTAGTAGAATTACAACCTTTGCTAAAATAACTTTAAACGGGTTGATATACCGTATAACATAACGACCAAACCATACACCATGAATAAATATTTTAAGATATAAAGAACTTGAAGCATAAAAACTTTTACCACAATAGTTTGATTCGGCATTAAGTAACCTGACAAGGGTTGATATACCGTAAAACAAAATAATCAACTTAAATCGCAAAATATCCGTAAATATTATGCTGTTATAAATAAAGTTTATTAAAAGAAAAACATGTAGTTTGACTTAAAACCTGGAAATAAATGTACACAGGCAGGTCGGAAAATCAACAGACACGACGACCAGAGAACGTCAATGAACATACACTGCAACCTTACTTTACATAGGTTCATTATAAACGTTACAATACTGAAGATAAGGATTTCCGGTCATCTTTTTGCAGTAGACAACGATGAAATAAAAGCGTTAGTCTAAGCAGATAAATGCGAAATTGTTCGACAACTTAGTGCGATGTTCGGCGTGAGTAATTTGGTTTTTTTATCATCTGGGGAAATCAAAATAGTTGGCAAATTGCAATCTCCCAAACTTAATGAAAATCAAAGTAGTCATCTGTGTGTAATATCGTCGACACTTCCTTTTCAGAACCGAACGACCCATTTCTTGATCTGATTTCCACATGGAATGAAAAGCAAATCTTATAAAACAACATTCGACGATCAGCTCAGTGGTCGTGTTGCATAATCAACGTTGTGCCATACACACAGAAAGCGAGTTTCCGTTATCTTTACATAAAGAGTAAAGTTCACAATAGTCATTCATATCTTGTTTGCTGGTCGTTCTTCTTGCTCATGCTCTAGCCATGATGGCCCCGGACTGAAGAAATGCGTTTCCTGCAATTACAATTTATTATGCCTTTCAACAGACTAAACTCTACAAAAATCTCATAGAAAAAAGCGCACCATTTATTCGACGAGACTCTCGTCCCAAACCACTGAGCAATAGAAGCAGAAAAAAAGAGATAGATCGAAGTTACCAATTAGTTATATATTGTTAGTCCATTTCGTTATATTTTCCAAATAAACTGACGGTTTGTTATCACTCTTTCTCTTCATGTCGTGTGCTTTCATATCCGGTTTTAATACATCACCTCAACCTAGTTAATTCTCTCTCGGGTCTATCGAGTTGACCTTATATGACCTTTCGTTTGTCACATTTCATGTTATCTTGAACAGACTAAAATAGGTACTAGGTGGTCAAAACTTCCAATATGTAGCAGTTGGATGAAGGTAAATCCAGCGAAACAATTACTTTAGAAAATATTGTCAGCAAGATACACCGAAATATGTAGCGATTATGTCCGGGATTTTTCAACACAGAAGGCGAATATTTCTACATAAGTATGCTTACCCACCCATCTTAAATAAGACTCTGCTGTAGTTTAACAAATTGGTCGGTTAAATACTGCATCAGCCACCATACCCGTGTGACCTAAAGTATGACTACTTAAAGAATCTCAAACAACAATGCGTCCAAAATTGCTTCACGGGAGATTATCGAGTCCCGAATGTAAATATTGTTCCAGGTAGAAACAAAAACGTATTCATGTGTGAGAAATATATATTAAGGGTAATCGATTTATTTCAATTAATAAATTTCAGATGAAACACATTTTAAGATAAAAGCAGGAAAAGCATATTACTATTCTACCAACCTAACAGAGAAATCTGTTATTTTATAGGTTGTTTGTAATATATTCCCACTTTATCAGCGTTCTATACTTTAACCCTTTCCTTGTTATAAAAAATGCTTTTGTAAATTTGATCATTTAAAGAATAGTAAAGATTGAGCAAACAGAAATGCAATGCATGGTAGTATTTTTGTGGTTTTTACTTGATATTTTAGTATTTGTTTCTGCAATGATTTTTGGAATATTGAGAAAAGTCACAGAAGCTTAATTACTGGAACTCTGCCTGAAAGATAATCTTATTTTTCGAATTTGTTTCATTTTTCCCTTTGTTCTTTACACTTGTTTTCAGATCAATGTAGTTTCGTACTATCATAAAACGCATCTGGAATACATAAATCGTGCATAACGGCACGTGAGATTTTCTTTTGCAATGTACTCTATATATTATTTAAATCTTCCATCGATACCTTCGGTTTCAGGAAACATCGGAATTAAACGCGCTAGGTCAAAGATACCAAATGTTATTGTTCTTCAGTCGATGTGCCCATGGTGTTACACAAGTAATTGAGCACTGCAGATATTTCTCTGATAACATACAATGATACCATATATATATATATATATATATATATATATATATATATATATATATTTATATATATATATATATATATATATATAGAGAGAGAGAGAGAGAGAGAGAGAGAGGTGTCATCAGTCAACAGAAAATCATGCAAGTTAGAAATGAAGTATAATAATAGTGAATACACAACTGAGAATGAAGAAAAAAAATAAACGTGCAACTTACAATTTCGTGCGGATTTTTAAAGCAAAGTAAAGTAAATCCCAATTTCAGTTGTTGTTTTTGTTTTTTTGAGTATAGTTTGTAATAAATTCTCGGGAACAATTCCCTTCTTCAAGCCTTCTATGAGGTGTGAACAGACTTCTTCAAAATGGCAGTCTAAAATTAATATTATTTTTTATTATTTCACAAACTGTAACCAGGGGTCGTCTCTCAAGTTCATATATGGGGGTTCTTGTTGTCTCTTTTATTACGGGACACATGTATCAGGAAGGAAAAGAAAGAATTGGAATAAGAAAAGGGGAGTTCTTAAGTAAAAACTATCTTCTCGGTGTGTATGTTGGGGTGTTCTCTTTGCACGCCGGCGGCTGGTCTGGCTTACACACGCCCGGAAGGATAGTAAAAAAAAGAAAGAGAAAATGAAGGGAAAGAAAAGAAAAGAGAAAAGAGAAAAGAGAAACTAATGTCTACACGACAAATACAATTATCTGCTGAATTAATGTTCGTCTGATAGGCAACGTGTTTTTAGGGGGCTGTATCTAAAATTCAGTTATTAGCATAATGTCTGTTAAAATAAATATAAATATACGCACACATACACACACACGCACACACACACACATATATATATATATATATATATATATATATATATATATATATAATACACACACGCATACACGAACAAATATATAACAATATGTCAACTTATATATAAATTGCACGATTTACAATTGTATATATCTTGTTAACTGAGGAGGTACGTGCATGCGAGTTAAATTAGCAATGTTTCAATTTAATTGATAATGTTTTGCGTATACCTCGGTGTTTAGAAAGGTGTATTTATTTGTGGTGTGCTGAAAACAATTGCGGGGACTCTAAATGCCGATTTCTAAAGTGTCCCTTTGGTATGACTGTTTAATCTGTGGATTCATTCGATTTTGTTGTACTGCAGTGCTCTGTGGAATGCAATCTGTCTGTAATAATATACACTATATGTGGTTTATTGTGTGATTTGCTGAGTTTTAATGTATAGCCACTGGAGAGTTGGGATTGTTGTCTTTGACTGCTTTTTTTAGTTATTGAATGTTAAGCGTAACAGATGGCCAGTCTCCCTGACGTTATCACCGTTATATGTGCAGTGGAAGTAATAAATGCGTTCTCACTGTAGCACGTTAGAGCTGGTTGTTCAAGTTTGTCATGTGAGTTGTGTTAAGTGATGGCGGGATCTATCAGTATACGTTGGCAGATCTGCCAGCTATGTTTATTGCATGGGGAATAACCTTGTTGGTTGCTGGATTGTGTTTCGGTGTAGGGTGACGTGGGACGTGGCAATATATGGGGTGTTTACCTTCTGACGGTGCGTTAAACAGAGGCGATGTCTGAATCTGTTTTGAGATTTTTAACATCTTTAATTAACACTTGTGAAGGCTTGTGCGTGTTATAATCAAAGTAAAAGACAATTGAGATTATGCCATTGGATAGTTTTTGTTTGTAGGTCAATAGTGTGTTGTCGATTAGGTTTCGCTTCCTGCTGTACTGCTGTTTGGGAGGGTATTTGCTCTTTAAAAGTTGTAAGATGAATGGGCCAATGTTTTTGTTGTATTCTGTTGTACTGGAGCAGATACGTTTAACGCGTATGAAGGAGCTGTATACGATTGATTTATTGAGTTTGTTCGGATAGTTACTATTGAAATTACAATATCTATGGATATATGTTGTGTTGCTGTACAGGAATGTGGTGATGCAGCCTTTGTTGACTTGTACCAGCATACCGATGAAGGGTATATGTGTATCCGAATTTTCAAGTGCCAGTTTTATAGAATCGTGGCAGCTGTTTATGTAAGTATTTAATTTGAGCAATGCTTGTTTCCCACGTGTCCATATGAAAAATATATCGTTGATGTAGCTGCAATAGTGTATTGTTTCGCAAGGGTACTTTCCGAGGAGTTTGTTTTCGAGTGCAAACATGGATATATTTGCGTAGCGGGAGCCATTTCTGTGTCTATGGCTATACCTTGGATTTGTAAAAAGTGGTGGCCTTGAAACGCGAAGTTATGCGTCAAAATGAATCTGATTATATCGCAATTGTCCTGCACATCTTTGTTGGAACAATTCATGTGATGTAAGAAATAACCACAGGCCCGCACTCCCTCATCATTGTGGATGTTTGTGTAAAGTGCGAATACCCCTATTGTGACTAGTAGTGCGTCGTGTGTAATTCTTAAATTTGGTGTATGCTGTTGATAAAATGTGTGGTTTCTTTGATGTATCTTGGGATAGTGTAGTAATGGTTTGAGGATAGTGTCTATGTGTCCTGAAATGTATTCTGTTAGTATGCCTATACCCGACACAATCGGTCTACCTGGTGATGAAATGCCTAAGGACTGTGTTAACTGCTATATGTAGGAGTTGTTGTTAGGGGTGTAGCTAGACTAGTGATGTCGAAGTTGTTGTGGGTAAGTTTGTCGGAAATTAACTCAGAGAGTTTTTCGAGTATAGGGATTGTGTAAAAACGGCCGGGTTTAGGATTCGGTGGATGAGAGTTTCAATGCGGATTTTGTTGTCATAACAAAGTAGGTTAGTGAGTAGCTAAAGTTCCGACTGATATAGTGTGGTGGGTTATATGGGGATTGTTTTTGTGGAAATGTATATATATATATATATATATATATATATATATATATATATATATATATATATATATATACTTATTTCACAGAAGGAATTGATATGCAAAGAAAAGAACTCAGTGTTATTTTCACAACGTTTCAACGAATGTTTCCTCCGACCGTTTTTAAATGCGTCTTGTAAAACTCGAGAGACTTTAATAAAAACTCGGGAATCTACACGACATTTAAACTTGTAACAATAAAGAGGAACACTTACCATCAGGAAAAAAGAATTAGGTGCTTTGCATGTCGTGATGGCAGATTAAAAAAGGATTCTCTTCATAGGTGCAGGTGATTATGGTGGTCTCCGATTTGCATATGTGGATATCAGGTGATTTGGATTGAGGAGAGAAAGTCAGAGAGAAAGTGGGTTGCACGAAATTCGGTTGGAAATTAAATTACAGTCAAAACTATTGGAGAGAAATGGCGAGAGAAAGTGGGTTGCACGAATTTCGGTTGGAAATTGAATTACAGTCAAACTTTTTTTTATTCTTTTATTTTTCTGGCACAGTTTGCTAACAAGTTATTTAGAGCAGTCGTTGAATGGATTGAGAAGGTGGAATTAGTGTGTGACTTACCTGGAGTGAAGCGGCTTGAAAATGTCATCCCACTTCGGCTAACTGGAGGAGCATTCGCAGTTTACAAGCAACTAACTCAAGAAGAAAAATCCGATGCAGCACGAATTAACGGAGCTCTATTCAATGCCTTTGCCGAACAGATTTACAGCGTATGAAAAGTTAGAGGTATTGCGTCGGTGTGAGACTGTATACGTATATTTGGCAGATCTGTGGAAACTGTCCTTGCTATTTGGATGAATACCAGATAATGTGCTAGTGTGTGTGTTCGTGCGGGGTCTTCCCAACCATGTGAAAAGGCTGTTGCGGTCCCCCTCTAGGGTGGGCGATATGACTTTAGAAGTGCTGTTGGCTCGAGCTCGAGCATTGATGAAAGACAATGCTGAAGCAGGGGAACCAGTTGGGCTGCGACACAGCCTATCCGAATCACTCAACCACCTGTGGGCATGGAGCGATCTGGTTATACATGTTAAAAATGCAACGGCCATAATCATTTTGCGGAGACTGGCCACGATAATCTCACTTGTGAAAGAGTACGACATTTCGATTGATCTAGCACTAGTAAGATCTTGCCAGAACCGAGCAGACTCAGTGACAAGAGATCCACAGCGGGGGCTCAATGTTGTGCCCCATTGAATCACCATGGGATCTCTGCACTTTATAAAGAGATGGATACAGTTTGGGTGAAACATCAACAACGACGTTGCACGTCGAAATTCAGACCAGGTTGTGTCACTGGTGTGATAAGTCCACAGTCGGTGGTCGTCAATGACACGTCTTGACATGTGAGAGACGTGCGCCCACGTCTCAGTTTAGCACCTGTAGTGGACGACAATGATGACATAACATCAGAGAGTACTGAATGGAGAAAACCAGATTCCGATACAAGTAGTAGTGGTTCTGCATCTGAAAGTGAAGGAAAGGACAGACGTTCCTTGGTTGAGCTGCCTTATTCCATTGCATATTCAGGTCCTGGTACATCTGATGTAAGAGAGAAAGAAATAAGTTTCCCACTACAGAGAAGTGCTAGGATAAAGCTACCAGCTACCATCTGTCACACGATCAGGGGAGAGTATGACAATAAAGAGGAACACTCACCATCAGGAAAAAGAATGAGGTGCTTTGCATATCGTGTATGCAGATTAAAAAAGGGCTTCTCTTCTTATGTGCAGGTGTTTATGGTGGTATCTGCTTTGCATATGTGGATATCAGGTGATATAAATGAAGAGGGCAACTGGGAAGGAAGGGAGGAGTGATTTGGATTGAGGAGTGAAAGTCAGAGAGAAAGTGGGTTGCACGAAATTCGGTTGGAAATTAAATTACAGCCAACACTTTTGGAGAGAAATGCAGAGAGAAAGTGGGTTGCACGAAATTCGGATGGAAATTGAATTACAGCCAAAACTTTTGGAGAGAAAGGCAGAGAGAAAGTGGGTTGCACGAAATTCTGTTGGAAATTGAATTACAGTCAAAACTGTTTTATTTTTTATCATTTTATTTTTCTGGCACAGTTTGCTGTAACGATTTATTTTATCTACAGCAGTAGATGGTACCGTTGTTCAGCGATGACCGGGTAAACGTCTTGTTTGTTTTATACTTAATTAATATCACGTGTTGTATATTTCTGCCTCAGATCTACTTAAACAAGTTTCTGCATTAATATTTTAACTAGTTTGTTTCCTTGCCTTCTCACTCATTTCAAGCATTAACAATATATTTATGTAAAAACTTGAATTTCCTTTACGCAACCTCCATCATCGATATATATATATACAGAAATATACTGTGTCCCTGCAATTAAACCTATTTTACAATATATTTATTTTTAACAATATATTTGTTTACAAATATGACACATAATGTATTTTCAAAACAACATATTTTGTTTTACAAATCCATTCAAAATATGTGTCAAAGATGTTCACAGATCTCTGTTTAATTCAAATATCGTCATTCCCTCTTTAGATGTGCAAGTATGCATGACGAGTATAAGTTGTATTATTCTAATACAAGATTAAATGATGATCTAATTATTTCATTACAAAATCAGGCCTGCTTCATTTAATGTTTACTTTCAATTAAATATTAGCAAAGTAATTAGACTAGGTATGACTTCTATCTATCTATGCTCATCCATTGATCCCGCTTTAGTCTCGGTTATCGGTTAATACGAAACACGCAATACTGATATAAACACTATACCCGATTATACATTCTACTTCTAAACAAAGAAGAGTGTAGATTATATACTCGTATTATTTAATTGTACTTGTAACGGCTAACGCCCTCGTCCAGTTGAGTTGGCTTCCCCCTTGCAGGTATAGCGTTTCTGGCCTTTGCAGCTGACTTTCCTCCACTCTGAGCTAGGTCACAAGATATTACTAGCCAATCCCAATTATATAGTACAAGTGCTCACCTCTCGAGCGCTGGCTTTTCAACCCCCACTTTCCGACCCGACCTTGGGTCACATCTTACTTGTGGGAGTAGGATAAAACTGGCCTTGTGTCTAACTCCTGGAGAGGAGTAAATAATACAAGTCGCGCTACTCGGCCTTTTGGCTAAGATCAAAGTCGATGGATACTGCACCCCATAGACTGGTATTGTCTTGTCCTTCGGGTCTTGATTTACGCCGGTCTATGGGTCTGTCCTGTGCAGTTCTAGGAGGCCCACCCTCCCAGGCTGGAGTAAGTGTATTGCTTACTGTCTGAGGCGCTCCTACCGGGGAATGCCGACGGGGCTACCCAGGCAATTTTTAAACCCCACTTTCCCGACCCGACCATGGGTCACATCTTACTTGTGGGAGTAAGATAAAAAGTGGCCTTGTGCCTACCTCCAGGAGAGGAGTAAATCAATACTCATGGGTCTGATGCTACTATCTGGTCACTTTGATTGTTGCCCGTGACATTTTCAAATGCACACCAGCACATTTGCGCTAGCCAAGTAGAGAAGGAGAAGTATCCCGTGGATGAACTGCATCCCCGACAAAATTTAGACAGCGTGCGAGTAGGGAAGGCCAGTATGGTTAGTTGATTAAATCGTCAGCCCCTTGAATAATACAACAGGTTTATGTTTACTAGAATATGATATAAATGTGCATTCAAAGTTCGAACTAGCCCCACTAAAAAAGTTATAACCACTTTTACTCACATATATTATTAACACATATGGCGTATACAAAATAAAAACTGTTTACTGTGTATTTTCAATTAAATTATATTTAACAATGAACGTAGTAAATTCCAAATGCATGCCTTGAAGATTTACAGAGTGAAATTGATATTTTCACCAAAATTACTTTAACTTTTATACGAGTAAATACATAAATCATTCTGTACGTAATACAGAATCTGGTTCTGACTTTATATTAGTAGATCTAAAAGATCATAACAATATGATTACCCATGTGAGAAACAACGTGGCCTATATAGTATGTTTTTTATACTACATTTCATTGTCTGTCCTTAGTCAGCAAACACATCCTACCATAGTGAGGTACATTTTGCTTCTGTTCAAATCTAAAGTGTCCCTTTATGAGAAGCCGGAGTTTCTCTACACTTAGAAACGAACTGCGTCTAAATCTACTCTCGTGGGAGGCAAGTAAATAGGGGCAAGTAACTTCTAATCAGATCTTTTGTTTTAAGCTAAAATTGTAATATTTCGCACCGCTTATTCTAACTATTCCCACACGCATAATTTTATTTCATTTTATGTTGATAACATAACAATTAAAGAAGTATCACAAATTTACGTAAATTAGAATGTAAGTTAAATAAAACATTTACAAAATCATGTACTTTGTTTGTAGTTTGTTCTTTGAGCTTTCTACTAAGATTCGTCATTCTATTTTCAGGGTTCGAATCCTTCGACTTGTATGAATAATATTCTCTACACTGACAATTCCGTAAGGATAAAACGTATACGTATGTAGATAACAAAGTTATAAATATATATATATATATATATATATATATATATATATATATATATGTATATATATATCATTACACATTACGGACACTCTTACCGTATAACTATTAAAAGGAAAATCAAACTCGCTATACAAAGATCTATTTTATTATTCAAAACCCGCAACACTATATTAATCTATCTGACCACGAACTTATAGAACACGGCAAATAATTCTTAAATGTTAGACCTAATTGTCATCTTTTTAATTGATTCAACCATCAAAACCCCCCAAAAACAGAAATTTAATTATCACATGAAAACATAACTGAACTAGACACAGAAAATAAGAGTACAATGAACTCCACAATCATCAAAATATCTTTATAAAAAAGCGCACAAAACAAACATAGTTGTAGTACTTAAGAAATCGGACTATTACACCAAATTTATACAATTATTGATGAGCACACAAATTCAAAAGAATAAACAACAATACTACTAAGACATTAAATACAAAAGTTAGCATACGCACTGCTGCCAATAATGTAAAATATTTAATAATGACACACTTTCCAAAATAATCGGTTATTACAAACCTGATTATTTTATAGAACAGTTAAGATACATGAATTTAATTACCCTCTCTGACCTATCATATCCTAAATTACTGCTCCCATACATTAATTAACAAGAACCGTAAATGAGCAGCCCGGATTTTACCAGTAAATATAGTGTTGAGTTCACACAAGAACTATTAATTCTACAAACGAAACAACTGGACGATAAAAGCATTGCTTCACTTTATATGGAAAGCTTATTCAATAATGTACGTGTAAAAGAAAAAATTGATATAATCATCAATAATATATGCAATAACTCCTCAATGCCCTCACTAAAATTCAATAAAACATACTTAAAAAGTTACTATTAATTTGCACCACTGAAGTACTTTTGTATGATTTCAAGGGAAACATTTACACTCAAATTGACGGAGTTTCAATGAGTTCGTTCTTGGCTTACTTTTAACAAGTTCTATGACACACATAGAAAATAAAATCTTCAATAACATTATAAAATCATCTATTTATGTAGGTAATGCTTATAATATTCTTATTTCTACTGATAATAATGGTAAAATACACAAACTACAGGTTATCTAAATGAGACTGTTTTTAGATTCACTGTAAGACTAAACCTAAATAATAAAATTAAACTCCTTGATCTTTTTATTGGCACCTCCAATAACACGTTTAATACATCTGCTTATAAATTAGAAACCAGCTGAAATTCTAGGCTATTAAATTAGAAGAGGGAATAACCCGTTCGCTACAAAATAATCATTGTTGAAAACCTACTAAATAGCTATTGTTGAAAACCTACTAAACAGTGCGAAACTAATCTTCTCACAGAAAAACCACTATTCATTGAATATGAAAATATGAAACAAATCTTAATAATAACTAATTCAATAATTATATCGTTGATCAACAAATAAACTTTAAGAAATACCACTAGAAATATTAATATAATCCAACATGCAAACTACGATGGGCGTTCAATACCATAGCAGTAGATTAATGAAACTTGACGCAGTTATTTGTCTTTCTCTACATACGAACCCTCAGAGTTATGCATTTCCCCTATCGTTTGATGCAGCTCTGGGCACCGTGTTTGTAGAACACCCCAGGTTGGTCCTCAAACCACATCGTAACTTCAGAAATCAAGGCTGCATTATCTGGGAAACGCTTTCCTTTCAAAAACAACTTCATGACAGGGAAGAGATGAAAGTCAGAGGGTGCTAGGACTGGCAACATGCGAGTTGTGGGCCAGATCGTTGTCCTGCAGAAAGAGGGTACCTTTGCTGATCTTGCCCCGCCTTTTGATTTTGATAGCTTCTCTTAATTTCATCAAAAGTTAAGCGTAATAGGTTTTAATAATTGTGGTACTCTCGCTAGGAAATCTGTTAGCACTACTCCGTCCTGGTCCCAAAAGACTGTGAGCATGACCTTGCCAGCGGAGGGCTGCACCCTTGCCTTCTTTGGAGGTGGTGAGTTCAAGTACTTCTACTGCATTGACTGGGATTTGGTCTCTGGATCATAGTGATGGACCCAAGTTATATCCTATGTAATCAGTCTTTTGAAAAACTTTGACTTATCTTCTTGGCAAAATTAATCCTCGAACACATGACGCGTTCTTGCTTCTGAAAAGGTGTGAGCAACCTGGGAATCTATCTAGCAGACACCTTATGCATATGCAAATGGTCATGAATGATAGTTTTCAGAGACCCCGTACTAATCTTGTAATCTTGAGCTATTTGGCGAATAGTATCCGTCGATCTTCCGAAATGGCAGCCTTAACTTGACACACAGATGCCTCATCAATGGCAGAAGAGGGACGACCAAGTCTGGGAGCTGTTTCCACAGACTTCTGGCCATGTTTGAATTACCGATTCCAGCATTTTACAGGGTCATATGATGGGGCATCATCACCATAAGTTTGTTTCATTTCATCAAAAGTCTCCTTTGGTGTGCGTCATTTCAAATACAAAACCGGATCACCGCGTGACACTCAACTGGCTTCATTTCACACCTAACTCAGTTCGAACACCTATAGATAAGAAACAACAATTAGTTCAGAGCTTTTTACAACATAACCCATACAAATATAAATCATTACACATGCAAAATTTCATCTAAGTCAGAAAACTAGAAGTGGGTCAGGGGCATTACTTATTCAACGCCTCTCGTATATCAACATATATGATTGTAATCTAATGGAAATTAACTTCAGATCAGTAGGAACAGCCATAAATAATATTGTATACTAGAAAAATATAGCTCCCCCTTAACCCATAAAATATTAGAAAGAACCAATCTTATTTATAATTTAAATGCCCTTTGGCAGAATGCAACTCCCATCATAAAAACAAAGCAATACATATATAAAAATCTTGTCACTATCTCTCTCTTTCTCTCTCTCGTTCTGTCTGTATGTCATTAATTTAATAACCACTCACCTATCATGTCGCCTCACCATGCATTTTAAAAACTCTAGCTAAATTTACCAGTATTTAGCTAAATATAACTGCACCCTCCCCTGATTAAAGACAAATTTTCGTTAACACGAAGATAATACATTCTGAAACCAATTAAAAAAATATACTCGAGCTTATCTTTATTAAGACCTAGCGACCTACAATTAATAATATTTCGTATGAAACCAGCAACAACATTTAAGAATGCTTAACGTTATACAATTCATCCTGTGATGCTAATTCTGGCGTCCTGAAATTTAAATTGTTAACGTATCTCCTGGGTGTAATCTCCTTTAGTATTTACTTATTGGGCAATTACTAACGAACATCAAGCATTTAGCCTGATTATTTTCTGCTAGAATGAAATATGAACGCCGCTTAGTAGCTTACTTGATATATATATATATATATATATATATATATATATATACATTAATACTATATACATATATATATATATATCGATATATATTGTAAAAGTATACAGTTGAAAGAAGGCTATGCATATGGTTGAGCATGACGCCGTGAGCTTATGTGTCGATTTCATACAGCCTGTTCTTAAAATCAATCAATCACTGTTCCTGATAATAGATACAGTAATCAACCAGCACGCCCTATAGGCACACACGCGCGCATGGTAGTACGTGACTCTGAATATGTATATATACTCTCTCTGCCATCTTTTTCTTCCTTTTTTCTTTCCCTTACTCTCTCTCATACTATCTCTCTCTCGTTCTGTCTGTATGTATCTCTCTCTCTCTCTCTCTCTCTCTCTCTCTATATATATATATATATATATATATATATATATATATATATATATATATAAACCAACAACATCTCTAAGTGTTTGGTACGCAGCCAAAGGGGTTTGAAGCTGTAAAGGACCCCTTCAGGTAAATCGATACCAATCTACTATAAATAATATTGAAAATCGATCAGGAGCCAAACTTCTGGTCGAGTGCCGGCTGCACCCACTTTCACGCTGGAAGGGTAGGGTAAAAAGAGGTACGACTCGTTGTGCAACAAAAAAAGGTGACTTTTATCGATATGTGAAGCCCTTCAGGAATCGACACTCGCTGTCTCTACTTCGTGTTAACGACGTTGGTCAAAGTAATACTATTTTAATCAAACCTGAATCGTTTCTGAAGGCCTTTTCTATATTACTTTGGCGATCTGGTACATTTTTTGTTACTTTTGTTTATTAAGGTGGCAGTTTGAATCGAGGGAGTATTGCTAAACTGCATAGTGTAACAGCTTGACGATATACACACACACATATATATACACACACACACACACACACACACATATATATATATATATATATATATATATATATATGTGTGTTCAAGAATGGCCGTCTCTTATACGAACTATGCTTATTAAAAGTGCTTATCATTAATTATGTAATTAGTTTCCATGTAAACTTTGATTGTGTTTGAAAGATAAAAGCCTAAACATAATCTCTAAATGAATAAAATAAATGATAATGAAATATGTAATCACGGCGGCCCAAAAACCCAGAAGTTCAGTGAATTTTGAACTTTGAAAAAATTACTTGTAAAAATCACTTGAAAGATAAATATAAGTTTTTGGGAACTATTTCAAAGATAATTATTAAATTAAAGTCATAATATAATAATAAAATTCCCACGTTTTACTAAAAATTAGCAAAATTATGCTCCCAAAAGTCATAAATTAGTAAAAAATCCGCCAACAGTTAATCGTAAACGACTTTGTTTACCAATTGACTATCGCTATGCAAAATATATGGAAGATAAAAATGTCATAATTTATCATTTTTAACTTTATATATACAAATGGTTTTGTAATATTTTATAGAAGTTGAACAATTATTATCCATTTATATTTTTATTCTTTTTAAGGTTATAAACAAATTTAAGTACCCTTATTTTGTTGTAATAAAAAAGAAAATGCTTATTTAATTAAAATATTTGTGAATGTACGCATGTTATTTTTAACTAAAAAGGTTCATATTTAACTTGGTATTAGTTTTTAATTTAGTAATAGTATGAAACTATTGATGACGTCTGTTTACCAATGTTTCGAAATAAAACATTTTTAAATGTTAAAAATTATTTTTACGTTACGAACGGGGTCAATTTGATCAATTTTTTTATATGAGTGAAAACTTTAGTTACTCGATTTGTTCTTAACGTGTTGTAACGATAAATTACATTGATTCTTTTTAAAATAAAGTGTATTTTTTATTTTAAGTGTAAAAAAGTAAATTAAAATCAATGACTACACTGAAAATTTATTCATTGAAACAAAAAGTTAAAACAGTTATTTATTGATAAACAGAATTCAATTTTGAAAGAAAATGTCATGTACTAATTCTCTTTATTAATAAATAATTGTTTTTTAACTTCTTAAATATTTATTAATGAAAAAAAGACAAAACAAATCCAAATCTTTCCAAATAATTGACGATGAATTGTGAAATTAACGCAATTGTTGAATCTCTAAAAATAACAATTTGAGGACGGCGTAAAAGTGAGTGATTGTTGGAAGGCTAATCCCAGCTCGTTATTACAGAACGAGGCTACCATACCAATCAAAGTTTATCGTTAGTAGAAATTATCCAATTTTAAAAATTCTTTTTTTAGTTAAGTTCCTGGGTCTCAAATTTGTCAATTTTTAGTTTATGTTCAAGATTATAAAAAAAATTTCTTCCGCTGATCATACCACGTTCATGTGTGAAAGGGAAATATAATTATGTCGCATTTTTTATTTTTCCAGAAACTCTTATCATTAAAATCACATGAAATATTTTTTGCAATTATATTATTTTCTTGGTGAAAATATTGATTAACCAATGCTTTATTCAATAATAATAATATCGCTAATTCAAAAAAATAATTTTTCTTCGAATTATAGTGATTTTGTTAACACGGTATTTAGGGGCCTTTTTCGTAATATATAAAAAATATTAAAAATATTTTTTTTAATTGTTAACATCATGAAAAAATAAAACAATTTCAGGCATTTTTTGTATTAATATATAAAAATATAACTTTAGTAACGGTGTATTTTGTTTTACAAAATAATACATTTTTAATAAGATTTTTTTAAAATTATGGTTTCATCATGTCCCGTGATTATTGATTTATAAATATTGAAAATGTCATTAAAATTAGTTGATTTCCTGAATTTAAGTGATTTTTTAAGTGAAGAGGGCGGGGGGACAAACCGTTTTAACATTTTGGGAATCGGCCATTGATTTTGTACGTACCTAATATATATATATATATATATATATATATATATATATATATATATATATATATATATATATATATATTAATGATTTTTGTTTTAGCTTATTTCATACGAAAACCATTAGAGTTCGTCTTACAATTGTTTCAAACCCAATTTATTCCAGAACTCATATAATAAATAAAACGAGATCCTTATTGATTAATTTGGCTTTCTTCGTACGAAAGTCCTTAAACAATAAAATATAAATAGTTTAAAAGGTTTCTCTTCAAATATTTATGAAAAAGAAATTAGTTATTAAATTTCTATTTAAAAATATTTCAAAAATGTTTTTTTATAAACACCATCTTCATAGTTTATTATATAATTAAAATATTCTGGTAATTAAAGGGCCTTTATAATATTTTTCATTTTGATTTTTTCCAATTTTCTTATTGATTGGCTCACATATTTAGTAATAAACTATTTTCTTTGTATAATAGCCGATAACATGAATCACAAAGAATTATTCTCAATTAGTCCTAATTATTTTAGTATTCCTATTTTTTTTTTATTATTCCTATATTTTTGATTATCTATCGAAAAACTAAAAATATGTACTGCTAACTTTTTATGATAATATCATAGTTGAATATCATTTTACTTATAAACGAATTAAATAATGTCTATTGATAAGAAACTAGACGCATACTTCTTAAGATTTAATTTCTGTTATTTTAGGTTGTTATTAGTTTTTATTATGTAATTTTGAATCATCTTCAATTTACTTAAAATTGGTCATATTTATACATTTTTAGTGCGAATAGGATGATATTATTTCACATTTAACGGTAAAGAGATTAGTTTCAATTTTTATAACAGGCAATGCTTCAGTTTTACAGATATTACAAAATTTGAAGCCAGCTCTGTAAGCTTTTGTGAGAATTGAATAATTTATATGTAGTCTCCGGGTATTGTGGATTATATGGAATGATTTATTTGGTATAACATCATGGTAATCCTTATCCCGATATGGAAAACAGGTAGCGGCGTATTACGCCATTATCATGTTAATTATAGATATTCAAATTAAAGTAATTTCGTTCTAGAATTTTGGTGACGCGACAATCTTATGTGGAACATGGAAAAATAGTGGCCATTAAACGTACTGTACGGATGGTGAAGGAAGAAGCAATTCCTTGTTAAGGAAGTAGCATCTTAATTACGTAGTGAATAACATATATTTAAATTTAAAAACATTCGTCTTCTTTCTTCATGGCTTACGCAGATCCTCCCTCCTCAAATGAACATATTAAGAGAGTAAAAACAACCCTGCACCTCGTGATAGGTCAGATATTCATAGCATTTATTAAACATATGTAACATATTGACTAATTGTGCATTTCGTACCTGTTTGAAGTAATGGAATTTGCGGAGGGAATCTGAAAGCAACCGGATCTCATCATTCTAACTTCAGTGCTAATTATTTATATAGGAACATGTTAAATGTCTTCCGAATGGAGATTTTTCAGTAGTTGCTTGTTAATTGGCCCATATCGCAGAAGAACGGCGAATAGCTTATGCAAATGTTAATTCAGACCATTCAGAAAATGATACGAGTTCATAACGCAACACGAGTTTTTGCAATAAATACAAATATTTTATTTGCCTAATATTGCATCGATTTCTAATGTGTTGTGTCCTGTGATAAAAGAAACAATTAACAATCAACATTACATGAGAATGTATTAATGGATATCTCCGCAATATTGCAAGCGGATCTTTTTAGATATGAACGAATGCGAAACAACCTTCAGTGGATGTAGTCATGTTATACACACTCCTTTTGTTATAAAGGAAATCGCTTTAAAAATAAGAGATCAAGCAAAGCTCCCCGTGAAAGGAATGCAGCACACTTCGGTATTTATATAAACATTTAGCTTGCAATAACGTGTTATATATCAATAAATTAACGGTTAAAATCGCAAACATTCTAAAAGCAGTTGTGTTTGGATCATGAATCGAAGCGTTTTTCAATCCAATGACACAACGATAATATCTCTGTAGAGTTCTCTCTCTCTCTCTCTCTTCATATATATATATATATATATATATATATATATATATATATATATATATATAATCCAGGTAAAACATCCACAGGGTAGTAATCCAAAGAATTTAAACCGGGTTTATAAAAAGTGCTCAATATAAAATAGAGCTTTTGTATAGGATTATTTTTATTTATGTTTATTTATCAATTCTTTCCAAATAGGATCTAAGGTTAAGATCGGATTCTAACTCTCCCTGATGAGATCTCAGTTTATAATAGCTGTTGATCGACAACATCGACATGCTAGTGTGGTAGATTTTGTACATGTCTGTGAAAATAAAAATAATCATATATATATATATATATATATATATATATATATATATATATATATATATGATATATTTTTGTGTAATTGTTTTTCTTGTTTTTTCAGCGTTCGTTGTTTTTGTTTACTACTACTATTTCGATTGTGTCACTCCGTGAGGGATTACGCTGCAAAAAATTGCATTATTAGTCGCCCATAATTAACTTATATACTATTCTTCTTGTGACTTTTTGTGTTTCCCTGTAACTGACTAGTAGTTACGAGATTTAATATGGAAGACCTTGTTTTAGATAATGGCATCTGCATGACATTTTTCTTAAAATTATCATTCTGAGGATGTCTTACAATAAAGACGAAACGTTGATGAATATATAAACAATATATCTTGGTGTTTCCTTTTTCATCTCCCATTACGTCGAATTGCTCTCATCCTTCCATTCTCATATATATATATATATATATATATATATATATATATATATATATATAGATAGATAGATAGAAGACAAACTATGCTGAGTTTTCGGGTAGTGTCCTTTGATGTTTGATTGAGATTCATAGGAGCTGATGCCATGCTTTCCGGATAGTTATTTCGGTGGATGGCTTCTGTTACATTTGTTCGATTTTTATTGATGGTGGTAGTTAAAATCATGGTACTGTCCAGTGATGATTTGTTTTCGGTTTACAGATTACTTAATATGCTCATCAGTGTGAGTTATTAACATATCTATGGATGACAATGTGTTATTATGTTCTTTTTCCATGGTGAACTGTATATGTTGATAGATTAAATCACATTGGTCTTAGAATGCGTTAACATTACTCTAATGAATCGGTGTATGAATGTGTCATCTACATATCACATTAACATTGATCGATTTAGTGATGGGTATCCTACTGTCATTCAATATTGGGCAGTACTGGTGACCATTGTGATCGCATATTCTTCTAGCAAATATATATCATATCCCATCCTGAAATAGGGTATTTCTACACAGAAAGTCAACATGTCGATCAGATTACCTATTGAGAGTCATGTGCGGTTAGCCAGTAAAACATCTAAAGCTAATCACGTATCATAGCAATACTATAATCAGTAGGTACGTTCGTGATCAAACTTTCTACGTGTAAGCTCACCAAGTATAATTCATTTGGATATAGTATCAACAACTCGACGACAATACATAGGGATAGAATAGGATAGATATACCGGCGTGTTACTTATGTCGACATCTCAATTTGTCTTCTATTCTTCTAGTTTGCGAACATTACTCTCCTAGTTTGATGAAAAACGGATCTTCGATGAATAACGTAGCTTAATATCAGCTGTTCATTCCTAAACGCACCAGAATCAAATGTTTACATTCTGTAAACATCCAATGGATGGCATTTGCCAGATTGCGAGTGCAAAGACGTATTCACAAAACGTAAGAAGCTATTTGGGCAGGTACTTGTATGCGTATGTGTGTGTTGTTTGCAGTTATTTACGTGTTTTTTAGTGTCTTTCGTATTGTTTTACTTTTATAATATGCAGAAAGGGAATTCCAACAAATCTCTCCAAAGTCCACACCAACTAAACCTTTGTCATGTGTGTGTGTGTAAATTATTATAATTAATAATAATGTATGCCCTCCGTAAAAAATGACCGAAAAATGTATGCTTCGCCAGTGTTCGCACTAATATTAATATAAAATCATGGAATTACTTCTGTAATTTAATTATTCATGTATAACTTATTATTATTATTATTATTATTATTATTATTATTATTATTATTATTTATGATGACCTAAATAAAAGACAAAACACCCACCGTTAACGTGCGATGATTTCTTTCGGAATTCATTTCAGGCGGCGGGAGTTGTCTGACATTTTATTTGCTTTTTCGCTTCATCTCACCACTTCAAATGGTTTGGCTCGGGTGCTGGTAAAACACACCTTTTTACTCGCTAAATTTATATTCATTTATATACAAATAAATACACATTGGTCTCAATTGCAGACTTATATTATTATTAGTAGTAATAGTAGTAGTAGTAGTAGTAGTAAAGTAGTAGTAGTGGCAGTAGTAGTGATATAAGTAGTAGTAATATATATCATTCACTCACTCAGAGGTAAAAGACTGAATTTATCGAAATGCGATTGACAAAAAGGCTCTCCAATTGTCCAGAAGGCTCCTCTTTAGTTGAATAAGATCATGTTAAAATGTCTAAGCGTATGAACGGGTGTGTTGTGTGTGCATATGCCATATAGAAAACAGAAACTGACAGAACGTGTGCGGAAATTGAAGATTTTAACCACTACTCGCAACCAGCTGTCGGAAAAAGTAATAATGGGCTTCCTAACAAACATAAGGAGAAGGATTTTTAATAAAAAGAAAAGCCAGGAAGAAAACAAATAAATTCTTTTTAACTGTATAGAAGCTTACTTTTTCTTTCATGTCAGCGCGGGAAAAGATCACAGACAAGTGCAGGGTGAATGTGCAGGAGATGGTGTAGCAGCTGGCCACAAGTAGCTATCTTCTCTTGTAAGAGGGAACGGGCAACAGGGGTCTGGTGGGGATCAACATCGGAAATATATGGGAAGCTGACCACCTGTGAAGAGCGAACGAGGGAAATGGCAAGGACGTTCCACTTGGAAACCGGTCGGACGGATGGCTGGCGCCCAGCTAGAGAGCGGAGTTGCCGGCAGTGGTTGGCCGTAGTGGTGGGGCGACAAGATGGGGTTTAGATCATTAGACAGGTGAGTACTTTGGTTAAGTTCGCATTTGGCACGCTTTCTTGTGCTATAATAGCGATCGCGCGTCCGGCTGTTATGCAGCTAGAATATAAAAAAAGACACCGAAAGAGAAAATGAAAACAACGTTCCTTGGTTCAATTATAACCTCGCGTCTATACGTTGTTTTTTTAGCTACTTCCTTATTGTTTTTTTTATATCTTTTAGAGTTGCTTCATGTAGTACGCACGCAGACACTATTATATATATATATATATATATATATATATATATATATATATATATATATATTCATATATATGTATCACGGAAAGAAAGTGTAGTAAAACATATATATATATATATATATATATATATGAATAAATGCGAAAGTTATAAACATCAAAACAGGTTGTGCTTATTTAATTATATGATAGAACATGCACTTTTTAAAATACTGTGTATATAGGAGACTGCAAATACTATCAAACACATTTAGGTATTCTGGATTTGTACATTTATTATATAAAAGGTTTCTAATAAATTCATATTCAGTTATATACAATTGTCATCTTTCAAAATATACATTTTCTTAAAAGCTTCAGTATAATGCTCTGACTCTGTCGTTGAGTGCTATCGATAGCACTCAATGACAAAGTCGGAGCATGGCACTGAAGTTTTTAGGTAAATGTTTATTTTTAATCTTTCCGACATATAACCATAGAGTCTGCTCCTCTTAACTCCGTACTTTCTCCAAAAGAAACGCTAAAGCGAATTTTCTGAAAGATGAGAATGGTAATCGTTCAACTCAATTCTTCGATTTGTTATCATTTGGTCAGTCGAAGATGATTTGAATAGACTGTAATGGCAGTTTATAAACAGTGAAAGTTCAAGCCATGTACATGAAACCATGGTACGTCTCTGAAATATGTAACGTATAGTTTAGATGTTTAGATTTCTATGCTCGCAGCTTTCAGTGTAAATATCACTTAATTACTCCGTTATTACGCGGTGATCTCTCGTGGCCTAATGGGACTAGGTTAACACGTACAGATTCAAGGTGTATCTGTGAACCGGGTTCATGATTCCTACGAATAAGGTCATTTCTATAAAATTGCATTGTCCCGTTCAGAATATTCAGCAGGTCCGACTTATTTTTACAAGTCTTTATGGCCGTGGGTTATGTAGGAAAATCTACGGGTCCAACTCGTCGAGTAAGATAGCATCGCGCCTGGCGATTTATACTAGGTATTTATATATATATATATATATATATATATATATATATATATATATATATATATATATATATATATATATATATATATATATTGTTAACGAAATGCCTTACGATATCGGTGACAATTTTTTAATTCACAAAGAATGTGGCATTCCAAGGTGTTGTTATTGTTGTTGTTGTTGTTGTCGTGATATTAAAACAAAACCAAAATTCCTTCTAGTTGGCTCCTGTTTGAAATGCGCCGACGAAAGAGCCGCCTATCGGTGATAATTTTAAAATTCACGAAGAAAAAGCGACACTGGTCGTTGTTGCTGGTGTTGTCGTTTTCGAGCAAAACCAGAATTCCTTCTTGTTGAATCCAGTTAGGAAAACATGGACGAAAAAACGCTTTTTAATATCGGTGATAATTGTAAAATTCACGAAAAGGCGACACTGCTAGTTGTTCATGTTGTTGTTGTTGTTGTTTTTTTTTGTTGTTGCCTTTTTTAAATGCAAAACAAGAATTATGTCTGGTTTAATGCAGTTGCGAAAGTAGCGGTTATAATTTTAAAATTATCGAAAAAAGCGCATATATATATATGTGTGTGTGTGTGTGTGTGTGTGTGAACAATTATAAGTTAGATTCCAGTAACAATACTTTTATTCATTTTTAAGAAGTCTCAGATCTTGACGGTCCGTTACGTCGCCAACTTAGACAATCAAAATACAGAGTTATATATCTTGGATTTTTATAAGTGAGTCTCGTCAAAAGTAAAGCCCAAAATCCGTGTCAAAAATATCAGAAAATAAAATGATTAAAAGGAAATGAAAAAAGAATTAGATTATTAAAGCATTTATATATGTTGAATCTACATATATAAATCCTTTTATTATGTGCGTTTTATTAGTTTTGTTGTATTTGTTATTTTCTCATATTTTTTCAAACGGTTTTGAGAGTTTTCTTTCTTACGAGTCACACTTATAGAAACTCTAAGATATATAACTCTGTATTTTGATAATCTGAGTTTACGATAAAAGGGGCCGTCAAGATCTGGATCTGTTTTAAAATTAATAAATACAGCGTTACTCGAATCTTACATTGTATTGTTTATTTATATATGCTCTGAAATATAAAAATTAACATCCATTGAACTTAAATTTATATATATATATATATATATATATATATATAGTAAGTTTCACGCCTAATAGGTATACATTTATTATATAGCTTCATGGAAACCATCAAATCATCAAAGCGTGTTAATTAGTTTTTTTATTAAGAATTGTGATTTCAAAAGTTCCAACGCTCCTCCGTTATTTATCAAATATTTATTTTGATAAAAATTGAATGAAAGATTGGATATCTGCAACATTTTGAAAAGCTTATTTTTCGTCTCTATTGATAATGGCCTTGTGGGAACGGACGCATCTTGAGGTGGACGTATTTGTTGGAAATCATTTGGTTTAGCTTGCGCGATTTAGTGCGGATGGACCCGTAAACTCGGATGCGGAATAGGGCTGTTCTCACGGTTGGAGCCTACAGACGTGACAGGCCACCATTTTGATGAGACCTTTTAGGTCGAGGAGTACAAAGGAGGCAGGCTGTAACGAATGCACCTGCGCATAAGGGTTCTGTGACGTCACGGGCTTTTGCGTGGGAAGCAGAGTTTTTGCTGGTCTAGGTTTTGGAGGCGAGCCTATCGGACGTGTTTCACGATGTAGTCTGCAACATGATTAGGGGAATTAATTCCCTAAGAAAATACATGGCTAAGGACTTAATTGATAAGTAATTACGAAAGCAGTAATTTGCTCTCTCTATCGATGTTAGTGAATATCTCCCAGCTGACGGATAACTAACGCCTGAAATAAAACAGAACTTAAGTTTAAAAGATTGTTGTCTTCTGAGTCGGTCATGAGGTTTTTTGTTGCAGCGGCGTGGTGCCGAAAGAAAGAAGAAAGAACTCAACCACTGGACGACGCACTCCTCCACGCGACAAAGAAATATTGAAGGTGCGAGAAAATCAAAGGTATGCAAATTATATGATTTATGTTTTAAAAATGACGAGCTGCTTAAACGAGAACTGCCACAGCCAATTCCCGGAAGGTATGTAACACAAGTAAACTCATTATATCGACTGGCAAAGTACAAAATGTAGGCGTCCCGTCGTGTTGTAATTACCGTTTTTACAAATTAATTATTTTGGCAACTCAATTTTCATTTAAAAACAAAATAATTATCAGTCAGTAAAAAAAAAACTTATACATATTCTAAAAACGCACATCTGCGTTCATACATACATTGTGTGTGTATAAGTTTAATCAATTGATATTAACTTAAAAAGGTAACGTTTTTCTTTGTCAATCGGTAGGATGATTTTACACGGCGCGACTTCTACGTGTAGACAAAGAATGCGGTCTTCCCAAATTGGTAAATGTTAAGTTTTTCATAATACTTTCATATTGATTCAATTCTTTGATAAAGATATGATGACCGTCTGTTATATTTTTTTCATTTACGCATCGTTTTAAACACCGAGAAGCAAAGGTTGTAAAACTTTAAAATGTGATTGAAAATATTCATACTTTGTTATATTGACATACTCGCGCTCTCCATGTTTAAAAGGCGCACAAATATAATGAAATTAAAGATGCAATGGAAAACCATGAGTAATTATAAAATTAAATGTTCTTATAAAAAGAATAAAATTACGTAAATAATTAAAGTTTTTAACATAGATCAATGGCGTCTATGATATTTTAATGTTACCCTGTTGGAGGCTACAGCATTTGATTTATTGTCGACGAAGGAATATACGCAAAATGTTTATGTATAAATCACCTTAGCACAAAAATGCACGGATTACAAGTGTGGAAACCAAGATAAGAAAATTGATACGTTGTGATCTGTTTCAATGAAACTCAAATTATAAGCAAGCTAAAAGCTGAGTGACGGCCATTAGAACAATATTCAAAAGAAAATAACAGAGAAATGTTTCTTAAAAAGCAGACACTACAAGCAGAAAAATACGTGTCCGTTAATCGATGTCGGTTTTAGAGATACTCATATTAAAACTGGTTTGAACCTGTGTAATAAAATCAATGTCTAAACCTGGTGAGGGCACCTGATGTTTCGAAAACCTTCTCTTACTTAGAAAACCTTAATTTTCTGAACGGTTATACACAGCTTTTAAAGGTGATGCCTATCAGAACAACCCAGGTAGAGACGTAGGTCTGGTTTTGTCCTAAGTAAGTTAATATTTGTTTGAGCCACAGACAGTTAAATATAGATGAATATTTATACGTATGAGAACGGGAGTTTCCTTTGAATTTATCTAAATTTAAAATTGTCTATTAAATAAAATATGCTATATATATATATATATATAATGAAATATAATGTAATGTATATTTATATAAATGTATATATATATATATATATATATATATATATATGTATACATATATATATATATATATATAAATATATATGTGTGTGTGTATGTGTTTGTGTATGTGGCAGTCACAGACAGGCTGTTTTCTGCATCAAATATCTTCAATGTAGCTAGAAAAGCAATTACTTCATAGTAATTTCGAACTCGACCGTCACCTCAATAGTTATACTTCTAAACCACTAACGCCATCGACACAAGCTTCACCATAAGGAAGATATTAATTCTTATATACGGATCATTGAGAGCGAGAGAGAGAGAGAAAGAGATAAAGAGAGAAATTGTGCAAGGGCAGGAAGAATGGCAATAGTACTAAAACCGTGGAAACAAGTAGGATTGCAAGATGGAAGCATTACACTTTAGAGATCAACGTCTTGTTATATCGTTAGCGCACGAGTGGGCGCTTTTGTTAAAGGTCTCCGATATTTCTGCAGATCTGCTGGTACTGGAAAAGGCTGATGGCGTGCGAGCCAAACAAGAGGTTCGGCATTGCGTCGCATTGCAAATATCACCGGCGGGTCGACACTTTATAACACCTCTCTTGACCAGAGCGCTAATTAATTAGCAATTATGTCGAAAGGACACATCGGATATATTAACTCTATAAATCGAATGGCTCGCTCTTCTGCAGGAGTAGCGATGGTTAGTGGCACTCGATAAGTGAAAACTCAAATCGCAGAAGAGCAGGTCCTCATCTGATAAGAGAAGCGCTGTCTCCTTCATTCTCTACTTACTGCAGGTTTAACAATAGACTGTCATCTTATTATTTCTTCTTTTTCTTCATCTTCTTCCCTTTTTAATTTTCTATTCTCCTTCTTCTTACTTTCTTTGTTATCTACTCTCTAACATTTCTCAACGTCGTATCATCAATGATAGATTGCTGGCAAAAAGCAGGTATCGTTTCCTAGATTCTTAGTGACAGCAACTCTTTTCAGATTTCAAATACTCTTCGCTTCTTTCAATAGCAGTTAGAAACTATTTTCTGTTCTTGCAACAGCTGTTTATCATTGATTTATCGATGATGTCTCTGTTGGATTCCTCTGGAATTTGCGTTACATTAAGTCTCTTAATGATTGCAGTATTCACCGAGCCTTTTCAGTCGAAGTGCTATCCCTCCTCATTTTTCTATCCTCCTTGGTGCATGTATTATCACAGATAACTAGTGGCAGGTAATAGTCACCAAGACATAAAAAATTTTTCCAAACGCTCTAGTATACTTACGTTAGCCTCGTATGTGCGAATTCGTATTCACGTGAGAGAGAAAATTGTATAATCCTTCAACTGCACCTGTAAAATCAATTATTGATTTATCTTTACACTCGTAGCGGATGATAATATTTACAAGAACACGATGGACAGAAAATATGTCTTTGTATGAATAGGTATTATGGGTATACTGTGTTTTTGGTTTGGATTTCTATGTAAGAATGTGTCCATGTGGATATGTGTGGGAAACAACGTTTGCACGTTTGTTCTCTGCGTGTTTGCGTGCAAATGCATATGTATGTGCATGAAATGTATGTCTATGTGAATGAACTTACAAGTGTATGTGTCTATGCGTGTGAACTTCGCGTGTGTATATGTGTAAGAGGATGTATGTGCTTTTCTGTGAAACTGTGATAGCGTATATATGTTTTAAAGATAGTGTGTATGAGTGTCTTAGTGCGTGTGTGAGTTGCGATGCACGAGAAAAATGGTGCAAAGTTGGATAGTGTCGTTATTAGTATTTATATTATTGATCTTATTTTAGTATTATTATGGGCGTTCTTATGGTTCGTTGTTAATTAAATATGTTAAGGACTGTAGTGACCGAACAGTCCCGAATTATAAGAAGAAGAAGCAAAGAAAGAGGAAGTAGAAAGAGTAGACGAATGAGGGAGAATAATGAGAAGGATGGTGAGTAGAAGTTGAAGTATAAGAAGAAAACAAAATCAAAGAGAAAAAATGAAGAACAAAAAAGAGAGGAATCAATAGAAGAAGATGATGATGAAGTTGAAGTACAAAGACGAGGGGAAGGGAGAAGACAAAGAAGAAGAGAAAAGTAGACGAAGGAGGAAGATGGAACAGAATGGGGAAGATGGAGAGAAAAAAAGAAGGAAAATATCGAAATAAGGACAAAGTTGAATAGGAGTAAAAGCATGAAGACAACTAATAGGAGGAGGAGGAGGAGGAGGAGGAGGAGAAGGAGGAGGAGAATGAGGGAGAGGAGGAAGTAGGCAAGCAAACATAATAATCAGAAGAAAAAGAAAAAAAAAAAGAAGAATGAAATAAAGTAAACAGAATAATGACGAAGAAGGTAAAAAGAAGAAAATCAACGAAGAAAAAAGTATTAAAACTAAATAATGAGAAACATTACTAGAATAAAATTATTATTTTCCTTTTTGACTGAAATAAATAAAAGAGAGAGAAAGGAAGGAGCAGTGACAAAAGCGATCAAGATTATTTTAGTGAAATGAATGCGGAAGTGATACAATTAATCATTAAAAGAGCAAAAAAAATGATAAAAGCTTTTGAAGTGGAAGGAAAATTATACAGACAAAGAATACTTTTAAACGAAAACGAAAGAAGTTTGAGCGCACGCTGAGAAAAACGTTAAATGAACACTAAATGCATGATAGAAAGAGAGAAAAAAATGCTCATCACGATAATACTGAAGATTGGGTTGAGTTGATTATATGACTAATGTAATGAGATGCTGAGAAGGGTTTCCATTCACAGCCTAAGGTGGTAAGATGGCGTCTGTTAGCGTCCTTTAGCGACTGGATCTTAAGAGGCATTCAATGCAACGATCGGAAAGAGATTCCTAACACCATTTGGCCTTTTACACACGCTCAAATATCCTCCATTTTGTTAAGAACGTGTCACTCACTACGTCGTTGATTTCTGCATTCTTGTGATCAATTTATCTCAACCTGTTCTCTCTTTTTAGTTATGAATCTCACACGGGCAAGTATTTCATTATTTTTACTATAATATACTTCAGATATTCCTTTCTTTTGTCTTTTGTTGTGGCTACACATGTATTTTAGATTTCTCTGTGCCTTTTACACACACAAACATATATATATATATATATATATATATATATATATATATATATATATATATAACTAGACTTGATGTTCTAATTCTTGGATTAATTGAAATGTTAAAATTCATAGAATTCTTTTATATATATATATATATATATATATATATATATATATATATTCTGTTTAATTTTACTTCAGTCGAAGTACTCAGAAATCAAGGGGCCCCTTCCTGGGGCTTACACTTAAACTCTAGTTGAGTTATATAGATATTCCAATATTATATTAATGTTCTCCTTTACCTGTTAAACGTTGAGTTAGTAAAGAAGGTAAGCATATTAATTTTTCTTTTTCAGTTGGCCTGTGAACTATGTTGAAGTTTATCTTCTTGTGGTGTATTTGTTCAACCGGATTCAAGAACAAGAATTCATCTAGTCTGGTGGAGTGTCCATCTAAGTCATGTTAGTTGAAGGAACATTACTTGGAGAAGGCGCACCATTCATCGCATGAGCCAGTGTATATCCGTGTCGAAGGGGATCTTATTTGGTGTTCGAATAATATGTTATTTTGAATATTTGGTCAGGGTTTACTTGTAGGGTGAAGTATCCTCATGTCAGGTTATCCTGACACACCTCTGTACAGAGCGACCGAATACACTTGAGGGTAGAATAATGTAGGTAATTCAAACTCACTTATATATAGTTATATACTAATTGTTAGTAAAATACAGAGAAATGTTTGTCTCATTCCCAGGGAAAATCATAAGGTGTATTGCTTGCTTTCTCCTGAGTATAAAACAAATGTGTCTGTGTAGCTAACCTGCCATAAGTATAGTGTTATACTACTGTAAAACTCTAGTGGCGTATTGAGAACTGTTGAAATAAATACTATATATATATATATATATATATAGTAATAATCCACAGACGCGTGTTTAACTGTGTTACGTCTCATCCACGTTGCTAATTTTTGCGTGATTCGAAACAGCGACAACAGTGACTGAAGCCCTGCGTCCTTATCTTATATATATATATATATATATATATATATATATGAAGTAAGAAAAGTGGATAGATAGAAAGGGAGATAGGCAAAAGGTATAACACTGAAAATAGGTATAATGAGAATACGGCTCAAATGTTGTGTAAAACTGGCCAGAAGTCTCACAAAAGTGCTCAATACAAGATTGCTGAGCAACATAAAAAGTTTTGAATAATATTAACTACCAGCATTAAACTACATTGATCCGTGTAAGTGTAGCTGAGAGCCATATTTTTTGCTTAGACAGAGTACAAAACCGAATTCTTAATCTAGTGGGAGATGGTAGTTTCTCTTCTCTGAAGTCTTTTTTATCACAGAAGAGCTAATCCATTAGTACAACAGAAACCTACATAGGACTGCAGAAATATAAATTATTTCCCTTTTCCTATAAATGAAAACCTATCAGGTCTACCCGGCGTTGCCCGGGCCCAAATAAAACAAAATAGGATAAATTAAATAGTGTGTGTGACATATTTATATTCAAACTTCTCCCCTATCTCTCTCTCTCCCTCTAGCAGTCTCTTTATTTTGCTCTCTTTCCCTCTGCTCCATTATTTCCTTCCCTTTCATCAACTCTCTCTTTCTCCTTTATCCAGCTAAATTATATCTCCTGTTTTAATGTGTTGAACAGAATAAGAGTGTAATTCAATTACCGGAGCTATCGGTTTTAAATGTAATGCTGTAATCTAAAATGTATTGCTCGTAAACCGCGCTGAGAAGACTAAACACAATGACATTCTTGATCCCGAGTAATTCCGTTCGCCCCTGGCCCGCTTTAAGAATACTATGAAGCTAAATGGTGTTAATAATGAAAATAGTCGAAAGAGATTTGAATGTTATACTGTTATTTATATGTATTGCTCCCGGGCAAAGCTGAGTAAAACAAAAGAGACATGTTACCTCACTGCCACCTAATATATAACGGTGATGTTAATAATGACACTTACTATATATTGTACTTGAATATTAGTAAGAAGGTCGTCACAGCACTGTAAAAAGTATAGTTAAAATCAAAATATGAAGAGTAATTATGTCGATAATGACACTGTTATTGCTCTCGAACATCGCTGAGCAGGACAAACGTTTATGTCCCTCCTAACTTACCAAATATAATATTGTAATGTTAGTAAGGTATTCACAGAACGGCTAAAAGTACAGTTAAAATCAAAATATGAAGAAAAATAATGTTTATTATGCCAATTTTATTTCTTCCGGACAACACTGAGTACCACTAAAGTTTCTCTACCACTTTATTTACTAAATATCTCTAAGAAATACTAGTTAGAGAAGTTTAACTGCACTGTCAAAAGTACGTGAACATTAAAGTTTAAGAGAAATGATGTTGATAATGACAAATGTATTGCTCCCGGACAACGCGGAGTAGAACGCAAGCTGTTGTTACCTCCTCACTTTCCTAACTATTAATTAAATAAATATATAAAAAATGAATGAAACAAATTACATGTAAAATGAATGAAAACAAATGAATGAAGAAAATATGGATGAAGAAAATTAACTAAATAGTGAATAAAAGAATTGAATAAAAACATCAAGGAAACATTAATTATGGAAAATGAATGAAAAACGTATGAAAAACATATTTTGAAATATGAATAAAAACATGAATGAAAAAGTAACAAAAATTTGATTTAGAAAATGAATGAAAAAATATAAGGACAAATATAGGAATAAATAAATTAAAAAAATGAATGAAAATACATGATTGAAAAAGATGAATGAAAAAATGAATGACAAAATAATGAATATAAATGAATTAAAAAATGAATGAAAATGGAATGAAAAACGTATGAAAAAACGAAGTAAAAATGAATGAAACAAATTGAAAATGTGAAACCTATATCGTACAGCACTGGCGACGAAGATTCGAAACATTCATCACATAACACTGAGGACAAGGTACTTGAACTTATTCGGACCAACAATTTTTTCAAACGTATGTCGGACAACTCAGGCAACAAGGAATTTGGATTTATTCATACACCAAAATACCCCGAACTTATATTGCCCACAACATTGAGAAAAATATTCGGATTTAATGTTCAATTTTAAAAAAAAGACTTTGCTGGTATGCTCTGGATATTTGCCAATAATAGAGCGAGAATTAAGTACCAAACTGAATGTTAATATGTAAAGTGTGTAAATTTAGCTAAAAAAACAAAACAAAACAACACTCCAACATCGCTGAAACGATTGAAGGGGAATTGTCGTTTATGAGTAGGACGAAACAGTTTTAAAACTACGGTTTAGAAATTAAAGTCGTTCGACCGCTAAGGGAAAAGCGAATGATAATTCAACATAAAATTCTGTCTATATGTTATTGTTAATCAGAAACATGTAAAAAAGTTTTTTACGAGCTTATTTATTTCCTTTCGAGTGAGAAGTTACGAACTTATCTTCAAATCAGAAAACCTACGACCGTGTGAATAATATATATATATATATATATATATATATATATATATATATATATATATATCTACGGAAAAGTCAATTTAATTAACGTGACGGGAAAATATTTGAGAATCCAAAAATACAATTTTAGACATTTTTGAACATCAGCTAGATCATCAACTGCAATTGCAGAAAGAAAAAGAATTATATCAAAAGAAAATAGATGTAATAAATGGAATCACGGAAA
Organism: Sepiola atlantica; assembly: GCA_963556195.1. Lineage (NCBI taxonomy): Eukaryota > Metazoa > Mollusca > Cephalopoda > Sepiida > Sepiolidae > Sepiola > Sepiola atlantica. The sequence goes on from OY744515.1 coordinate 60,823,134, forward strand.
AAAAAACAGAAAGAGCGATTCGAATACAAAAAAAAATTCAAAGAACAACAGAAAGAATAAAAAGAACCACAAATGAAAATGGAATCAGAAAAGCTGAAACAAATGAACGGATTTGAGGAAATGTTTCTTTATAACCAATAAGGATAACAAAAATATTCCAATAATCGAATGGGTATCAAAATGGTAAAGATGAACGTGGTTTCTTACATAACACCTTTTGGAACACTAGTGATTATTTGAACTTCGATCCTGACAACGAGGTTACGTTTGCTTCGGATTTCAAACGTGGACATTTATGATACCGACTGTACGAATTGAACCGATTTTTAAAAGGTCATTTTCTTTTTAGGACAAGGAAAATCTTTAAAATAAAAATGTTTGTGATTAATAGATACTAATGTATTTTGGAATATATATATTGTAGGTAATACACTGAGTAACATTTGTGCATTAGTATTTCGTAATTTTTTACATTTAGGAGGAGAGTATATATAAAGTAAGGTTTATATTAATATATATATATATATATATATATATATATATATATATATATATATATATATATATATATCGTTGTAACGAATAAACTCCGAAACTAATAAAATACCATCATGCATTTTAGAATATATATTATCGGCTACACGCTGACTGAGTAACATCAGCATATGATTTTTATTAACTGTTCCATTTAAGGGATGCGCACACACTAACTTGCACCCTTTCCTCAAACAATTTTAACATAAGTTAGACAAAAAAATAATAGTGAAAAGAATTGTTCTACATCAGTTTTTGAGTTATATTGAGTAATACATATAACAAAAATCGGTGTACATGCGTGAGTGTCAATCATATGTATCGGCTAAGTAAGATCCTTATCGTAATTAATTATTGAAGATGTATTCTATTGGGAATAGGAGTGACGTGGGAATATCCTCTGTGCCTTTTTTTGTAAAATTTAAAATTAGGAAGCTACCACTTAAACCATACGATAGCCTCCAAAAAATAACATTCACATTTGAAACTAATGCTATATTCATTTTTTTACCCGTTCTAGGACGGACACATAACAGTTTTCAGTGACCGCGAGGATAAGGCAACTGCTTACGGATTTAAGGCTGACTCTGTGAACCGGGTACGCGCATTCCGACCGTCGTAAATTGTTACTTTCCTTCACTGATGAGAGCAATAAACCTGAAACGCTAGCGTCTGTAGGTTATATATAATTTAATATCTATTTATGAATATTATATATATATATATATATATATATATATATATATATATATATATATATGTGTGTGTATAAACTAGCATTTTTTTTTGTTAGTTTTAAGTGATACAAATATTTCGCCAAAAAGAGAAAAAAATACAAATCCGATGACATCAGGATATATTACACACCGAGGATGCCAGGTTTTGGCGAAATATTTGTTTCACTTTAAACTAACACAAACATGCTAGTTTATAATAAAAAAAGAAAAAAAAAATCGGTTTCGATTTATTGTTTTTCTTTTTTATAAAAAAAAATTGATATCGCATCTTAATGCTTCAAAAGGTATTTATTTTACCTATTCCTTCTTTAATTTAACAATAGATACTTTAAAAAAAATATGAACTTTAAAACACTTATATATATATATATATATATATATATATATATATATATATATATAATACAGTGAGGAAGCACATCTCTGCCCGTGTGTATGTCTTTCCTTAATAAATTAAGGCATACTAGGGAGTGCACTTTAAATATAAGTGTATTCACACGTAAAATGTTCATATGAACATACCAAAAGTAATTATGTTTCTCTATTTGTCACTTAAAGTGTGGCCCATTTGTCTCCTAAATGAGCTAATGACACTTTCCTAATATGTTACACAATGGAATTGATCTATTTATAAGCGTTAGTTTAAAAGTATTAACATATATCTAAATAGATCAGCGGGTAAGATATTTAGCTGACATCATAAAAATTGCTGTTAAAGTAAACTCTCCTTAATATGATGTTGCATATGATTCTATCCCATACCGTTACCCAGATATTGCCGGGTGTACCCTGCTAGGATATATATATATATATATATATATATATATATATATATATATATATATATATATATATAATATATATATATATATATATAAATAAGGCTTCGTTTCGTTGGGTAAAAGATAGAATCAAATATATTGCTCGATTATTTAATAATGTTTATCCATAATATTACAGTAGTTAAGATTAACATTCTTCCTTAGGTTCAAAAAAGAGGAGCGAACCCAGGCCAAAAATAATCGGTTTTATTATGTCTTAATTATAAATCGAACACTAACTTTCGTTAATTTTAAACATATTTATTCTGAAGTATATCTACCAATGTTCTTACTCTCTTCCTCCAAAAATTAGAAATACATTTAAAAAGCAGCGAATTTTTTCCAAGATGTAAGTGAATTCCGCTATAAGAAACCCTACAGATAAAAATATGTGAACGGTTTATGATATAAAGGTCGGCTAATTATCGATAATTAAATATGGATTATTAAAAAATATTGCAGTTTCATGGTAATTCCTACCATCAAGATCGAATTCTAATGCCACACGTCTGCTGATAATATTAATCATAGTTGTATATAAGTTGAGAACGAACATTTCTAGATGAAACAGGGGTTTGGCTGTGTTTCACAATGTTTTCTTTGGTTTAATTGGTTCTGTTTTATAGAAATTGCCCCAGACAAGAGATGAAGCCACTTGATGTAAGAAGCTAAAAAATATATACTATTTCAAGGTCAAAAGATAGCCAAAAATTAGTGTAAGATGGATAGATTCCGACCCAGAAAACAGAAATTATTCTCCTTTGTCAGAAACATCGCTCATGGAATGTGAGACTAAAGGACAAAATAATGGAAGCGAGAGTTACGAGCCTGTCGAAAGTAAACCCAAATGTAACTTCCTAATCTCCTTAAAAAAGTATTTCTGCAAGTAGAATAAATACTCTGTTTTAATGTGTATGCGTAATTTTTAGTGATCAAGTATGTTTTTTGATGTTGCTCTGTGTATCTTAATGTTCGTTAAAATACATTAATCTGAGCATAAGCAGCAGCTTACTTGAAGTATTTATTTTCCATAAACACGACCAAACCGTTTTAAATAACTCACTTGCGTTATAAATGTTATAAATTGGGTAACGGGTTTAGTGCAATAGTCTTATTATAATATGTATTACGAAACTAAATCTCAAAAGGAACAAAGAATGCTGAGCAAGTAATCGACAAATGCAGCCTTCAATGAAACAAATAATTCGAGAAATAACGTAATTAGAATAACTTCTTTAGAGCTTGGTCCAAATCGGTCGAACGAAAGCGACAATTAGTTTGACGCAATTAACCAATAGCAAATTCCCGTTCAGCTGTCCACGCATGCGTGCACCTTCTTCAGACCGGAAGTGCGAGATGAGCTACTGTTGTTACAAGAAAAGTTAAGGAAGGCAAGAATTAGAGGTGGTTGCAGTCGGAGGAGGAAATGAGTTTCGTCGAAAAGGTCGAGGTTGAATTGACTCAGTTCATTAAATAGGCAGAAGCGAAGGCAAAAACAATTTATTTCTGCTTCTTTTTTATATTCTTTTACTTATTTTCGGGTTCTTGTTGCACGATACTGAGCGACATTGCGTGCGGAAAGTGGGCAACGATAAACTAAAGCAAGGAAAAGGTCACGTGATCGCCGATGAAAGATTTATAGGTGAATTGTCCATTTCGTTTCCTTTTCTTTTTATATTCTCTTTTCTTTTTTAATGTGTTTCATGATGGGGACCCATTAACCCCCCGCAAAACATCACCGCTATCGCTAACTCATCTTACAACATCGAAAACAATTTAAGTGTCACGCACTTGCCAGATTAAATCGCTGGTAAATGCATGTGATGCTATAAATATGCTAGAGAGATGGACCACACCTATTTTCTATAGTAGCTACTTCTCTATCAGAGGATGTAATTGAAAAGAAAGCTCTTTACAAAAATCAAACAATAACTTGAAATTTTACGCGAAATCAAATATTTCTATTATGTGAAAGAGGGTTTACAATAATATCGTGGGGTATACGTTCGCACCAGATATCCATAAACATTAAAGAAATCTCGTTTTAGTTTATTTATAACTTGAAAACTGTCAACCATGATGTCATAGTGATCTACCCTAATCTTTAAATGTATATGACTACGAATAGAGTCGTTATGTCAAATCAGTAAGGCTAAAAGAGAAGCGAAGTGAAGAAGCCGACTCAGTCAACCCATTACTTCTGTACTTGCTGTTGATACAATTACTTGTTCATTAACTTCTGTTCTTCTATTTCTTCCGGCCCTTTAAGGCTAAACTATATAAAAAATAATATAATCGAAAGCAAATACTTATATAGGGTACGGAGAAAGGAACAAGTATGAAAGGGCTATCCCCATTTATCTCCAGACAATGGAAGACGTGCATGCCGTGTGTAATAGAGGTTGATAAATCGCAACATTCTATGTAGCTATTGAAAGATATTCGAAAAACTGTAGTATATTAAGCAGCCTTTGCCCAGACTAGGCTAATTTAGACGAAGTCCGAAATTTACTCCGGTGCGTTAAAGAACGAACAGCTGATTTTTATAGATGCCTTACTCGCGCTAGGCTTGAGTTCACTTTTTACCATAAAATAAGGCATAAAGACACTCAAGTCAGATGATACGGAAAAAGATCAGTGTAATTCGTTAATCAGCCTATGCAGCGTATGACGTTTACTTCATTGTCGCTCTCATTGTTTTGTCTTAATTTTAAATCACATGGCCATGAAGTAATTAATCTCTATTTATATATAGTCAGGTATGTGTATATGTTTATATATTTGTATGTAGAACGTAAACTATTAAGCAAATTAACCGGCCATTATGAATTTTAAAACACAGCTGCTAAGTGTAAGGGTGGGTAACGTGGGTTTTATTCAATTTAATTTAGTTTCATGCAAATCAGACAAAGTGGAAGTGGAATACCTTCGTAAAAATACAAATGCCTCTGATTCTGTGTGAAATTTTAACAATAGTTATTAGCCATCAATAACTATTCTCCAAATTCTAGGTTCTTTTAGAGTTTTGAAAGGGTTTTTAGGGGTCATAATTTTGAGAATCTCCAGTGAAACAACTGAATGTTATCGCAATATATAGACTAAACGGATTATCTCATATAACTTGATTAATTTAAAGTAAACGAACAATCAAATAATTCTAAAACAAAGTTTAACCTAATCATAATTAGAAGAATGTAATACATAATTTGTAAATAAATGCAATAGCAGACCGTATGAATTATGTCATTTTATTATAGAATGGAATATTTGCATTTTAAAGACAACACACACGATTTGAACAGTTCCCAGTTGAATATCTGCATAACTCACTCATTAAATATGATTATTATTATTATTATTATTATTATTATTATTATTATTATTATTATTATTATTATTATTATTATTATTATTATTATTATTATTATTATTGTTATTATTATTATTATTATTATTATTATTATTTAATCACGTAGTTTACACACAGTTCCTTATCGCTAACTGCTCACTGACATAACCAGTGATGTTCCCCTGGATTCTGAGTGACAATAAGTCTCCTCAGATTTCTAGTAGTCTCAATTTCATACGATCACAATTTAAAATCATTTTGTGTAATCGTGCGAGCGGTTTACCATTGATTCATCGCTAGCAACGACCGTTGGTCTTCTGAAATGTTGGTGACAATAAGCCCCACAAAGGTTCCAGTAGAGGTCCGTTTGATACTCCTCCTTTTTGGTCTTTTTATCTTCATTGACGCTTCACGACTATTTCATGTGGTACAAGACTTGTCTTCTACCATTACATGTGTGTATACTTTATTATTATTATTATTATTATTATTATTTTATTAAACGTAAATTAAGATTCCATTCGAAAATATGTAATTTATTAATATTACTATTGTACTAACTATAACTATTTCGATATACATTCAATAATTTCATTAAATAGTTAAATAGATAAATTAGCAGCCTTCAATCTCGGATCTCTTTCAAGTTCGCTCTCGCTGTGATTCTTTCTAGTAGAGCCTCGAAGGTAAAGCTGGAGTGACCCTTCACAGTTTAATGCCCAGGAAAGTAAGTCGCCAGAATGGTGCATCGGAAAGGCAAGCACCGAAGCACATAGTTTCTAATGCCGTTGCAGAAGTCTCCAGAACTTTGCCGTATACAGTCGCAAACCGTTTTAAGACTCATAATCTTTCCTCGTGGTTTTACTCCATAAGCTTTTCCTACTAGTGTGTATGGCTTCAACTAAAGTATCATTACATGAATCTACATAAAAGTCTCAGTAAAATATGAATTGAACTTAATCAACTACTTTTTATTCAAGTAAAGGATATTTTTAAAAAATAGATTTACAAAAATAATAAGTATTTGCTATCAAATTCAAACATAATTATTTTATAGAAAAATACAAACTAGCACTTCACAAAAAAGTTTAAATCAATACTCGTTTACCGATGACTAAAAGTGATCTTTTTTTTCTAACCACTTCGCGCTCAGGATAACGTTTGCTCAGCAACCGCGGCAAATGTTGATAAAAACCCGGGTTCCAAAGGTCTTTCTGTCTATTTGGCACTTCGCCCTCAATTTTCCATTTTAACTAAAGCTATCAATCATCCTAGCTCTTTGTTGACACCCAATCCTTACTAAAGATTTTCTTTGTTGCCTTTTTCTTTAAACTTTTTCCATTACTACAATTGTTATCATTTTCCGTTTTTTGACTAAACCGTTATCGGAAAAGATTTCTTTGGTAATCACATGGGATGACACGTTACCAAGATTACAATCTCCAAACGTATTCATTTTATTCATTCCATTTTAGATTCGAGATCTGTTTGAGTCAGTGTGGATATTCATTATTTCGACGGAAAAATATTCATAAGATCGAGATACTTTGGTAGGGTGTTAATCTTTTTATACAAACTGTTGCGAGACCGCTGGAAAAAAAGTTGTTATCATTCTATTTCTCAGTAAAGTACCTGACACCAGATGTAATCATATTTTTATATAAATCAGATACGTCCAGAGATAACGTACTGCTGTGCACATGTATGCGTGCCTGTTTGTTCGTGTTTCACTGCACTGACGTAACCGTCTTTCACACGTTGTGCTGGTTCAAAGGCCGTTGTGCGATCTCGTCTCTGTTCTGCAAAATATACTCTCATGCCAAGCGGAATCACAACTCCAGTCTATAAACAAGTAACCCATATATTTGCTAGAGGTTACAATGAAACTCGTGTTTCCCGGTTGAATAGCAGAGTTTCAAACAGGATCGCTCTACCGCAGTGAAATAAAACATAGTCAAGCACAAAACTTTAACTAAGAGACCCAGATAGCCACATCTTACCCAAGCAGCGACCAGCTTCAAACTCTTCGCCAGCTATCCCAACAAACCTCAAACTCTCTGTCATACCCAGTGGCCAGGTCTCACTACTCCCATCCCTTGGGGTCCTTTTGCCCCTAGTCAGTACTGGACAACCCAAGCTCTCGCCATTCAGATAACCTGTTAGACAGTCTACCCAGGACGGCTTTATCATGGAGACATCTAGAACACGTTTGTATTTCAACATCATTGTCTGTTTTTACGAGGTACTTAATTCACCACAAAAGGAAACAAACTTCTGGGGTGGCCCAAATAAAGCCAAATATATTTTCACTTTAGTTTGTGTCTTCTACCTCTTCCTCTGGTCGAGCATCTAACATTTGTAACGCCAGTCATCCATATACATCACTAAAGAAAATGCAGCCTACTGCATTTCTACACTGCTGTTACGCCTGGGAAGGCGCCGCTCAAAGCACTTTTCGTCGCATAGACAATTCAAAATCAACTCTGTAATCTAAAAGTAGAGTACCTCTTTTCGTCTTTACAGCCCATGTCTAACTGAAGATACGTTGCTAGTCTCTCTCTATATTTATACAGGGTGGGCAAAAATAAGGGTCCTATTTTTAAAAATTCATAACTTTTTTATTTATTGATTTTGAAAAAAATTTTTTTTAGAATAAGTAAAGGACCCCTTCCGAAGCAGGCATGAGCCGTATTAGCCCTAAGGAACGTACCCTCATTTAGAAAACATTTTTTTTGCTTAAAAAACTCAAAACAGTGTAAAAAACAATACTTTAGTTTTTGTAAGTTTTAAGAAGTGTTTTTCGGCTAAAATTTGTTTTGTTTATTTCAAAAAATCTCGGAAGGGTTAGTCTACACACACATAAAGTTTGGTGAGTTTAACTTTTATTTTGTGGAAGTTATTCAAATTCAAGTTATTCAAATTTAAAGATAGGACCCTTATTTTGGCCCACCCTGTATTACCATTGAAAATGCTCAACTTATCTCTAAGTTCTCTCCTGTAATAAGTTCAAATAAAGAACTCGCTTTGCTACCACAAAGAGAAAACTCCGCCTTTTCTTCCTCTGCGTTCCTTGCGTCCGGCGGAACTAGAGCTTCCCGTCTATGAAACACGTTACCACTAGACTGTTTACCTGCAGATTACAACATGGTCGTCTACAAATAATATGTCAACAGACTCCTGTTATGAACCGTCCCTACTGGTAATTCGAACTTGGTCCATCCCATAAATCTCACCCCATACTCTCATAAGGTTCTTCATCTCTTAACTGACAATCATTTAATCTCATTAACCCTTATCCTCGAGTGGTATCTGGCCTTGAAAACTGGTGATTATTTGGTAAAACAAATAAATCTCTTTAGATCCACCCTTCCAATGTTTGAGTGCGAACCGATTTATTAAGTAGCTCACACTTAAAAAATTCTAAATCAAGAGTAACGCATGATCTACCCAATTTCACATTCTGTCCATTGTACCTCCATTAAACTCTTGTTTTACCTCCCTAAGATATAACGACTTTCATCATAGGATGATATGCTCTATATAATTCTCCTTAAGAACACATCATAAATACTTGTGAGCATAGAACAATTACATAATCCTACAGATTTGTTTAATTTTGTCAATCAATACTGATATCGAAATATACGGGTTTTTTTCAAAACGATTCGAACACCAACCAAAACAAATGTACGACCATATTTTGAGATCGTAATGCTCAGTCGGTTATGAATACTGTAAATAGAACCATATTCACTCTGGATGTTGGCAAGCGTTACGTATTCCTCTCTGTGAGAATTGCACTTATCGTGGAAACTAATGTTAGCTAAATAGTGATAAGAATAAAAACATCGCACCGTGTGATACATATGCATTGGATATAGTCATATTAGTCTATTAGCAATAATAAGAAGAAGAAAAAGAAGAAAAAGTAGAAGAAGAAGAAGAAAACATTTTATAAAGTGACCCCCGCCCCTCCCCAAAACGTGATGCCACTAACATCGGTTGATAACATACTAAATCATTGTGAATATTCAAGGAGGGTGGAGAGACCGAAAATGAACAGTACTAAACAGACCTCCACTGGAAAGGTACGGAGTGTACCGGGACTTTGTGGAGGCTTATTGTCACCCAAGTTCCAGAGAAGACAAATGGTTATCGTCGGCAAAGAAACCAATGGTAAGCATATGTTGCGATAACGCAAAATCATTTATGATGGTTATCGAAAGAAGTGAAAAATACTGGGCATGTGGGGAAAATTGTTTTCACCCAGACTCTAGGGAACATCACCGGTTATTATCAGTGATCAATCACTGATGATGACCTGTATGAGAACTCCTAGTTAACACTTAATACTACTACTACTACGACTACTACTACTACTACTACTACTACTACTACTACTACTACTACTACTAATGATAATAATAAAGACATTAGTTGGTTATGTCCATTAAGTGGTTAGTCCATTTGAAACTGCGCAAACAACTACATTTGAACATACGGACAAAGGATGCACGGATCCAATATTAGAAAACGAAATCTTCTGTAATATTGAAATACAATCGGAAGAATTTATACATTTACAATAAACGAATATTATAACAGTCAACAACAGCAACAAAAATCTGTTTAATAGTAATGTTCGTCGTCCTAGCAGTAACCATGGAGATACTACAGAAGGATCAAACACAATGTAAATAGACGGAACATGGAACAGAAAACTACCGTCATCCCTATAATTGTAAGAGTACTAGAACAGTTCGGAAAACGCTGAAAAGAGACCCAGACATATTGGAATTAAAGGAAGGGTGGCATTCACTGCACTGACAGAAACAGCCGAAATATTAAGAACAGATTTAAACAACTGAAGCCAACTGTAATCTTATCCCTTCAAATTGCAGTGGCACAAAAATTGTTTGGTACTAAAGATAGTTGATTCGGTACCATAGATAACATCATATAGACCTCGATTATTAAGGTCAGAAAAGTACGGAGATCCCGAGGCTTATAGTCGCACACATTCCAGAGAAAGGCATTGACTATTATCAACGAGAACACAATGGTTAAAAGATGCTGCAAGAACAGCAATACGTTGTAATGATTGTCGAAAAATCGGATATATTGGTAATTAAAGGGAAACTTGACCGTCGGATTCCAGAGAACACAACATGTTTTTGTCAGTTAACAATAACTTATGATAACTCGGATGAAAACTCCTAGTGAATATGAAATAGAATTAGAGAAGAAAGAAGTAGATCCACTACGATATCGATAACAATTTCTATATTAGTCCATCACTAAGTGTAAAAAACTTTCTTTTTCTGGCACGTAATTCATTAAAACACTGTATTTCATTGTTTTGTTTATCTTTGATAGCGTCAGACGCAGTGTTATCCTTAACCCACCTCTTTCAACTGCCGGTATTATCGGGTGCCGAATTTACGGTTAGTCACAAAGAAGAAAAAAATGATATTGCGAATCTTAAAGCGGAAACACCATGTACATAAATGTGTTTGTTTGAAACAGTAGAGAAAATACACAAGAGACATCTATTTTGTTCGTTCATTTGATGGGTTTGTTATGTGGATAACAAAAAGCACGCATGTGATTCACATAAAACATCATAAAGTGTTCAAAGTTAGACTCATCCAGTTACAGAGGAGAAAAAAAGAATGAGAAATGTAACGCTTTTATAGAAACTATAAAAACAAGATAAATGTCTGGCCAAAGAGAAGAAATGGCAGAAGGGAAGACAGCAGCATCGATTGCTCTCAAAATGGAAACATAACAGCTTTTCTATTGTAGCAACGAAAACAATAAAAACACATTAAATAAGAATTTTATTAAAAAATATAAACATAAACACACATATATAGATATATAAATGTCCATATATATATATATATATATATATATATATATATATATATATATATATATATATATATATGTATATATATACGTGGCAATAGCGTGCAAATATACACGTATACATATTTGAAATATATATATATATATATATATATATATCAAAGCAAGCGTTGTTGAACGTCACGGAACTTTCTCGTTTGTAAATCTTCTTCGTGAGGTTCTCAAACCGTCGAGCTATCCTTCTGGTTTCAGGTGGCAATCCGGTGAGTATTTCGCCGATTGTTCTTAATTCGGACATTTTGTTCGAGTGCTTTCGACTTTCTTAGTTGTCTTCAGGATTAGTTTTTTTTTTTAAATAAGAATACTTAAGTTAATGTTTTATAGGTATCGGTAAGGGCTAATATATATATATATATATATATATATATATATATATATATATATATATATATATATATATATATATATATATAAAACTAGTGCAATACCCGTCCCAGGACGGATATAAGCAATAATAAACGTAGTATATATTTTAAATTTTAATGTTTCTTTGCTTTCTTTAGGGCATAATATGATTTCCGTGGCACCTCACTAAATGTTGATTTTACAAAAAAATTATAATGTTTCTATTCGCTATGATACACATTTCATAATTTATAACGATACGTTCAATAGTTTATTATTTTTCCTAAGCACATGCATATTATTTATATTCACACGCGCACAAATCCTTCAAAAATGTATCACTTAATATAATTCTAAAGTTAGTAAGCAATTATTTCTCTTAAAAATTTATTGTATCTAACATATTTTATAGTTTTTATGGGTGTGTGTGATAGTTTTGATTACACTAATAACCCCACAAACACTTAATTGTAAGGTTAAAAAAATAATTTACACATGTTACTGACCGGATTACTGAGAAAATATATTCCAAAATTTATAATGATCGGTTCATAAGAAAATGAAAATATATTCTGAACTTCATAATGATCGATTCAATCGTTCAGAGGATTACTCTGTATATATATGTATATATATATATATATATATATATATATATATATATATATATATTTCAAGGTACGTTATCAGAAACCATTGAGGTACCTTTTTGGGGCCCACACATATCTTTATACGGGTTAAATATTTATCCGAGTGTTCCATTAGAGTTATCCTTTACTTCGTAAACGTTCAGTTAGTAAAAAGGTAAAGAACATTAATTGTACCCTTTCCAATTGAACAGTAAACTATTTTAAATTATATCTTTCTTACGGTCTCTCGGTTTTACCTGATTTCCGGAGAAAAATTCATCTAGTCAGATGGAGTATCTTACTTAGGTCTGTTACTAGAGGCAACATCACTTAAAAAAGTTGCATCATTCTTCGTATAAGCCAGTGTGTAGTAATAGCGAGTGGATTTTTGGGTATTGGAATGCTATAGTGTTATGAATATTTGGTATGGGTTTACTTCTAGGAAGTAGTACCCTTATGCCAGGTTGTCCTTAAAAGAACTTTTATAGAGAAATTGTATACCCTCGATAACAGTGGCAAGTAGGAATTCAAATTCTCTTCGATATATATAGTGAAAAAGGTGGAGCTCAATATACGAGATAGAGCAATTGAAAAGATAGGAGAAATAAGAGTGATAAACATTTACGAATGTCCAAATTTATTTAAAATTTCGATTGTTCAATGCAAGGTGTATTCTGTAATAAACTAGTATTAATTATTCTTTCCTTAAGCCAAGGTTTTTCAAAGATCGAGATCTTATCATCAGAAGAGAAAAACAGATAGATAAGTTGGCTGTAGAAAAGCCAAAGTTCAGATATGTGAAAAATATTATTAAAATGTAGTGAAAGAAAGTTCAGTAAAAAAGATATGTGGTTTATCCAGGTGGTAAATGTCTGTTGAAAAAATGTCCAATGAAGAAGAGAATTTGGAGAGAGTCGGAAAAATTATTTTCTCAGTGGCAGTATTTAGAAAATGCCCAGAATGAAACAAATCCAAAGTAAAATGTTGAAATCAAATTCTAGATGGAGCGCACTTAAATTGAATTGATGAGAGAAAAACTGGCCATTATTGATAAATTCCCGGGCCATATAAGAGTGAATGGAATTATAGGTGAGATTTTCAAGCAAGCGATCTAAGAAAAACCTTAAGCGAAATAGCAATGCTGAATTAGGGGTTAAGGTTAGGTGGAGGGGAGAGTTTAATATGAGGGAATACAGTGGTCGGATTGGTTGAGAGATCTGCAGTAGTGGCTACATTTTAATAATATTTTCAAATATCTGAACTTTGGCTTTTCTACAGCCAACTTATCTATCTGTATTTCTCCTCTGATGATAAGATCTCGATCTTTGAAAAGCCTTGGCTTAAGGAAAGAATAATACACACTAGTTTATTACAGAATACACTTTGCATTGAACAATCAAAATTTAGTATATATATATATTTTTTAAATATTTCTTTTATACGTACATAAAAATAATCCATGGACACGTGTTTCTGGCTCAAAGCCGTCATAAGCATGGCTAACTTACACAGAAATCGAACCTTCGATATTGATGTCTATAGTCCAGCGTTTTACCATCGGACTAAGACGCTCTGCAATCAGCAATAAAAATAATTACATAAAAATACATCATATATATATATATATATATATATATATATATATATATATATATATATATATAAAGTACATGTATTGCATTAGTTTCTGTAGATGTAAATCCGTTAAAATTCCAGTAGTTATTAAGAGTGCTTAATAACAAGTAAAGCTGTTCTTTAGTATAATGTTTTATTCATACAAACCGTATTGGTTACATATGTGTATACATTTTTTGGTTGTACTCTTGACAGTAAGTCCACCTCTTCAGACGAAAGAAGACAAGGATGTGAGATGACTTTAGAAAACTTTCCGATTAAGTAAATCGTTTTGGAGGATGGGATACGTTTATAATTTTCACCGGTCAAGCTCAGTATTAGATTACATTCTTTACTCGTTAAGTCTTTTAATTAGTTTTTATCTTTTTTTATTATTTTTATTAGCTTCATCATTGGTTTTTTTATTACCGTGTCTTTCCATTTCTTTCTGTTTTATCACCCACTTACCTTGGATTCATTTCGTCTCTATTTATCACTTCAACGTTTTAACATATATATATACATTTTCACGTATAAATATCTCATAAATATATAGATATATACATCAATATATACCTAGACAAGAATACGGACATATCAATATCAACATACCCTGATCTTTATATAGAATACCCACGTGCACACAAATCTTTAAATACACAAGTACACATATAGACATATGTATATATATATATATTTATATATATATATATATATATATATATATATATATATATATATATATATATACATATATAAAATAAAACAAACACAAATATATACGAATATATCAATACACAGATATACAAATATATACACATATATACATACATATCATGATGAACATATATATAAATATATATATACATAAACATAAATGTGTACATACACACATGCATATACATACATAGACACACACATGCATACACATAGATTCACAAATACACATCAACTCACATATATACATGCACACACTGCCCATAGATGCATCTCCTTTTCCACTGATTAGTTCAGCAGAATATATTTAAATATATATAAATATAAATATATAAACTTCTTTTACCATTATTCTAACGGAGTTTGAATTAACTCGTTATAAACACGTGTGCATACTTACATTTATGTACATGCATCACTATAGAATTCCCATTCAGCCATACCTACTCACATGTATACATTTAGGTTTAAATATTTGTACTACTAATAGTTTGCATATACTCTCATATACTGGTATACAACATACATGTGTATATATACGAATACCTACCCTCATACATGGACATGTTCCTACAACATATGCATAACTGCACATTGTGACATATAAATATGCCTATTAACCTACGCATACGTACACACGAAATAAATATAAAATTAAAAACGTACGTACCACTACATCTGGACCCATTTATTCCTCATCTGCTTACATTTATTCAATATAATACACACACACACAAACACACACACACACACATATATATATATATATATATGTATATATATATATATGTATATATATATGCATACATACATATATACATACATATACACATACATTTACCGATACATACATACGTACATACACATATACATACATACACACATACACACACACATACACATACATATATACCACTACATATATATATATATATATATATATATATATATATATATATATATATATATATATATATGATAATTTTATTTACACAGACATGTACAAAATCTGCGACACTGGCATGTCGATGTTATCGATCAACAGTTACTATAAACTGAGATTCTCTCCAAATAAGATCTGAGGTTAAGATCGGATTCTAACTCTGCCTGATGAGATCTCAGTTTATAGTAACTGTTGATCGATAACATCGACATGCCAGTGTCGCAGATTTTGTACATGTCTGTGTAAATAAAATTATCATATATAAAGCTCTATTTTGATATTGAGCACTTTTTATAAACCCGGTTAAAATTCTCTGGATTACCACCCTGCGGATATTTTTTACCAGGATTATTACCATTATTATATATATATATATATATATATATATATATATGTATATACATATATACACATACACGTACATACACATACAGACATACATGCATATATATACATATACGCTATTAAAAATACGTGCAGATATACATACACACATGATATATAAATATAATTAAAACAAATTATTTAGGGAGGGGGGTCCCAAAAAAAAAATTTCAGTGGGGGGGGAATTTTTTTTTTTTTTTATTAAAAATATTTCTATGTATGGGAAAGACAAATTTTTTTTTTAGGGGGGGGGGGAAAGGTAAAAAATTTGCAGTATAGGGGCCAGGGGTGCTTCTACAGTATATGACCCAGAACCAGTACAGTACCCGGAGACTCTTGCAGAATAAGGGCCAGGGGGGTGCTTCTGCAGTATAGGGACCAGGGGTGTTTCTACAGTATATGACCCAGCCCCAGGGGTGCTTCTACAATATAGGACCCGGAGGTTTCTGCAAAATAGCGACCATGGGTTGTTCTGCACCCTTGGTCCCTATGACCAAGGGTGCTTCTTCAGTATAGGACCCAGTACCGGGGTTGCTTCTACAATATAGGACCCAGAAGCTTCTGCAGAATAGGAACCATGGGTGCTTCTACAGTATAGGGACCAGGGGTGCATACACAGTATAGGACCCAGCACCGGGGGTGCTTCTACAATATAACACCCGGAGGCTTCTGCAGAATAGCGACCATGGGTGCTTCTGCAGTATAGGGGATAGGGGTGCTTCTACAGTATAGGGCCTAGCACCGGGGGTGCTGCTACAATATAGGACACAGAGGTTTCTGCAGAATAGGAACCATGGGTGCTTCTTCAGTATAGGGACCGGGGGTGCTTCTACAGTATAGGACACAGCATCGTGGGTTCTTCTACAATATAGGACCCGGAGGCTTCTGCAGAATAGCGACCATGGGTGCTTCTGTAGTATAGGGACCAGGGGTGCTTTTACAGTATAGGACCGAGCAGCAAGGGTGCTTCTATAATATAGGACCCGGAAGCTTATGAAGAATAAGGACCATGGGTGCTTCTGCAGTATATGGGGCAGGGGTGTTTATACAGTATAGGACCCGACACCGGGGTGCTTCTACAATATAGGACCCGTAGGCTTCTGCAGTATGGTTCATTGATATGACCGAGGCACCTCGGGAATTTTATTTTCTTTAACTGAAAATATTTCTATATATGGGAAAGGGTAAACATTTTTTTTTTTTTGGTGGGGGTAAAAAAATTTTTTTTTTTTTTTTTTTGAAGTAAAAATATTTCTACGTATGGGGGGGGTAAAAAAAATTGGGGAGGGGGCAAACATTTTTTTTCATGGGGGAGGATGAATAAAACAATTTCGGAGGCGGAGGTAAATTTTTTTTTTCTTTTTTAAACTAAAAATATTTCTATGTATGGGCGGAAAATAAACATTTGTGGGGAGGCGGTTAAAAAATGTTCTTTTCTTTTTTTTTCTTTTAAATTAAATATATTTCTAAGTATGGGGCAGGATAAAAAAATTCTTAAGGATGGGGGCAAACCAATTTCTTTTTTCCTATTTTTAACTAAAAATATTTATATTTATGATAGTGACAATACATGAATGAAAACTATTTTGTTTTTCTGACACGACAGGGGCGCATTAACATGAGTTCTTGCGTATGCGAACTAGGCTGGAGATAGGTACATATATAGTATGTGCACCCTTGCAGAGATAGGTAAGTATATAGTATCCGCACCAAGTCGGCGATAGGTACGAATATAGTATGCGCACCATGCCGGTGAAAGGTATATATATATAGTATGTGCACCGGGGTTTCAATAGGTACGTATATAGTAGTGCATCGGGGTGGTAATAGGTATATTTAGCATGCGCACCGGGGTGGGGATAGGTACGTATTTAGCATTCGCACAGGGGCGACGATATGTACCTATTTAGTATTCGCATTGGTGCAGCGATACGTACAAATGTAGTATGCACACCGGGGCGGAATTTAGCATTCGCACCTGGGCGGCGATAGGTACATATTTAGCATTCAGCGGTGTCGATAGGTACGTATATAGCATGTGCACATGGGCGGCAATAAGTACGCATATAGCATGCGCACCGGGGTGGTGATAGGTATGTATTTAGCATGTGCTCCGTGGCGGCGATCGGTACGTATATCGCACACACACCAGAGCGACGATAGGTACGTATATAGCACGTGCACCGGGGCGGAAAAAGGTACGTATTTAGCACTCGCACGGGGGCGGCGATATGTACGTATTTAGCATTCGCTCCGGGGCGGCGATAGGTACGTATGTAGCATTCGCACCGGGGTGGGAATAGGTACGAATTTAGTATTCAGGTGTGGCGATAGCTACGTATATAGCATGTGCACGTGGGCGGCAATAAGTACGTATATAGCATGCGCTCCGGGGCGGCGATAGGTACGTATGTAGCACGCGCACCGGGGCGGCAAAAGGTACGTATTTAGCATTCGCACGGGGGCGGCTATATGTACGTATTTAGCATTCGCACCGGGGCGGCGATAGGTACATATTTAACATTCGCACCGGGGTGGGAATAGGTACGAATTTAGCATTCAGGTGTGGCGATAGCTACGTATATAGTATGTGCACATGGGCGGCAATAAGTGCGTATATAGCATGCGCTCCGGGGCGGCGATCGGTACATATATAGCACGCGCACCGGGGCGGTGATAGGTACGTATATAGCACGCGCACCAGAAATGGCGAAAGGTACGTATTTAGCATCTGCACCGGAGCGGCGATAGGTATGCATTTAGCATTTGCACCGGGGCGGCGATATGTACGTATTAAGCATTCGCACCAGGCCGGTGATATGTACGTATTTAGCATTCGCACCAAGGCGGCAATATATACATATTAAGTATTCGCACTGGGGCAGCGATAGGTACGTATTAAGCATTCGCACTGGGCCGGCGAGGTACTTATATAGTATCGGCACTGGGGCGGCGATAGGTACGTATATAGTATGTGCACTTGGGCGGCAATAGGTACGTATATAGTATACGCACCGGGATGGCGATAGATATGTATATAGTATGAACACCGGGGCGGGGATAAGTACTTATAAAAAAGGCGCAGATAGAGGTGTTACTTTTTATAGAAATATGTTATACTATTGCCCTTGGCTACGTAGGAGAAATGGTGGGGAAGAAACAGCTTACGCAAAAGGCAAAATTAGAAAGTAGCGAAGAAATGGGGTGACCACGGAAGAGAAAGGTAGAAAGATAAAGAGACAGCTATAAAGAGAGGGGGAGAAACAGAAGTTTGGATATAAAGATGTTACACACGTGATTTTTCTTCAATTATATGTTTTATGACCCCGAGCAACGCCGGGTAGTCCCGCTAGTTCTATATATAAACAAGTGATAACTATGAGGAAGTACAAAAATGATATCATTATTAGGTAAGGTGTAGTGATTTTGGGTAATATAGATTCCAAAGCGTAAAATTATAAAAACATCAGAATTTAAAAATAAATTTTTAAAAAATAATTAAAGATTAAAAAACAAAAATAAATAAATGAATATATAAAAGATAAAAAAATAAATAAAATACAATTTAAAAAATAAAAATAAATAAAAATAAACATTGAGTAGACTTTATATGAACACTGAAGTAAATGTCAATAAAGCCAAAATAATAATTAAATTACAATAGTAGTTTATTCGTAATCTGAAGTCTGCTTAGTGTGTGTTCCTTGAAATGTTTGCAGTTTATACTCGTTTCTTGTCTGACGTTGAATAATTTTCCCCTGTCTTTAAATTTTAAAATTTCAAGTTTCTCACCTAGGCATAAGAAACAGAGTGAGTTGAGTGTTTTACATGTTTTAGCTTTTCTTATTATGCTCCATCAAATTAGTGTTTGTTCTCATCTATCAATTTCCAGAAATATCGGGACAACGAAGTGTTACTGCATATTTTAACTCTAAAAGATAATGTGTGCATGTAATGCATATCCTTAAAACTCCTTTACGTGTTTGAAGTACATATATTTAAATATATTGTAATATGTTATGGTGAACTGATCAGTAGAAAATTAAATGTATCCATGGGCAGCTTGTGTATGTATGTATGTATGTATGTATATATGTCAGTGGATTTGTATTTTTAATCTATATGTATGCATGTTTCTATGTATGTGTGTGTATGTATGTATGCATGTTTATACATATATATATATATATATATATATTTATATGTGGATATGTACGTATATATGTGTATACATGTATATATCCGTGTAGTGATATATGCGTATGTATTTGTGTTTGTTTTATTTTATATATGTATATCTATATATATATATATATATATATATATATATATATATATATATATATAAATAAATATAAATATATATATATATATATATATATTTCAGTATATGTGTGTACTTGTGTATCTAAAGATTTATTCGCACATCTGTATTCTATATGAATATCACAGTATGTTGATATTGATATGTCCGTATTATTGTCTAGGTATATATTTATGTACATATATATGATGATATATTTATGCGTGAAAATGTATGTATGTATATTAAAACTTTAAAGTATTAAATGGAGAAGAAACGAATCCAAGCTAAGTAGGGTAATTAATAAATGAAATAAATGGAAAGAAAGGTAGTTAAAAATCGAATGACGATGCAAATGAAAATAACAAAAAAGATAGAAACTAATTGAAAGAGTATACAAGTAAAACATGTAATCAGATACTGAGCTTGACCGGAGAAAATTATAAACATATCTCATACCCCCCCCCCACCCCCAAATTACTTAATAGGAAAGTTTTATACATTCATCTCACTTTCTTGTCTTATTTGGTCTGCAGAGGTGGGCTCTCTGTTAAGAGTACAACCGAGACATGTATGCACATATGTCACCAATAATACTTGTATAAATAAAACTGTATATATATATATATATATATATATATATATATATATATATATAACTGTGGTATTGTCTATCTTTTTTATTTACCCTTTCTCATGCACACATACACAAACATATCTATCTATCTATCTCGATATATATATATATATATATATATATATATATATATATATATATATATATATATATATATATATATATATATATATTCCGTTTTTTTCTTTTCTCTCTCACGCACATACATAAATGTCACTTTTTGTAAGGAACTTCGTGAAAATTGTATTTTTATTTTACACTTTGGAATTTTATTTCTTTTTTTGCCTACTTGATGCTCTAAGGAGACCGGCTCTCCTTCTCAAACACCGCGCTTACGTCTCCCACCCTAAACCAATTCCAAGTTCTGCTGCAGTAAGCATGATGTTGAAACTAAACTAACTTGAATCTGTCAATTAGAAGAGCGTAAAGAAATGGAACTAAACTAAAATAAACACAAATAAAAAATCAGTAAAGCTAGCAAACGGACATAACCTTGCCGAAATCTCGTATAATCTCGGATAACCTGAGATCTGTGTCAGAGAAGTTCTAAAAATGGACTCCATTACGTTACGCTTTCCACTCCATCAGTATTGATTTTATTTTATCATTTTTTCAATTTTCTAAACGTATTATTTTTTTTATCTTGCAGGTCAGTTTTTTAGACTGACATATGCGCTTACTTATTTTACGTAGTTTTTTTTTATTAAAGAAACTATTTTTTCTCAGGCTACACTTTTATAACATGTTTATCTCCCTTGTTCTCTACCTAAATAACTCTTTCATCGAAGAATACACTTTTGTTGCTCCCCTAACTGTCGTAACATTTCCATCAAGTGTTACCTCGTAATAGTCTCCATTTCTCAAATGTAGCAGACTCCAATATGTATGTTATGTGATCTACATTTTTCTACATCAATACATGTAAAACACGCAACTATTGCGGCCGAGATAAGTTTTACTGTTAATATATGTTTCTAAATATTTTTTAAAATATTACTTACTTTTCTGTGTTTTTTAGTATTTTTCTATTTCCTAAGCGATAAAGATATATATATATATATATATATATATATATATATATATATATATGTATATATATATATATATATACTATTATATATAGTTCTCATACAATATATATATATATATATATATATATATATATATATATATATATATATATATATATATAGCACAATAGTAATCTATACTTTGTCAAGATAGATCACTTTAACGATACTTCACTTATCGTTAATTTTATATATATATATGTAGCGATAACTATAAAACACTAACTTCAGTCTTCTTATTTAAATTTAAAAAAACAAAAAAACCCTAATCCTGAAGACGACTACGAAAGTCGAAAGCGCTCGAGAAAATGGCCGAATTAAAAACTATCGGCGAAGTACTATACGGATTGCCACCTGAAACCAGAAAGATGGCTCGACGGTTTGAGAACCTCACGAGGGAAATATACAAACGTGAAAGTTCAACGTGATGTTCAACAACGCTTGCTTAGATATATATATATATATATATATATATATATATATATATATATATATATATATATATTGTAAAGACATGAATATACATTAATTTTTTTTCTCTCGTGGTGAGTAGGCTTTTCGCATGGTTCTAGGGGTTCAGACAGTAGCTAAATTGTTGATTTAGTTTTGAGGTTCGAATCATGTGACCAACAGAAAAATTATCTCCCACACTGATGATTCCTGGATGAGGATGAAACACATATGTATGTCGAGTAGAAATTAAAAAAATATACATCATATAATATTTTATAACCCCCTCAATGCTAGTGCATGCCTTTTAAGAGAATTATAATTAGACTGTCAAATTTAATGCGTAATGCAAAGTTCCGTCCGACCGCGTCGTTGAACACCGTCTATGAAACATCTAGGTAAATCCGTTTGTGAAAGTCTAGTTGGTCGCATAGTTTTTGAGGTTCAGACAGACGTTGAAATGTTGATCAAGGTTTGAGGTTCGAATCGTGTGACAGGCAGAACAATCCTCCTCTACAGTGATTATTCCCGAAAAAGGATAAAAAACATCTTTATGTAAATGAGAAATTAAAAAGTATTGATCATAATACTCTCTCTCTCTCTTTTTCTCTCTCTCTCTCTCTATATATATATATATGTGTGCGTGTGTGTGTGTGTGTGTGTGTGTGTGTGCAAATAAACGTGCCTTTCAAACAGAACATTTGCTGTACTTTAATGAGACGTGCATCTCTGCAAAATATTATGCTCACTAAACAGTTTTTTCTCTCCCACACAGTCGTTTATTTAAGAGGCTTTTTTTTTATTGAATCAGTTCCATGAAAAATATGGTTTCTACCATACTTTTCAATCGTATTTGATTTTGTAACTGGCACAGGATATAGCCTAAGTCACTCCTTGTCATAACCTATTTAGAATTCGTCTGTCTCTACGAAGGACAATATATATATATATATATATATATATATATATATATATTTCATTAAAAGTGTAAAGAAATAAGAAAGGAACATATATTTTTATATTTATAATATACATACAATGTTCTGTCTCAGAAACCGCCGGAACTGATGCCTAATCAGCGCATATATATATATATATATATATATATATATATATATATATATATATATATATATATAGGGTGGGCAAAAATAAGGGTCCTATTTTTAAAAATTCATAACTTTTTTATTTATTGATTTTTTAAATTTTTTTTTTAGAATAAGTAAAGGACCCCTTCCGACGCAAGCATGAGCCGTATTAGCCCTAAGGAACGTACCCTCATTTAGAAAACATTATTTTTGCTTAAAAAACTCAAAACAGTGTAAAAAACAATACTTTAGTTTTTGTAAGTTTTAAGAAGTGTTTTTCGGCTAAAATTTGTTTTGTTTATTTCAAAAAATCTCGGAAGGGTCAGTCTACACACACACATAAAGTTTGGTGAGTTTAACTTTTATTTGTTGGAAGTTATTCAAATTCAAGTTATTCAAATTTAAAGATAGGACCCTTATTTTGGCCCACCCTGTATATATATATATATATATATATATATAAATATATATATATTAAAATAATTGGCGGAAATGTATTCACATGTATCACAATATTTGTTCAATTAAACTATGGTAGTTTTCCTCAGCTTCTTTATTTCCATTTTTATCAATTTTATTATTTTTCATTTTTGTATTTTTATTTATTGAGTAAAGTTTTGTAGTTTCTTATTTTTGAAGTTCTCTATATATTTCTGTTAAATTTGTCATCGGATTATTTCATATGTTATTTTATTATATACGAGCAGTATCTATCCCATGGTGCCCTGGCGTCTTTAATTTCCTTTTGGTTTCGTCATTGATTCCACCCCACATTATTATTAAAATAGTTACATTTAAGGAAGAATAATTCAATAAAGGATTCTATATAATAAAACACCTTTTTATTAATAAAATCTAACATATGTTTTACGATTTCTTTGTTTTAAATGCACTTGTATTCGCATGTAGATATACCGAATTGCCTAAGGTGTCAGAGCAATTGCCCTCCTTGCTGATAGGTGATTCGTCACTTTCGGATCTGTTCTGCGTTTTATTGTTTGAAATTTTACTTGAGATTGATGCAAGAGAAATATCATAACTTCATTATTTAACATTCAGCTTTAATTACAGATTTTTCTCGCAGATACAAGTTATTATAAAGTAAATACTTTCTGCTTTCATCGGTTCAGTTTTTGTCAATTATTATAAATCCACCGTTAATATCCTACCGTGTTCTTTATAAATATGTGACGATCGTGTAGGTGAGTGTGCGTCTGTTTGTCTGTGTGTGTATGTGTGTGTGTGCGTGCGTTGTTGTGTGCATACGAATTACTTTCCTTTATGTTTCGCTGATTGAGACTCCATAAATATAAAATAGATTTGCCGTACGAAATTTATGAATTTATTTAATAATAAAATAAAGCGTTTTGTAATATCTGTACTATACAAAGCACGTACGAATTACTTTTATATATGTTTCGCGCATTACCTCCCCATTACTGTTATCAAAATATTTACCTTTTACTACATGAAAATTAAACCCTTCGTAGTATAAATATGCGCCGTTTATTAAGATCTATATGGGGATAGGCATGCTAACGATATGTTTTATTAGTTAGTGCAAAATAGCGAAATAGATGACATCCGGGGTTGGTATTTAGTAGAATTGAAATAGGGTATAGTCGGCAATTAAGATAACTAATAGACAGCTAACGTCTAATATGAACGCTACTTAAATGTTAAATGTAGATAGGGCAGTAACAGGCTATAAATTGAATGCACTCTGAGATAGATATATGAATTAACTTGCCGTATTAAGATTATTAGGGTATGGGGTGAGATGGGAGAAGCTCTTTTTTTACTGATTACTCGAAGTGTCTTCTTAATAAGACTGTAAACTTCAATGGAATAAAATTAATTTTGTAAACTTTAAACTAACAAAAATATATAACCCCTCTCACAAATATATGTATGGCGGTCACTATTCTAACAGTAGGGAGAGGAGTACTTTCTATCAGTTTCTAATTCCTAAGCCTGAAACATATAGCGGGATAAAACACTACCCAATTTAATAGTATCTATGAATACATAATATTTTTAAAGTAGGGTAAGTATAGATGGGGGTTTAATCCAAACTATTTTCCAACTTATGAATCACCTAGATATTCTCAAGTAAATAGCCTAAATTATTTACCCCAATAGTAGTACATGCAACAATTGTTGACCTCATATTGATGGGCATGTGTAAGTGTTTTACTTAGATCATCTACCATGAAATTGAAAATAAGACTAACATGAAGAAAAATTAATGTGAGGCGATAATTATGAATATAGAAAATAAAGACGTATATACACGTAATATGGATTACAGTATAAAAGGGGGCTTAGATGTTCAAAATAACTTGAGGAGCCAAGATTTAATAGTTTATGTAGTGTTGAGAAATAATAAAAGAAATATACTTTATTGAAAAATATTCATTTGACGCCTCGATGTTTCCTATTAATAGATAACGACATCAACAGGGAAAATATCTAAAATAGATTGGTTTCGTTTAAAAATCATAAATACTATAACAACTTTAGCTGACATCTGTAAGTTTAGAATCTTGACATTTTAAAATTATACTACATTCTGAAGAGCGCAAAATTATAAATGCATTTTTACGTAAGGGTTAAAAGAGGTACCTTAATTTAAATATGGACGCTTATGGTATGTTGACCATCTTACATATTAGGGAATAAGGAAAAAAAATTCAAATAGAATGCATTATTTGTATGAAAATCATACTTAGATTCGTATTCAAATGAATAAATAGATACTAATAATAGTAATGAAGTAAAGTATGCAATGAAAATTATCTTTGAATAAATTTAAGCATTTTATAGATAAACAATAAGAATCACATGATAAAATAGTAGCATTAAACTAAATAAAGATTGCTGGAATAGATTACGTGATTAATATTGTCGTTTCAATATGGCGGACTTCCGAGGGTCGCACGTGAGTTCAAAGTTTTCCTTTTGAACGTGTGTCTATCATGTCATACTACGTTGGATATATTTTTCGTCCATTAAGCACTTTTATATACTTTCTTACGAGCTTGAAGTAAACAGGTCAAATATTGACATACCAATGTTGGTTTGGTTACTTTAAACGAAACTATTCGTAAAATAATTTGCACTAAGATGTATCTGCTTTGAAAATATTTTGTAAGACAAATAAAAAATCTTGGCTGTTGGAATATAAATAAAACATGCTTAGTTATATATATATATATATATATATATATATATATATATATATATATATGTGTGTGTGTAGGTATCAATAATTTAATAATTATTTATAAATATTATATAAATATATTTATATATAATATATATATTGTATATATATATATAAATAAATATATATATATATTTATTTATATTAAAATAAACATACTTTGAGCATCCGACAATTGTTTCAGATACTCTAACTATGTTTATTTTAATATAAAAAGCTCTAATGTAGCAATTTTGAAAAGTATTGGTTTTGTTAATTTTGTATATATCTGAACTTAATTGATTAATATATATATATATATATATATATATATATATATATATATATATATATATATATATATATATATTTATTAGTATTGGCACAATTAATCGAAGGCGGAATCGGAAAAATCGGAGATTGTTGGGGTACCGGAATTGGAAAAATTCGAACCTTATTTCCTATTCAGAAAACGATTCTTTTAATTTTTTTACTTGACAATAAATAATGAGACACATGTTACATTCTTGTGAGCCCCTATCGTACAAGTCTAATTGAACTAGTATAAATTTTGACAAGAGTAAAGCTTAGTGTGGTAAGAGTAACACAGACTTTGAGAAATCGATATGTTCCTACGAGTAGATAATCAGCTAGGATGAGCCGAGGGTCAAATCACAAAGTAAAAGTTAAATAGTAAAGGGACGTCCTGCGAGATGAAGATGAAATACCTTTACTGTCGTAAACAAAGACACAAATGTTTCAGGGTGTTTCGTGTGGGAGTTTAAGCAATACGAACGTCAAATAACTAGGCTGTGAGACTTTAGAAAATGCTTGTAAATGCTTGTAAAAAGCTGTAAGGCGAATATATGCCTCGAATATATCTGTTCGTCGCGTTCATCAATTTATTCCCGAATAAGTACACTAAAATGATAAACCTTTAGCAAAGGTGTGAAATATACAGTAATTTATGAGAAATCTGGCCTCTCTCATGAAAGTGCTAATGTTTCTCTTTAGAAAAATAAAACACATGAACTTCTCAACTAAACTCCAAAGTATCCTTTCTGTGGCTAAGAAAACATTGCAGCTAGCTACACCAAAGAAGTCACTAGACGAATCACGATAACGACAACAATGTAGAGAAAGAAAATGACGGATACATTAACGCATCGACGAAAAGTCAAAATGACGACAGAAGGAGAATCTAGAAAATGTAAGGTAATTAAACACAGATATTAAAATGGGAATTTGAGCTTGTCGCTTGTCGCTTGTCGCTTGTCGATTGAAAAAGAGGTAAATAGACTGATGAATAGGCGTACACACGCGTGAACGAATTTTATTGTGCACCTCGTTAAAAGAATTAAAGTACTGAGTATGCGTAAGTCGCGCAAAACGAACTTATGAATGAACACACGCGCGCCTAATGAACTTAAGAACACGCACACATGTATAAGTTGCAGACTCACACACGTATAAAGAAGTATGGTACGCGAAATGGGCGCACGTGGAAAGTGAACATAAATAGTTAAAAGAAAACTTTTCTAATAACTTTTAATAATCACATCATAGCACAAACACAATGTATTTATTTGGTAGAATATTGTTTATTTACAACATAAGACTAAACGCAACATGACCGCAAGTTAAAAATCCCATTTCCAGATTTAGCATTGAGTCTAATCCATTTTTTACTTGTAAATTATGCTAAACAAAGTAATCATTCTATCGTATATGTATGCCTATTTCTTTATCAAACCTTTTGAAATGTTTTAATTTTGTTTCGCACGATTTATGAAACGTCTATATTACGCCTCTCAGAGAGTTCACAATTGAGTATGAACACGCTCTGGACAAGTTTCTTTAAAATTTTTCTGGCGTTGCCCTGACCCTTCCGTTGTCTAGTCACCGTGTAGATACCATCTAAAATAATTAATGTCATATTGTATTTTTTCGGTTTGCAATTATTTAAACTTAATGCTCGTTTCCCTTTGAAATTGATTAAATCATTTTTCAATTTATCGAGTATTCGAAGACGTATGGCTGCTTAACCATCTCTGAAATAGCTATTTTCACTTAATTTAGGTTTAAATGGCACCATTGATGATGTCACCTGTAGATAAATAGGAGAAATAGCACAAGTGAAAAATATAGACTTACATCTCACAATGAGTATATCAACATGTTGGATACAATTCATTAAGGGAAAACACTTAGAAGTTTATAAATTAAAAAAAATTACATCTACATATAAAAGTAATCCTCACCCCAATAAGATCCTAATTTTAGGCGATTACGTGTGAATTGTGGATAAGTTGCGAATATAAATTTAACATGAAATGATCACCATTTTTGGGTCATTCTAATTGTTTAGGGAAGTAAAGTGATTGTTTATATCCAACCCTACGTTCGATCAGCAAAGTCATAAAACCACACGTAATCGCTTTATTTTTTGTATTACTACCCAGACTTAAGATGCGTGTTTTTTTATAACTTTTATCTATGACATATTTAATACTAAAGTTTAATGTGAAACGTTAACATGGTCAAGTTTGAAAAAAAATGGTTACATTCTCTTAAACGATATCTGGTTCGAAAGGGGTGCTTATTTTAGGTTAAATTAATATGTGAAACTGATTTTTTGTTGTGTTATATATTTTTTTTACTACTAAGTTTTTTCAGGCTGTTTACATGTAATCGCTTAAAAATGAAGAATCGGATTTTTCTTTTGGGTGAATATACATAAGGTGCAGAGCTCTAATCATATCTTATTTTGTTTCACAACAAAAATGTTATTGTTGCGAATTGGCGAAAAACAAAAGAAAAAAGAAGCACTGATTAATTCATAAGATTCCAGTATTTACAGAGTAACGGAATTTTTTTAAAATAAATTTTAAAACGATTCTTATCAAGAAGAAAATGAAGGACAAACATTTATTGATAAAACATTTTATTTTTTCATTTTTTTTAAATATATTTATTTTTCGTGAGTGGGCTTTTGCCCGTGTTTGAATTATTTTAGTGGGCTTTAGTCCGATAAGCTTTTGTCCGGTTACAACTAAATCCCTCTCCCTCGAAATAATGAGATTCTACTGAAAGAAAAATTAGAATTTAGAGTGGGACATCAGCGTCACACATTAATTTAACGTAGAACTAGATCCAATTTCCGAGACAATCTCGCGTTTTAGAGCAGTTAATCACAAAAAAAAGTGGTGTTGTTCTGGAAGATAAATTATGTGCGTTTATTTGTACGCGATTACGCATGGCTTTACGACCGTGACACTCGGATTTAAGGTTAGTGGTAAAAAAATTACTGAACGTCCCTAAAAAGTTAGAATGGCCCAAAATGGTTATCATTTTACGTTAAATTTATATACGAAACTGATGTCCCACTTTAAATTCTAAATGATTGGGTTTTGTTCTTTCCGCAAAGTTTTTTAATGTGTTCACACATAATCATCTAAAAAAAAAGTATAATCTAATTTTTTGGAGGGATGGGGATATTTTAGTTAAGGGTAATAATCTACAAACTTGCCATTAGTCTTATTAGTAGTATCACAATTATTATTAACTGTATCTTGTTTTAATTTAGTGCAAATCAAATCAATCTACTACATATCTGTTATATTGACAAATCTTTATAACTAAACAGATCTTTACCTATTATGTTAAGAATGTGTTTCTAAATTGCATCATTATTATTTTGAAAGGCATTTGTATATAGGAAGGGGGCTTTTGTTGACTATTATGTTCGTACAGTGTATTCTTATTTTGCATACTAACCGTTGACTATTTTCAATTGTTTATGAAAAAATTAAATTGCATTTTATCAACTAACGACGAACTAATGCAAATCGACTATGTTTTAAAAAATAAATTAATAAAATATGTTAAAAAAGATCTACTCATGTAATATTCGTCCCCCTCTAATGTACTTTTTGCGTTTTCAAAAATATATGCTGACATTACCCGGGGGTTTATGGTAATTAAACAATTAAAAATAAGAAAAAAAAACATTCTAATTAAATATTTTAAACATTAAAAAGAATCGGAATCGTTAATTGTATCGGAATCAGGAATTTAGAACGGAATCGTTAATTTTATCGGAATCGGAAAACATTTTGGAATCGTCCCATCACAAATATATATATTCCAATATACAGAATTCAAAAATAGTACGCGTAGGTTTGTGTGTGTCTGCATGAAGATTTTAAATTAATCTAATATGATTTTTTACAATCCATCTTTGGTAATACATTTCATAATATTTGATTGTGAATTCAATAGCGCAAATCATATACTAATTGTCAAGCTTGATTTATAGTTTCATTACATGGCCAGCTTTAATAATTTTTTCGGGGCATCTTCATCGTCGCTGAGGGATTGGGCGCTGGAACATATTGGCATTATAGGGTCCCACTTAAATGCCACCTCTCTGTAATTGAGGGTGTGTTTTCCGATTAGATGATACCACGGTTACATCAATACTGGAATTATATCATGCTGGCCATGCGGTTATGATGGCTTTGCCTTCACTGACTATGTTCATTTGCGGTGGTACGAGAAGCGAGAGATGGGGGCGTTGTGGTGATGATGAACGTGAATCTGGTGCTGGTGTTCGTCGTTATATTCAAGAGAAAAGAGATGTTTAAGCAAAAAGAGGCGTTTTGCATGTTCTAGAAAACCATCAGTTATTGATAGTAATGGTTTTCCATACGTGATCATGATGATGCTGATCATGATGGTTGGGAATCTATCAGAATGAGAAGGTCGGGATTTAATTGGCTTCTGACAGAGAAGAAGTGTTAATCCTTGCCGTTTACGGATATATGGAATGTCACTGAAGACATCATTACTGATAATTTCCGCAGAACTAATGTATTTGGTCAAGCTATTTCGGTCTCTGGTGTTAATGATGTTCAAGTTTATTAGAAAGTAAATTTTGCTGCCAATTATAATGAATTAAAGTCTCGAGATAATTGATAGAGGGCATACTTCAATCATCGGATGTCACACAACATTATACTTAGTATCATACAACATAAAAGTGAAAAGATGTACAGGGAAATGCTGTCCTTAGATTGTGTTTCATTTAATTGTTATAGGTAATGTAATCGAAATGAATCAGACTAATTATTCTATCGAATTGGCAACTCTAAGTGTAAATCAATTGGTCAAACACACAACTAAGAATGGATTCTTTAAATGCACTAAATCAAATGAATTCAGAGATATAGAGACTGGTTTTATCTTATATATATGCATATATATATATATATATATATATATATATATATATATATATACATATATATGTGTGTGGGGGTGTATGTGTGTGTTCTGGTCCGTTGAATATGACATACAGCTAGTGTGTAAATATCTTAGTGTGAATCAGTTCTATCAGCAGAATCAGGGTGTTTGTGTCACTGAGGAATCGGCCGATGAATCTGCCATAACTGTAGGTATCCCAAGTACTTTCACGTCCATCCGGGTCCCTCTTCAGGGGAATCAGGTAAAGACCATGGTATTCATGTTGATATTAATAGATAGTTTTAGCGTGAATTATATTTTTAATGGGGAACTAAATTTTGTATTATAAAATTCAGAATGATATGGCTAGTTTTAAAATGTATTCTGTTAGTAGTTGCTTTTTTTGGTTTTGGTGTATATGGCTTCTAATATATAGAGTATGTGTTTATTATTGTTATGTTCTAATATTGTGTTGTTTTCTACGAAGCTTTTTCAGAATAAGGAGCGGGGCAGGAATGCTGATTACTAAGGTGCTGAGCTATAGCACTGGTAGGGCTTAAATGCATGTTTGCCCTACTCGGTCAAATTGTAGTAGTTAAGCCAACGTATATGTTTTTTTCGCTGTCGAAGACAAAGTTTACCAATGAGCATTTGAATTCATATACGAGGTTCGGTCTATCCAAAACTCTGGCTGAGAGGATAGGATTATTAATAACATTAGGTTGGTGCAAAAACAATGGCGTTTTCTCACATATGTTATATTTATATATGTTTTCTGAATTAATTTATTGATAAATATAGCGTTGTTATAAGTCATTTTAAAGCGCGTTTTTTGCTTTATCCAATCGTGTTATTCGCTTCCATTTTTTATCCATTTATTTATAGTGTATGCAGGTTTTTCGACAGCATGTCCGAAATAGGAATTCGCACGATATTCTTGTTCCAGTTCAAACCAGGCCGAAAAGCTGCCGAGACAGCTCGTGACATCAAAGATGCGTTTGGCCCAGGAACCACTAACAAACGTACGGCACAAAGGTTGTTCAAGAAATCTCGCAATAGTGACGAGAGGCTCAAAGATGAAGACGGTCAAGGTCGGCCGACTGCGTTTGATAACGAAGATCTGAAAGCCTTAATTGAAGCCGATCCTCGAAAAACCCACACGAGTAGTTTCTGATGAACACGAGGTCGACCACTCAACAGTCGTTCGCCATTTGATGCAAATAGGGAAGTCAAAAAATCTGGATAAATGGGTGCCGCACGAATTGAACGATAATCAAAAAAATCGTCGTTTTGAGGTGTCTTCTACGCTCTTGCTAGGCAACAGAAACTGCCCATTTCTCAAGCGAATTGTTACGTGTGATGAGAAGTGGATCCCCTATGACGATCGGCGACGTTTGGCACAGTTGTTGGATGCCGGCGAAGCTCCAAACACTTCCCGAAGACGAAATTTCACAAAAAAAATTATGGTGATTGTTTGGTTGTCTGCGACCGGTCCCATCCATTACAATTACGGCGAAGAAGTACTGCCAACAAATTGACGAAATGCATCAGAAGCTCCAACGTATGCGCCCGAGATTGGTCAATATGCAGGGACAAATTCTCCTCCATGACAACGCTCGCCCGCATGTTGCACAACTGACCTTGCAGAAGCTGAACGAATTGGGCTACGAGACTCTGCATCATCCGCCATATTCACCGGACCCCTCGCCCACCGATTATCACTTTTTCAAGAATCTCGAACACTTCCTGTGCAAGAAATGCTTCAAAAGCCGAGATGATGCCGAATCGGTTTTCAGTGGCTTCATCACTTCCAGAACTCCAGATTTTTATGATAATGAAATAAGTAAACTTGTTTTCCGTTTGCAAAAATGCGTTGATTCTAATGGCTCTTATTTTGATTGATGAAGTTTGGTATAAAATAAGTTATACTCTTTTGAAGTTGAACGTAAACAAACGCCATTGTTTTTGCACCAACCCAATAATAAGGTTAGTGGTTTTAAATTTACTGCAATAAATGATAAGTTTTATTTTTTTATTTGGTTCTGTAAAAAGCGCTTTCTTGATTCATGATATTATTTAATACCTGCTCATCAATTTTATAATCATAATGGATCTGGTAACGGAAGAAAAACTTTTAGTGACTTTAACTAGATACATGAAATTAACTTCCGTGATGAATTCAATTAAATATAATTTTTGATTTAGTCCATCTTAAAATAATTAAAAAATATGCTAGACCTGTTTTGAAACTTTAATCTCCAGTATTCGCACCAAATTGCTGCCGAATTAGTCGCCCCGGAAGCTAGAATCAAAACAATGGCAGTTTTGCATTACCTTTTTCGTTTTTATAGAAAATCTTTATTAGGTAATTTCAGCTTTTGAAATAGCAATTAATAATAAATAACAGTTATAATAATTTACTAGTTAATTTAGGGGCTTATATTTGAGGAATTTCGATCTACTTGTGAAGTGATTAAAGCTCAATATACGTGATAGAGCAATTCTAACGATAAATGTAAAAAGAGAAATAAGAAAATGTAACGAATGACAGATATATTTCATGTTCAGTCGTTCAATGTAAGGTGTAGTCAATAATTTTTATTGAATACACCTTACATTGAACAACTGAAGAAGAAATAGATTTGTCCTTCATACATTTTCTTATTTCTCTTTTTTTCATTTATCTGTTTATATATATATATATATATATATATATATATATATATATATATATATATAGAGAGAGAGAGAGAGAGAGAGAGAGAGACGCTCCAGAAAGATTATTCATACATTTAAACCAACGGCTAGCACTCGGAGCCGTAAAACAATTGAAATATCAATATTTTATACTGATTAATATTGTTTGTGTTTCAGATCCGAATATATCACCATTTAATTATGCCACCAGGAAAAGAAGCATTAGAATTCTCAGAGTTTCAGAAGATGTATATCAAAGTTAAATGAATCAACAACAGATCATTTCTAACCTAGCTATTTCATATTACACTGTTTACCGAGTGATTTTCCTATTCATTACCTTAGTCTACTAGGACACTTTGAAATCAATATTAATTATTAATTATAATATGGTTGTCGATTTACTTTTTTCATGCCTGTACACACACATGTGTATATACATATATATATATATATATATATATATATATATATATATATATATATATTTGAAGCTCCTCGTTAAAAAGTAGAGCACTGTAAATGGTAGTACTAACACAGCGTGACGTCACTTGCTTTATATGCATCATTCCTTCACTTATAGAAGTTGAATGCCTGTATGTCTCGCCGCTTTAAATGTGTTACAATTATCATTGTTTATAAGCAGTTCAGAATTGGCCTATCGGTTAGCGACGTTGGATTGGGGTTGAAAACTACTTGTAATCAAGGGTTTCGAATCGTGTGACCGGTAGTGAATAGTCATACTTCTATGCTGATGAGTCTTGATTGAAAAGAGACGAAACGTATACGTCCATAGATAAATAAACAATAACACATATTTATATATATATATGATCTATTTTCTGGATAAGCTATGGTGATATAATATAGTGTGTACTAATATATTTTCTGAATTTACTTCAACAGTGCTCAAGAGTATGAACACATATCTGTGTAAGGTAAGTTACCCTGAAGAGTCCATATTGCATCATCGCAGATAAACCCCAGTGTTTGAGAAGTGTGATCCCTTCATTCCTGAGATTAAAGCCTCTTTCAAGAAACGGGGATAAAAGTGAACGCAGGCAACATCTCTGACTTATATATGTATATCTCTAACAGTATTTACAGTCATATAGGCAGATACCCTGATGTTGGTATTCCTGATAGCAAAGAGTGATTTTTGTAGACATGTTTTTGCAAAACCTTTGCTTTCATGCTGGGGAGATAACACCAGAACTGTTAATTATGGTTGGAATAGAAGTCTGACATCTGTTAAGTGCATTGTTTGTTAGTTTTTAAATTTTGTTGAAACCAAGTTTTTGCTTAGAAACTCTAGCTTTAACATATTGGGCATAGGATTCCTTTTCGTTTTCTATAACATTTCTGCAGCGGTTCCGGGTTAAAGGCAGATTTGGTGCCAGGGCATCTATTCCGTCTATGAAAATGTAAAATTTCTTAGAGTTGTGACAGCGGCGCACACAAGAGTATACTATGGCTGCTAATTTGATTTTTGTTTGAATTTTAGAGGATATAATTACTAACGATTATCCAGTCGGATATATTGGAGGCAATACAAAACACATTCTTCCTGAATATAGAATCTAAAAAAATTGCTAAATTGAAGGATTGTAAAATATTTAAATTGGGTGTTGAGTGTCGGCACATTATGCGATGATAAGTGTCATCAGATGTCTCGCTGAGCTTATAGTCTCAGAAATATTATCTTCCTAAATAACAAAACTGTGTGAAAAAACGACGATTTTGTATTTCTTGGCGCAGTGTTTTCAGGATGTTAATCTGTCATAAGCAGAAGAATAGAATATCAACTTCTGCATTAAGACGACTGAAAGAAAAATGTATGGTGCAGGAAAGACACATACACGCCTATCAAATTAAGACTATACAATGCATTTGTAGTTCATAATGTTGTATATGCATATGTAATATACTTTACTAGCAGACATGAGAGACAGCATTGAAATAAAATGTTTAAGGAGTATTCTGGGAGGAACTTTGCGAGATAGACGAAGAAATGCAAATATCAGAAAAAGGCGTAATTTTTACATATCCATCAACAACGGTAATCGGTAAAAGAGGTTATCGTGGTTTGGACATGTTTCCCCGCTACAAAACTCCCACCATGTAATGAACGCATATAAAGAGTATTTATCTCAAGAAAGATCAAGAGGACAAGACAAAAGTAATTCGCAGGCCAGAAAAAATATTGAGACTGGCATGGAATTCCTGACAGCTGTAAGAATTGTTCAAGATCATGATAACCTGAGTAATGTTGTTTTCAAACATGTGGCGAAGCTCTCTGTAGTATGCATATAAGTCAAATCAAGTCAAGTACTTGTGGTAGAATAATTTCCTTTTTATGTTTTATTTATTTCAACTTTTATTCCATCGTATGTATATATACTTGTATATATTGCATTATAATATACACTTATTATCCGCATTACTACGATGCTAGTATTATTTAAATGTTAATAATTATTATTTGGTTATGTCCTCAAAAGAGCATTATAAACACATAAAACATCTATCTTGAAAGAACAAGGTTATATAACAATAATACGATGCCGCCAGTGTAGCTCTCTGCGACTTGACGATATTTACTTCATTTTCCTTGCAGGAAAATGTGATAAAAAATTGTAAACTCGAATTTGATAGACCAGGGCTCAAGAGGAAGCGCAATCTGGCTCCGGGGAAATTCTTGAGTAGACCTTGTAGCATTTCTTTGTAGAGGCGCCTGATGCAGTTAGCGATAAACTAACCACTTCTCAAAGCTATGTATATCCTGGGAGTTTACACACTTTAGAACTATCCAGAATGATACCTCAGCCCGACAGAGTCAAGCCTGTCACTGTTACAGTTAAACATACATTCTCGGACTGATAGTTGAGGGGCATCTTTGACTGATATGCATTGCG
Source organism: Sepiola atlantica (assembly GCA_963556195.1). NCBI lineage: Eukaryota > Metazoa > Mollusca > Cephalopoda > Sepiida > Sepiolidae > Sepiola > Sepiola atlantica. The sequence goes on from OY744515.1 coordinate 60,860,747, forward strand.
TTTGAAAGTAGTTGTCTGCTACTTGACTCGGTATTTACATACTTCCCACTTAAAATGGTGTGGCACAAGTCTGGAAGGTGGGGAGAATAAGACAGCGCATCAGCAATGGAGCACTACGATTCCTAAAAATTGTATAGACAACGCCGTCAGTATTCCATGGTGCGGTCCCCTCAGGTAGTTAGCAATTAATTAATTCCTTCTCTGTGAAGTAATTCCACAATCCGACAGATAAAAGGCCACTGAAATGGCATAGTCTCTTTCTGTCTGAATGTTGAGAACAGATCCTCAACTGGTATGTGTCGTTCGTATAACAAAATAGCGCTCAATAAATGACTAGATATTTACTTCTTTCCTACTACACGAATATGTGGTGCAAAGTCGTATGGTGGGGACATAAATCCAGCGCCCCAGAATTGGGCCACTCTGAACTCTTAGAAATAGCCTGGGAAGAACAGACGGCATTACTCGCTGAGGGTTCCTCACGCAGTTACGAATAAACTAACTCCTCCCCCAAAGAAGGAATGGAAGGCTTTACCTTCGAGGACTACCGAGGACTAATCTCTCAGCCCGACATATAAAGAAGGCCTCCGAGGGTAATTCGTAAGTGTAACCCAGCCCTGATATATACGTTCAGCTTTTGTAAGTATGGATATTAAGAAGGACAATAATATCGGTAAAAATTAAAAATCTAGGTCAATGACTTTTTTTTTATTAATTACATGAAGTTAACGTTATAGAAAAAAATAAATTAATTCATGGAATTCTTGTTTTTCATACAATTTTTTTTATTACAGACAACTTTCTTGAAGAAAATGTGTATGTGTCTAAAAATATTTTTTTTACTTATTAATACAAAAAAATAAATTAATACAATTAATTTCATGGGATTTTTATATAATTTATTTCTGTCCAAAATCTATGTATTTTTTCTGCGTTTACAAATAATGTATTTTTTTAAACTTCATAATAAAAACGGATATAGTATAAGATATTGCTGAAAAAATTGCATTCCATTCGACGCCAAATAAATTCCTCGATGTAGCTCTGGAAATTTTCACTTTAACCAGATTCCAGGAAAATGAATCGAAAGCACAATTGAAAAATGTGGAAAATCAAACAAAAACAGAGAAAATTAACCCCACGCGCGCAGAGCGTCATTATAACCGAGATTATTGATACAGAAAAAAGTAGAGTATTAATAAGTAAATAAAAATTCTAAGAAATATGTGTGTAATAAAAATATTTCATGACGTTAATTTTATTTAATATTTTAATATAAAAAAAAAACATCTTTTTAGATTTTTACCGAGATGATTGTCTTTACTTAAAAAAGCTAGACGTAATAATCAGGGCTGGGTTCTTTTTTCGAATAACCTCAGCAGTTTCTGATTGCTGTTAACAGGTTCTCGACTGGTGTATACGGGTCTGCAAATAGCGTTCGCTGCTTGATTTTCTGGGTGGATTACAATACAATTATTTTAGAATTATTGAAAAAGTCGTTTGTATATCAAAATAAAGATACTACCACAACATATTATTATTATTATTATTATTATTATTATTATTATTATTATTATTATTATTATTATTATTATTATTATTATTATTATTATTATTATTATTTGTACTCGCTAGGTGTTCTCACACAGCTCATCAGTGATTGATAACTGGTGGTATTCCCTGGAGTGTGAGTGACAACATGTCTCTTTAGATTTCCAGTATTCTCCACCTTTTTTCGATAGTCACCGCAAATAACTTTGCAGTATCGCAACAGTCGTTTACCATTGATTTCTCACTGGTAAGGACCATTAGTCTTTTCTGGGAGATTGGTGTCAATAAGCCGCCCCGAAGATCACAGCACTCTCTGCACTTGGATATCTAGTTTGGGCTGTCCTTCCCCGGTCTTCTCATCCTCCTTGACCCTATGCAAGTATGTTATGTAGTGTCAACCTAGGCTGGTACCATTTATTTATTCATTTATTTTTTTTTTGAAGTCATTTTTTGTAATTCTTTTATTTTTAAAAATTGTATTATGTTTTTTTGGAGGGGAGGCGCGGGAGCTTATGGTGTTTCTTGCTATTTCTGTTCATTGGTTCATTTTGATGTCGTGTCAGCTGATACCCGTGCAATTTATTGGGGGAACACTCATAAAGAGATGTTTCTGTCATTTTCTGTACCTTGGTTTTTGATGTGGTGTTCTTTCTGTTGTTTTGTTTTCTTCCTGTTGTAGATTCCATGTGACCCTTCGAAGCTTATGCGGGTTGGTTTCCGCATTCGATGATGTTTCTAAGGATTGCAGCTGTTTTGATCATTGCCGTATTTTTATAGTTTCAATGATCCCTTTGATTCCAATTTCTTCCAGTCTTATTTCTAGTTTTTGGGGGATTGTTCCAAGTGCTCATACGATTATTGGTATTATACTGACTTTCTTCATATTCCATATTCTTTTCAGTTCTTTGGCTAGTTCCGTATATTTGCTTCGTTTTTCCATTTCTTTGATCTTCACTCTGTGACTGCTAGAACGGCGAAGTATTCGATTTAGCAAAATTTTTCCCTCTTGTTGATTATTATAATATTCAGTCTCCTTGTTTGTATGAGTTTGTCTGTTTGTATATTCCTATCCACGAGTAGTTTGTAGTTTTCGTTTTCCAGTACTGTTTCTGGTTTATGTTTGTACCATTTGTCTGCGTATTCGAAATCGAATTGTTTGCACAGTCCCGAGTGTGTTGCTTTTCCCACACAGTCATGTCTTTTCTTGTATTCTTTTTGAGTTAGTTTGCTGTATTCACTTATTATATGATTTACTGTTTCGTCTCTTTGTCCATACAGTCTGCATTTACTGTTTTCCTGGGTTTTATCTATTTTAGCTTTAATGTAGTTTGTCCTAATTGCATTGTTCTATGCAGCCATCAGTAAAGAGTAGGTTTCTCTGTTCATGTGTCCTTTTCTTAGCCATGGTCACCTATTTTTGTTGGTGTCTTCTCTTGTGAGTCTTATGAAGCGTCTATGTAGTTGTTTTTTCTCCCACTATGTTTTTGTCGTGTTGTTTCTTATTTCGGTGATTCCCGAGTTGCTCGTTGGAATGGTGTCTCTTGCTGCGCTGATAAGGATTTCCGTGTTTTGAGTTATGTATTTCTCTAGCTCTTTTCTTGAGTCTTCCAACTAATTTTCTATACTTAGCAGTCCTTCCCCCCCCTTCCTTTCATTCATGTAGAGTGTGTCCGTATCGTCTTTTGGGTGTAGTGTGTTGTGCATGGTCATTAATTTTCTATTCCTCTTGTCAAAGTGCATGAGTTTTTCTTTGGTCTATCCTATGAATGGTGCAGAGTATATTATTAGTGATACTACCCAGGTGTGTATTCCTGTTACTAGATTCCTGCTATATAATTTCGTTTCTAAGAGTTTACTTGTTCTTCTGTAAATATTCTGTTCTAATCTTCTTTTTAATTTCTGTAGATTTGATGGTGTCCGCTTCCAGAACTTTAAGATATTTGTAGCGATCCTGTTCGCCTAGCGTCCCTATTTCCTCTTTGTTAGGCAAGTCCCATGCCTATGTTGTCTCCAATTTTCCTCTTTGTATTTCTAGTAGTGCACACTTTTCCATTCCGAATTCCATTTGGATGTCCTGACTGAAGATTTTGGTCGTGTTTATAAGCTTTTTCAGTTCCGTTTTTCTTTTTGCAAATAGTTTTAGGTTGCTCATGTACATCAGGTGGTTTACTGTTTGTTCTGTGTCTGGTAAGTTGTATCCGGCATCACATTTCCTGGGTATGTAGTTCAGTGGCATCATAGCTATTATAAACAGTAGTGGTGATAGGAAGTCTCCTTGGAAAATGCATCTCTGTATCTTTATTTATGTCAAATGTTCTCCTCCGGCTGTCAGTTCCAGTCTGCATGGTCTCATTGCTTTCTTAATAATATTAATTATCCTGTGGGGTATGTTGTATATTTTGAAACATTCGATTATCCAGAATTGAGGAATTCTGCCGTAAGCTTTTTTGTAGTCAATCCATGACATGTATATATGCTTTTTTCTGTTTCTTACCTCTTTCAGGATTTGTTGATCCATGTATAGGATGTCATGTGTCCCTCTTTTTCCTTTACGGCATCCTTTTTGTTCTTCGGGAAGTAGTCCACATTTGTTTAGGGATTAGTAGATGTGTTCTCTCAGTTGTGCCGTTATTGTGTTCTTTATTGGTAAAAAGGTTATTGGCGTTTAGCATCTTTTTGCATAAGCGGTGTCCTTCCTTTGGTCATCCACTCTGGTATGTCAGTTTTCTTGTTACATCTTCTTAGTTTCTTCGCTAGCCTTTCATGTGAGGTCGTGAATTTTTTAAACCAATATGCATATATTCCATCATGGCCTGGTGCTTTCCAGTTTGCCATTTTGTTTAGGGTGTCCTTAATGATTTCTTTATTAATTTCCGTTACTGTTCATGATTATTATTATTATTATTATTATTATTATTATTATTATTATTATTATTATTATTATTATTATTATTATTATTATTATTATTATAAATAATAATAATAATAATAATAATAATAATAATAATAATAATAATAATAATAATAATAATAATAATAATAATAATAATATTTTGGGCCACTATATTTTCATAATTTATTTCTTCTTATTATGTATTCATAGATTATAATACTCACTCTACTTTTAATTTGATTATAACTACTTTATCTCATGTCTAACTTGGTCCCGGTAAATAAAGACCTCAAAAGAGGAAGATTTCAAATCTATAATTCGGTTGTAAAAGCTGATTCAAATTGAAAGCAAGAAAGTTAAACAGATATCACATGAGATATCAAAATGGGTTTGGGTTATGGTTGAGAAAATGCAATACTTCTGGTGTCAGTTAGCATCTAAAAATGCTGGTTATCGTGATATAGATTCAAAATCTTTATGCGTAAATATATTGATAAATACAAGAAAACACACACATTAATTAGCATTTGAAAATGATAACTGATACCAAAAGTATTGCATTTTCTCAACCACCACGTAAACACATTTTAATATCATATGCGCGCGCGCGAGAGAGAGAGAGAGAGAGAGAGAGAGAGAGAGACTGAGAGAGAAAGATCTGAAAAAATACCCGCCTCAGTACAGGTAAAATAAATTCCTTGAACAGAACAGTTTTGCATTAATTTTTGGTTGAATAATGAGAACTAAAATCAAGACATCACGCTAATAAACAATTACATAATTTTGATTCAAGAAATTATCTGAAATTTTAGAAGAAATCTAAAATAAAAGAACCTTGATTAATTTGAATCTAGTAAGTATAGATGAGCTTTAAAATCTCCATTTTATATGAATACGTTCGTTGATCTGAACGAAACCGGTATAACATCACTCATTTGATTTTTCTACCTGTGTTTAATTTGTTTTTCTTTGTGTCTTTTTCAAGCATCCTGTATCTACGTAATTTCATTTCATAATATATCGTGTATTTTATCCTCATAAACTTTAGTGGCAATCTAAAATATTTTGACTTTTAGATGAGAGGTTGTGTCTATATTATACCCCTAAATACTATTTAAACTACTTCAAAGAAACAACACATTTGAGGAATATTTGGAAATTAATGTCAATAATAACTATAGTTATCAGACATTAATTTCTGAATATTCCTCAAATTTCACAAATATTCCGAAATATTGTTCAAATTTCACAAAATCGGAGGTATCTGAATTTTCACGAAGGTTATCTACCTCCTATTTGCTTCTTTTGCATAAACTAAATTTAACTAAATGAAGCCCATATTATACACTCTTACGCTTAGCAGCGGTGTGCCAAACTCTATGATGATCTATTAATTGATTGAGAATATATATATATATATATATAAACATGTGCACAGACCTAACCTTATTTTGTTTGTTTGTGTTTAACGACCTTACAACCATTATAAGATGATCGCAGGTCAAGCGACATAACCTTATATGCATACATATATATATGTATGATATATATGTATACATATATATATATATATATATATATATATATATATGTATATATATATATATATAATTTAACTACGCTTAAACCGAATACGACTTTGTTTAACAAATGCTACATTTGACATGCTTAGCAAGTGAGATATTTTATTTCCAGACTGTCTCACTCTAGCCCCTCGAGAGTAAAAGAAACTGGTCTCCAAAAATAATGTGTTTTTCTCTTCCTGTTGGTCCAGACGAGCACTTATCAAATGCGAATTGCATAACATGAATAATACATGGCATAGCTGATCTGTTGAACTCACGCCCTTTCCTGCATCGATTCACACATAGAGAACTCATTAGTTGCCGGGAATTGGTGGCGAGACAAATTCAATCAGCATTGTTGATGAATAGAACTGCACAAAGGAAAAAAGCGTAGTCGAGGGAAGCGTCCAGCAATTTGCTGTTCTTTTCAAACACTTCTGAAAGTGCTTTTCATATCATGTCTATTATCTTGTCGAAGTAAATTACGCCGGGTGCATAGACGTTTTGTGAGTACAAGACAACATTGACAACACTGACAGAGAAACTATGACGATAGTCAATACGTTTTCTTTAATTTATTTTTCTTTATGTTCACTTCATCTCCAATTGCTTTGTGAATGAAGCTCCCCGATTTTAATGCGTTATATGTCTAATTATATTGTATACATGTTCCAAAATGGGTTCACATTATTAAATCTCTTCGGTCCAATTTATAAATGCAAGACACTAAATATATCTCATAAATCAACGGTGTCCGTACACAGAGCTTAACTTAAACATTACATTTGTTTGTACTAGTTTATAATGCGGCGCTACTAGACAGGCAATGGGTCGAAAATACATCCTTATTTTTAAGAAATTATCTGGAAAAGATTAGAGCAGAACTTTAAATTATACTTGGTTTATCAAAATTAACCTACTAAAAATATAAAATTCAAATAAATAGAAGGTGTGTCTTAATATCTGAAGGTTATGTACTTTGTATTTGACTTTGAACTTGTTCAATGGAAAACGTCGAGGTGCAGCCATATTTCTAAAGAAGATGCCGACATTTATAACTTTAAAATATATTTCATTTACTACAATAATGAAGTTTCAATTCTTTAACTTGGTGTTTCTTTTAAACTATTTCAACGAAGGCAAACGATATATTTTAATGTCATCTGTTTCCAGAACATTACATAACGTGTAGTCAGGCGTACATTCTGGCAAAAAATAAACCTAATGTTAAACTTGTTAAGTCTGTACCATTCATTAAGTGTCAAGACTGAAGCAAGTCCAGACCTGTTAAAGTCTCTTCCTTACATAATCAAAACAACAACAACAATTACAACAAAGGCGCCCTCTGGGCCAATAAAAAACTTCACCCAATGGCGGTAACTTGATACATTACATCTCTCCATTTTTAGATGGATCAATAAACATAGTCTCTTAACTTAAATTGAGCTCTCCTTACACGCTCAGATCTCCGAGGAATAGGCGATGCTTTCTGTTTGAAGTCTATAGGTTCCACCTCATCCTGTTTTACCAATTAAGGTACTCTTTCTTCCTCGGTAGACTCCCTTGTACTGGTTGTCACCATGTCCTCTGCGGCATCATTCATATCAGTCACATCCTTTTCTGGGGTCAGGATTGTCCTTTTAATGATCTGATCTGAATGTCTCCGTGTAACTCCTCTCTCGGTCTCTACCTAAAAATTGGCATTACCCAACTGCCCCGTAATGATGCCCTCCAGCCACTGTTGACCAGGGCCAAAATTCCTCACAAGGACTCGATCATTCACCCCATGATTTCGGCACGGTGTCATGATCATAGTGCCCTTCTCCATTTTGTAGTTGTACACCCTGCTCTTAAACTTGTTTGCCTGTAACAGATGAAAGGCTGTTCTTAATTGTCGCTTGAACAGCAATTCAGCTGGAGGAACCCCAGTTACTGTGTATGGAGCTGTCCTGTAGTTAAAAAGGAATCTGTTGACTTTTGTTTTAAGAGATGTTTTTGTATCTTTGTCCATCCTCTTTATTGTTTCATTGAACGTACGCACACTGCGTTCAGCCTGGCCGTTGGAGAAGGGATGGTAAGAAGCCGTGAATATATGTGTAACCCCATTTGCCTCTAAAACCCTCCAAATTCATCACTGGAGAAACAAGGGTCGTTGTCACACACAACCAGCAGAGGCAAACCATGAGTCGCAAAGATTCCCCTCAACTTCACCATGGTAGCTGCAGCAGTGGATGTCTTTATTATGCAAACCTACATCCATTGGGAGTAGGCATCAACCACTATTAAGAACATGTGTCCAAAAACTGGACCAGCATAGTCTATGTGAATCCTTTCCCAGGGCTGACTTGGATATTCCCAACAATGAATTCGAGTTATGTTGAGTTGTTTCTGATTTAGCACACAACTTTCATACCACTTGGCGGTCCACTCAATATCTCCATTCGGTTTTGGCCTCCATACATAGCTTCTAGCTAATGCTTTCATCCTCACAATGCCTACATGAGTCTGGTGTAATTGCTGCAGAACTTTTCCTCTCAACTTAGGAGGATGAATAATTCTGCTTCCCCACAGTAACACGCCATCTTCACAGGTCAGTTCCTCCCGTTTATTAAAATAGGGCTTTAACTGTTCACTCCAACTGACCCCATTCCAACCATTCATGGTGAATTTATATACCCGATTCAAGATCGGATCTTACCTAGTCTCTGCTCTCACAGCTTCAACCTTCACTGGAGCTTCCGCAAGGTCCATCATAAATATTTCATTAGTGGATTTAGATATATCTTTTTCCTGAGCCTCCAGTGGAAGACGACTCAAACAGTTCGCATTACTATTGAGCGCTCCAGTTCGATATTCTAGTTTGTAATTATAGGCAGCAAAGAATAGGGCCCAACGCTGAACCCAGGCAGCTGCCATGGCAGGAATTGGCTTGTTCTCTGCAAATAGACCCACCGACGGTTAATGATCGGTGATAATTGTGAAGGGGTTTCCAAAAAGATATTGATGTAACCTCTTCACTGCAAAACCAGGGCTAGCCCTTCCTTTTCAATGTGTGCATAATTCTGTTCAGCATCTGAGAGCGTTCGGGAGATGTAACATACTGTCTTTTCACTGCCATCCTCAATCCTATTATCCAACACAGCTCCCAAGCCATAAGGAAAAGCATCCACTTGTACAAGTGTGGGCTTGGAGGAGTCAAAATGAGTCAGAAGAGGTGCTGTACACCGCATTTTCTATGTCTCTTAAAAAGCTTTTTGTTGGCAGACTTCCCACTTCCAAACTGTGCCTTTCCTCATTAGACTCTGCAGTGGCTCAAGTCGTGTGGACAAATTTGGTAAATGGCTGCGATAATAATTTACTGTCCCAAGATAGGCTTTCAACTCTGTAACATTTCTGGGTGTGGGGGCTCTTGCCATCAAAACCACTTTCTCTGGTAGAGGAGCTGTACCATCCTTGCTAACCTTGAACTCTAGATAGATTATTTCCTCAAGAAGGATTTTCGCACTTGCTTCTTTTAAATTTGAGCCAAGCTATTCTCAGCGAATGTAATATCTCTCTAGGTTCTTTAAGTTTCTGCCATCATCGGGACGTGAAATATCGTCCACTCGTACCTTGCAGAGAGGAACATCCTTCAATCGTTTGCGCATCTCCTGTTGAAAAATGGCTGTAGTACTGTGCACCCCGAACTGTAACCTTGTGCGTTGGTACAAACCCCTATGTGGGTTTACCCTTAGCAATTCCTGGGTACCTTCCTCCAATTTCAGCTGCTGATAGGCGTGGCTTAAATCCAGTTTGCTGAATTTTTCACCGCCTCTCAGTGTGGCAAATATATCTTCGGTTCAAGGAATAGGGTAGTTGACACATGGAGCTGCTGCATTTATGGTTTGCTTATAGTCTCCCCATATTCGGATCCCCCCATTCTTGCTTTTAACAACGGGCACTATGGGTGCAGCCCATCTAGAATATTCTACTCTTTTGTAAAGGTCTTAGTTTTTTAGGCGTTCTAACTCCTTCTTCACCCCTTCTCTCAAAGCATAAGGTACAGGCCTGGCTCGACAAAATTTGGGCTTGGTTTCTTTATCAATGGGTATATTCACCTGAAAGTCTTTCAGGCATCCCATTTCTCTATTAAATAAGGCATCGTATTTTGTAAGTATTTTTAAGCCTCGATGAGTTCTCCCTTGTTAAACAAAACAACAACAACAACAATTACAACAAAGGCGCCCTCTGGGCCAATCAAAAACTTCACTCAATGGCGTTAACTTGATACATTACATCTCTCCATTCTTAGATGGATCAATAAACATAGTCTCTTAACTTTAATGGAGCTCTCCTTACACGCTCAGATCTCCGAGGAATAGGCGTGTAACACACTGAAAACCTCCTCGTCGTATAATAAGTAATCGACGACGAAGTAAAACTCGGGATAGTCTCTCGTTCAGACAACAACAACAAAACAATATAATAATTAACAAAACGCTCTCCCACCGGCACGAATCTCTTTCTTCTCTGTTAACTCATACCTCGTTATTCTGTCTACCTTCGTATCGAGTCTTTTTTACAACGGGTCGATTTTAGCGCATGCAAATTATTAACACCTACAAAAGCCATTGTTTTGAGCATGCGGCTTTTTTATCTTGAAAACGGTCGCGCAAAAGCATAATATTACAGACTCATCGAATCTCAATCATCACATTTAGCTAACGAATAAACACTCATCGTTGTATATGGTTTTCTGAACTGAATAGCATTCACTGTTAATCCGCTAAAAACAATTGCGCCCGAAGATATATCTTTACATTTATAATGCGGTTTATTGTTTTTTTAATAATTAAAGTAATTGTAGCCTGCAATCGAAAGTGTATTCGACTTCAACAGTTAATCAGCAGCCCACATCGTAGTTTCAAATGAAAATATATTTCATGGGGCTGCGCTGATAAAGGAATTCAACAGATACACGACCAGTCTTTATAAAGTGCGGCATGCGACTAAGGTAGATCTACGATCTCATTGGGGATTTAAGGAAACAAACGAAATACGTCTGCCTTGGACGGTTTACTGGCCCCAACTCCGGGCAGGGAAAACATCGCCTAGGTGATGTTAGAGAAAGTCCGACGATTTGTGTTCATACGTCAGAGCTTCTTATTAGCCGAGAGCCAATCATTTAATGTGACTATTGTCCGATTAAAGAAAAGGAAAGGGGTACATAATACAATTATGTTATGTGACTTCTACACACTTAATAAGTTTATGAATGGAAAACAATGTGCAACACTTGTTGGAATCTGAATATATCACTATGCAATGTGTAACATTGGGAAATACACATAAAATGCGATTCGGGCTCATTACGAGAAGCTTTCAGTTGACATATTCAAAATAATCTGAACATACTGGAATATACACCAATCAGTGTTAAGAAAACTGGGTGTCGAATCAATTAAAAATAGAAAGAAAAAATAGTTAAACATTTTACATGTGCATGGCGGGATGGGAGTACCTCTATTTATTTATATGCTAATAACTACACATTTGTCTTCATGATAGAGTAGGAGTTTTTATGTAATCAAATCTTATCGGTAAAAATATCGACATAATTTAGAATGTGTCTTTTAGTGTCTTGTCTATTACGCCGTATAAGTAAACTGCACCGAACAGAACCCAGTTTTAAAAGAATTAATGTAAACTGGCTGTACATTTAACGCACTTCCTATTTTGTCTTCTTCTCAATCAAAGACACTACGGCGCCATTTAATTGTTATGTGTATTCTTATTCTTATCCTTATCTTTCACTTGAGTGGATTGAGCGGTTGGCGGTTCTCACAACCATAATGATTAATTGCCTGATATGTACTATCTGCCTACGCCACTTGAAAAAGAACACTGATTCTTGGGTTGTTTCGTTTGTAGACTTTATTGAAGGCAAATGATATAAAATACTAATTTCCATCCTAGACAAAGTGTAGGAACTAATTCATTGACTTTAAAGTTTACATCAAGGGTGGTTAGCAACTGTGAATTTCAATTAATTAGTACCTTAAATAGACATGTTTGACTCTTTTTGATACTCAATATGCAAGAATACAATTGCAAATGTACACAATCACATCTATCGTTTCAGGTATATATATATGTATATATATATATATATATATATATATATATATATATATATATATATATATATATATATAGGTCAAGTTCATATTATATTCCAATAACCATGTTTTTATTTTATTATTTTTATTTTTATTTTTATTTTCTCACATTTCCACAAAACATAACATATATATATATATATATGATAACTAAAATTCACATAGGTGCTACTATTATAACACTTTCGCTTAACCTTAAAATGCATACGTCTACTTCCGACTCAATTAACAACATTTACAAAAAACACAGTTGCCCTCTCTCTGAATTCATACAAGTTGTAGTTAGTAACACAGGAATACTACATTCAGAAGTTAATTTTTAAAATAAATGTAATATATTGGAAACTATATATATATATATATATATATATATATATATAAAGACAACAACCCGCAATAATATTATTAATGAAACAATATAAATAGATTCAAGTGTTTAGCGTAAACGCAATTCCTTTCCCGTAGCGCAATTTTATTTCGCTCATTCGGACAATAAACTGTTAACTCCTAGCTGCTGCTGACAGCGTTTTGTGTACAGTCTCCGTTGCTGTTATTACATTTTATTATTTCAGCTTATTATTCATTCGTCTTCAATGTTGCCTGTAGGTGATTTGTGAACGAATCGAAAGTACTCACAATAGCTTTGAAACTAATATTTATCTTTTTTATTACAAAACAAAAAAAAATATTAGACGAATTTTAAGGATCAAGAAAGGCATAGTTAAACGTAATACTAATGTTGTAGTATTCAACAATGTCTGGTTGAATGAGTGAATGCTGCCTTAATAGACACACTTCATCTATTGATATAATGAAACTGAATGGGAGGTGATAGCGCCGATGTGGATACGGACCTAAGCGTGTCACGTTCGAATCGTGTGGTTCCCTAGCCCCACTTTCACTATGGATACTTGCAACCTTCACGTACCCCTCCCGTAAATACCTGATTTAAAAAACAACTAGGAAAACCAATGCCAACAACAGAATTGAGTCAGTTAAAAGTCGTACTATTCTGATTCATATAAAAAGAAGAAGAAATCTGAGTGAATCAATATTTAAAGAGTTTGAAGGCAAAACGCGATAAACGTAATTTTTCAAATTTATGAAGTTATCACTACAAAAAGTATTGCATTTCAATATTCGATCTCACTCAAAAATCATGCTTTACATCATGTGATATGTGTATGATTTATTATCGCTTTTAATTAAAATAAACTTTTAGTTGATGTCTGGATTTAAGATACGATATTTACAAATTGGATTTATCGCGTTTTGCATTCAGACTCTTCTTTGTTTGTTGAAGGTTTTTTCCTATATACTTCAATAGCACAACATGCATGCAAATATATTGCTCAATTCTGGGATTGTGTTATATTTTAAATACTCCATTTTAATTCGTTTCACTCTAACCATATGCTGATTCAAACACTCTTTAATAATGTGTAATCTCTGTTACCATTTAGAGAAAGAGTAGCTGTCTTTTCTCGGCGTTGCTTCTTAAAAGCTTTATTTTACATCTAATTTACATAGTGTGTTCGTAGACACTGTGAACACCTATGGAAAACGGATTGCAAAATAATAAGCTTATTTGCTTCTCTATTATCAATAAGGGAAACAGTTATTATTTTATTTATTAAATAAAAATGCGTTTAAAAATATATCATATACCCATTAACCACAGGTGAATTAAAATAGAATAACGCCAGATAAACACAGCTAGAAATATGAAAAGCACATATACACGAATCCAAGGTAACTAGAACTATTAGGGTTCATATTTAAGAGAAAAAACATAATCTGAGAGCCAATCATGTGCCCTACAAACGCAGTAGAACTAACATGGTCGATAAGTCTTTGGGACGATTGAAAGACTGAAAATGCGTAGCATCATCCAGACCGCTATTGGTAGGACATGGAGAATAATTAAATAATGGGAAGACTTATTGTCACTAAAATTCCAGAAAAAACTAACGCTCATTATCAGGGTTGTGATAGTTGTTATCAACTGTTGCAAGAATGTAAGGTTATTTGCCATTAAAAGAAGCAGAGAGTATTAGAAATCTAGGGAGACGTTTTCTCACTCAGACTCCAGGAAACTATCTGACTTTGTCTTAAGTGATCATTGGTAATGACTCGTGTGACAACTCCTCTTACTCAGTAAAAGATGATGAAAGGCAATATTGCCAGTCAATAGGTAGATAAAAATATCAGATGGAAAAGATAAAGTAGCAACAACTTCCTTCATTTTTGAATGTCTGATATAGAATAGAATATAATGTAGGTGTTATTGTTCGTCCCATGGCGATGGGGGTGCCTTCATGAAGTAGATACAATGATGAATTTAGTTAGGAGGGTATTGAAAACAAAAGATGCATATTAGTATATTAGTTTACGTCCTCTGTGGGAGGTTAGACACAAGGTCGAAAGATATTTCAAAAGCAAGCGCAATAGAGGAAAAGCACTCTGGCTTACACAAATGTCTGAGCAGCCCTGTTGGCATTTCACGGGAAGGGACTCCTCTAAAGTCAGCATTCTCAAATAGAGAAGGTAAATCCCGCAAGGGTGGACCTCACACCGACAGCAAAAGACCATTGTCGGCTTGTATATGTTTGTATTTAAAAACAGAAGAATAGAAAGAACACAATTCTTTTATCAAACCTGATTATATGTACAAATGTCAGAAAAAAGCGTGAGTGTATGTGAGTATAGGGGAAAGAAGAAGAAGGGAAAGAAGAAGAAGGGAAAGAAGGAGAACAAGAACTAGAAGAAGAAGAAGAAGAAGAAGAAGAAGAAGAAGAAGAAGAAGAAGAAGAAGAAGAAGAAGAAGAAAAAAATGGATTATCAAGTAATTTTAAATGCGAATATCGGAGAAATAGAAAGTTAAAAAAGAAGAAAGTGTTAGGAAGAAGAAAAAGAAAGGGGACGCAGGTGGAGGAGGAGGGAGAATATTATATAATCATACTGTTAATCGATCGTTTATGAAACAAAACGATGAAGAAAGAGCAGCAACAAGAACAAGGAGACAAAGAAGTACAAGGGCAGCAGTATTAACAACAAAAAGAAAAAGGTAAAATGCGAACAAAAACGAAGCCGATGTAGTTTACACATGATAAAACGAAAACGCAGCTGTTGTTGTTGTTATTGTATTTGTTGATGATGATGATGATGATGATGATGATGATGATGATGATGATTGTGAAGAAGATGAATGTGAAGAAGAAGAAGAAGAAGAAGAAGAAGAAGAAGAAGAAGAAGAAAGCGATACGTACGCTTTTCTATCACGTACCAGTTTTCAATAGGAAGCCGTTAAAACGTGTATGTCGCGGGCTCGGTGTTAGGGCTTCTTTTTCGAACGTGAATGCGCTGAAACCGTTGGCGCATGCCACTAAGAGGACGTGAGGCCAGAAGCGAGAGATTCGCTGACGGGGTGCCAAGTCGATTTACCCGAGCGAATATGCATGCACTTCTTTGCCAAGAAATAAACATGGAACATGCGCCAATCTGGAGAGTGAGAAAAAAGCGACATCTAGCGCTAATTGCGCTCGGCTTCTAAACAAGACAACAAGAAGAAGACACGTGCGCCTTTTCGCTTTTGTTTTTATCTTTGTTTTTCTTCGCATTGTTAGCGCTATAATCAAAACATTTTTTAAAATGTCTACAATTTTTGTTTTCTTTTTAATTTAATTTTTTTTTATTGCGTGATGCAATGAATAAAAAACATGGTGTAAACAATGACTGATGTTTAATATAAAAAAAAATAATCATGTCAGTTGGTATTTAACTTCTTTCGCGCACGTGTTTCTATTTCTTCTTTTTTTTTCTTCTTGGTTAAATTGTCGTAGTCATTCTCTCCTTCATAATTATGTTAATCATTACCACTTTTTCTTTACTACTATTATTACTACCGCTGCCATCTTTTCACATTTTTACTATGTTTATTCTTCGTTTAAATAGCCGTAGTTTTTGGCATCTTATTTATTTTAATCCTTATCTTCAAGAAATTTTAAAACGGCAAAGATTTAAAAAAATATATAGTTACAGGTAATTAAAAACGTTATCTCGTACGGAACTGGCTTACCATTTTCCGTTGAATCTATGCGTTAAACTGATCCCGACTCAAAAGTCTAGAATATGTGTTTTTTCTTAATTTTTAACACAGATACATCTTGCCTGTTTACATATAGAATATCATTATTTTATTTTTCAGTGAATTAGCATAAGTTGCACAACTGAAATTGCTATCAAATATTACCTTCCTTCTGGTGTTTACGATTCTGAGATCTCTTTCAGTTAGAATAAAAATGTATTACCATAAAGCAATACCAGCTTCAAATTTCTTATCTTGTAAATCTTAGTTTCTAGAAAATGCCTACATTTTTAAGCTTACTCTTAACGAGTCATAGGAAGAAATTAAAATACAGGGAATCTTTCTTAGTTAGTTTCTATTGACTATTACTCAAATTCAATGAAAATTTGAATGTCTGTTTTTTTTTTGTTCCTATATCATGCCCCTACAATTGCTTGTAAATACACCAAACAAAATTTAATTTGTGGAATATGTGTTAATTGGTGCATAATATCTATTGCTAAATGTCACAACATCAACGGTATCTCAATTTTCACAAAGAGTGTCCAGCCTCTGTTTACCTTCTTTTCATAAAACTAAATTCAAATAAATAGAGCCCATAAGACGACATCTCACATCCAGCAGTTGTGTTTAAAAAAATATAATTATCGGTTAATTAGTTTGGGAGTTGATCCTATAAATACACATATATGAAGATATACACATACCTAACTTTATATAAATGGGAATATTCTCATCTACAGAGAGCTATCATAGTTCTTCAGAGTTCTAGAGAGGTAAGTGAGTCAGACTGAGACCCAATATTTTAGAGAGTCTGAGCTTATATCCACTGTGGCATCTGCACAATGGAAATTGTAATGCTTTTATACGCTATAAGCTTTCTCGTGTGTGCTATTGTTTTACGAAAGCCTTTGCGTTATCACTAATGTGAGTCGCGACTTCCCTTACTAGATTACTCAACCCAGCGGTGGGGGAAGAAATGCCCCCATCCACAAATAAATTGTTTTATTCAGCCACAGTTATTTAGTGTAGCTAGACAACAAAAGTACTTTAAGCTATGCCCGTTTGGAATGCCACGTTCGATAGTATAGCTGAAGACAAACAATAAAAACGCACTATCAAGTGTATATCATCTGTAAAGTAGTCACCGTTTTTTATAAACTATTTCTATCTGTCGATAGGCTATATTCCCGCCATGTTCATAGAATCCTTCAGATACTTTTTTAATTGAAAAAGAAAATGCATTTTAGAAGCACGTCTTAAAAACAACTTAGATGATAACTAGTCTCAGCATAAACTATTTGTCGTATCATCTACCAGTATATTCTAGATGATCGTCAATCTGTTTGTTGGATATGAGGTCTTGTGCTCTCAATATGTAAGATGAGAGAGATCATGTAGTACCAAGGATATCCCTACAACAGGTCGAGATGTCGTACATTTGGGGGTCTTTTACTGGAAGCACGTTTTCCGGTTAGTCAGCAGATACATTTCTAGCTGCCAACACTTCACTCTCATAATACTATTTCCCGTTTTTTTTTAGTTAATAAAAACGCGTTGTTTAAAAAATCGATAATTTGTTAAAGAAATTAGTTCGCTTGACTTATTTAAAATCTGAATTCATTTGTTTTGTTTTTATTCTTCAGATGGACATCTTTATCGTTTACTGGTCCAGCTTTTGAGCGAGACAAAACCGACTTTTGGCGACGCAGAAATATGATATCAGCCGGAAAAAAGACGAATCAAAAGGAACCGACCTCAAAATTAAAACAAGGCGGATTTTTAAAAGAAAATAAATGGTGGCAGAAAAACACTCACCGTATATTTATTTTTATAACAATTTAGTTTTTGGACAAAAAAAACTATTATATTTTTTTTTTCACGGGAAAGATGAAAGTTAATTTTTCTTTTCGATAAATTATGATTTTAATAAATAAACTTGAGATTGTTTAGACTATAATCAATGAAACAACGATTTTTTCGTTTGTTTTTGTACTGGCGAGGTACGGGTTTGTTAAGGGTTAGGTTGGGGTTAGTTTAGGGTTAGGGTTAGGGTTAGGGTTAGGTGGGGGTTAGTTCAGAGTAAAAAAATACAGTTCGGTTGTTGTCCGGTTCAAAAGCTGTACAAGCTTTTTTTTAGTCATTTTCGAAAATGTTGCAGATATTTTTTTCGTGTTAGCGCAGACGTAGGAAGGATATTTTCGACGTTCCTGTTGAGTACTGTATCCAGGAATCCTCCTTCTTTTCGAGGTCATATCATACAGATACTAAATGTTTACGTCTGTTTCTCGGGTTTTCTGTTTGACTAATCTCTTCGGCTTCTTCCGGCTGTTTACGTAAACGGGTGGAAGATGCCGAACAAAATGTACCTTTTTTTTTCTGAAACGTATGTTTAAACCATCTTTTACATCATATACTTACTAAGAATCTATAAAACGGATGAAATTCAGATGTTAAAAGAATCAGGCAAAACAATGTTTCCATCAAAGTTTCTAGTTTTTAAACAACACATTTTTAAAATTAGAAATATATTGACCAAAGACAATGAATAAGACAGTAGGCACTACTGGAATTAAGTAGGGATTTGCTTTACTTTGAATTAATTTGCGAACGATTTTTTAAAATTTTTAATTGTATATGTTATACACAATTTTAATCTCTATGTTGTGTTATCAGTGTGCGTAGGCAATGCGAATTGGTTCTACTCGTCGTTAATGAAATCACCATTTTTGAATAGCATTTGTGCATCACTCATTTGAAAATGACTCATTGTGGTCGAAACGCTCGTGTGTATGTAAAGAAGACTATTGAACAAGTTTTTCTTAATTTTCGAAAAAACAAAAACCGAATTACTTCATGTTTATATAATGTAAATAATTAATAGTTTTTTTCTTCTGATTTTTGTTTTATTTTGCTTGCATTTTTAACTTTTTATTTAACATTGTTGTTTTTCGTTGATTTTTGTTGGGTACCTACGAAAATTTATTATGAAGATAATGTAATGATTTTAAAAGTAAAGGTTGATTGTATGACTTAAAATGTACACTGCTTTAAAACAGCTGTTAACTTTAGTTTTAATACCTGTGTGTATGCACTTTATTTGGAACTTGATTTGAAAACAAAAATAAAACTGTCAATATACATCTCTATCTCCATATATATATATATATATATATATATATATATATATATATATATATATATAGCGAGTGTAAGAGAGACAGAGAAAATTATAGACAGAGAAGAAAGAGAAAAACAACGCGATAGAAGAGGGTAGAGAGAAAGAAAAAAGGGAAAGCAGATAGACGGGGAAATAGTGCGTATGTTGTTCTACCAGTCAAGAAAATCAATAGAATATCATTTGTTCAAATTTACTTGTTTTTGAACACGCTTCTTCCATTGAAGTATCATTTGCACTGAGAATTCGTACTATTCTGTAGCGCATCCATTAAATATTTACGTTCAAATACCCAAGGCGTATAAAATTCAACTGATATGCGCAATAAAGAAGAAAAAACGGTCAAAGTTGATTATATAGTGGAATTATAAGCAGATGAAATCGCAAATTCTGTTTTATCTACGTATATATATATATATATATATATATATATATATATATATATATATATATATTCTCTTTTAGCTTGCTTTATTTATACGTTTTTTATGTGCTCGGGAGAGACTCTGTTTCCTATTACTGTCAGAAACGAAAATAAAATGAAGAAAAAGCTGCACGGGAAATAGGATAAAGACATTTTATTCGCGGACCAATTTTTCTTTTTTAAATATAGCCACAAGGCCAAATCGAGAGGCAAATAACGAAAGAATGATTGATTTGTATCTGCGCTCGATGTATCTGTATTGGCAATACAGACTTCTCATCTGGACTCAGCAGCTGACTATTTTTAGTCGTAGGGAATAAACGAGGTCATGTTCATATAAAAGGAAGGAAACATAAATTTAACTAGAAAGGAAGGAAACACTATCAGAAAATAAATGAAAAGAAAACAAAGGAAAAGAATATAAAAAAGAGATTACGTTTCTCACGTTTCCCATCAGTGTTAGTGCGTAAGGAACCACGATGGGACTGGTGATACTTTAAACCGACAATGTCTTTTTCATAGTCCCCGACGATATCTATGAATATAATTTCGTCTAAGAAAATGTTACAAAAAACTAAGAAAAAAAATGAATAAGAACGAAGGGAAGAAATAGAGAAAAGAGGAAACATGTAAAAAAGAAATGATGGATGAAATAAATAAATAATGATAGAATAAATGAATTAATTACCTGGAATAATGAATGACTTAAAGGAATGTCTGATCGGAAAATGAAAAAAAATATCACAAGAAATGAGAATATCATACAGACGAAGATAGAGAGGCGCAATGAAATAAATGCGATAAATTAGACGAGATGAAGAAAAATGAATAAAGAATGAATCAATTAATGAAAAATGATAATAAATAGAAAAAAATAATTGTAGAAAGAGAAAGAAGAGAAACAAGTCAAACAATGACCAGAAATATAAGTAGTGAATAAAGTAGAAATAAATGAGTCTGGGTTGAAGAATTAAAAAAAACGACCAAATAGAAGTACAAAGAGAGAGAATGGAATGAAGATACAATAAAGAAACGAACAAAAATACAAAATAATTTAATAAATTTAATGAATAAAGAATAGGTAAAAAGTCAATGAAATTATATCCCATCAATTATAATAATACGCACAGTATATAGTATTTTTTTTCAGTAACACCACTTCAATTAAAACATGAAATCAAAACAGAAATAATCTTCCTGTGTGTCAAATCAAATATAAATCTCTTGATCAACACGTACATTACGGCATATTTATGTTGACATTGGTTCTCATTAAATCACCGAAGTCAAGCGACGTGGAGCCTGATAAGTACCAGATGGTTGACCATTTGGAAATACAAGGCGCTTTATGTAAATAGACGTCGACACCTCCCTGCAAGACCTGCAAAAATCTAACCTCGTTATTTCTCCTCACCAGGATATTCATGCGACTGGGGACAGCTAGTTAATTTAATATTCCCTAGTAACTTCCTTTGAAAAAGGAAGCCGGCTCAACCCGCTCAGGTGAATGCCGCAACAGGCACCAGGAAGGTACGTAGATTACGCGACAAGATCGTAACACATTAACTTACTATAATAAGATATACATTACCTTAAGAATTGAACCAAATTGTTATAAAGCTATTATTGAGTTGGTTGATGTAATATTGTTTTACTTCTTATTCATAAAATAAGTGAATAGCTCCCAAAATACTATTTTAATATTCAGTAGTCAGCGTGCCCTGTTCATGTCGTCGCAGCAGAATAGCGACTCTGAAACGGTCATGTTTGACCGTATTTAGAGTTGTTATGTAGATTTCAGAAAGCAGAAAGATTAGGTCTGGGAGGTTGCTTTTGCTTTTCAGACTTGCGGTGTCTGCATCATGCACAGTTAGTCTTCACCGTGTCCCCATATGTGGAATCATCCACCAGACGCTGTTGCGATCAAAGCCAGTACTCTCTGTCCGCTATTCTAACCCGCTGACATTGGTCGTCGTCTGCCAGTCTTCGGTCATCAAAGAAAGACAAAGGCGTGCCCTTTTCGCAAGACATGTAACAACCGATTTGCCTCATCAGATTTTTCCGGTCAGCCAATACCGTTTCACGTAGGTGCCTGCTGATGTGTCCAATCAGCTACTAGGAGGCACTGGTTAGACTTCAGCATCACATGTTGACCAGTGGACCCAAACCCTTGCAGGTAACAGATGCGGCTATCCGGTTTGCAAAAGTATTACATCTCCGTGACACCTCATACACTCCCTCTTCATACATGAGTATTAAAAATAATCAGTTCTACAATAAAATCGATTGAACATCTTACGAAATGTCAATCTTTACATCGCATAAATAATATCAAGTTTCTTTTTACTCTTAAATTTAAAGAAAATTAGCTAAAGCATGCTGGTCTAATTCTCACCAATTATCACTTTAAAAAAAAAAAAGATTTTGAAACTTTAATTTATTGATCAAACATTTTTTTTAATAAACTATTTTTAATAAATAAATTAATACTTAATAGAATTATTTTTTCAAATCACGCTTTTATGTATTTACACGAACAATATCTGATCAGAAAAGGTTTATTCATAGAAAGTACACAGTTTCACATAGTTACTTACTGGTAAGGATATATGATTGTGTTTGTTCTCAGAAGGCATACTCTGTTGACAGAAAAAAGCTTTTGTTCACCCTAATATTCACCTGTAATTACCGATTTCAATGGATCCGTTAAGATGTGTACACCTATAGGAATACAAATGGCAGCAAACATTTTGATTTTGTGAGTATCGGGAGACGGTACAGTTTGAAATATACCTAAATATCTTTATCAGAACTGTACAGGAACTATTTAGTACTAGTTCTTGGTACTTACAAAAACATAATTTACGACTGCAGGAATTTAAAATTATGTTTTTAAAATTACTATTTGGATTAAAAATTACTATTATGTATTTGCTAAAAATACTCAAAAATAAGGTAATCTTCTCTCTGCATTAACTTATGCTTTTGCTTTGAGTAGTATACCCTGGTTTCTGGTGCGGCATTCACCCTGATCCTGTTGAAACGGTTTCATAGCAGTGTATGTCTAGGGAGATACATTCACAAGGCTCGATGTCACTTAACGTCGGTGATATAACGAGAACCGGTCTGTCAACGTGAGTATTTTATAATTTGACCTGCATACTTGACATTGCCTTGGACATAATCGTAAACATGTTTGCGGCCTCAACTTTAAAAAATGTACACAGACCTTACCTGTTAGATATATTTGGTATCAACGTATTTCGCACTAAATATACAAGGCAATTAGATCATTTTTAATAAGATTTTGATCACATGACCCTATTAAGTTAAAACATAACACTTGTGTGAACAAAGTAGATTATTTGAGAAATAATGTTAAACAATGAATGTAAAAGGACGTTTTAGGGTGTATCAGTTATAAGAATTTGATAAGTAAATTCCGATTATGCATCTTGGCGATTGTGGGTAATTGTATATATAAACAAACATCTCTCTCCCTATCTCGTTCTCTATCTCTCTTTCTGTCTCTCTCTCTCTCATGGTCTCTCCCTGTCTCTCTCTCTCTCTCATGGTCTCTCCCTGTCTCTCTCTCTCTCATGGTCTCTCCCTGTCTCTCTCTCTCTCTCCCTCTCTCTCTCTCTCTCTCTCTCTCTCTCTATATATATATATATATATATATATATATATATATATATATATGTATATACTTGTTGTCAACTCTTCAGTTTAAAAGCTCAATAGATATCAATTATAAATTCCAGCGTATCTATAAATATGCAATTAAAATTGCTGAATCCACCAAGCATATATATATTTTCTAGTAAAAAAATGTTTTTTAACAGCCGTTTATTACTTTGTCTAGACAACTAATGTTTTTAGGCATATCTTGCATTTTCTCGGACAATGATTTACTAGAAAAGAAACAGAAAATTATCTGATACACTGCAATGTTGTAATAAATACGGAAAAATATACATATAAGATAATATAAATGTTATATTATAAGTAAATAATGTAATATAGCGATACAAATACATATTTATATGTATTTGTATATATATATATATATATATATATATATATATATATATATAGTAGAGAATGGTAGTTTGCTTGAAGCATTGCTGGGTATAGTAGTACTATGTTTTTGAAAGGCTGTGGGCAATGCAAATTCCGGGTAAGATGCAAGTTATAAGGAACAAAAACAATAAATCGAATACGAAATATGACTTACTGTTTATTTTTCCTAAAATCTTACATAACAGCGAGAGTGTTTTTAGCTGTTTCTGTGATGTCCGGGTGATTAAAAATTCATTATTTAATTTTTCGGGAAAAGAGACTTTCCTTTGTCAAAAATAATTAAACCAGAAGAAAAAATTCTCCGACTGTGCAGAGAATCTTACAAAAGAAGATGGCTGCCAGATGTAGAACCGCAGCGAAAACAGTCTCGCAGCGAATGTAAATTTTTTTTTTGTGGTTATGTTACATATATGATTTGGTGTTTAAAAATATTTGTGTAATGCTGGTTAAGTGTATGGTGCTCGATAAACTGTAAGTTTTTATAATATATATATATATATTTTTTTTAATAATCTTTTTTATTATTAAGTTTATATTTGATTATTTACATTTATTTTAGTGTGTTTTATCTTCGTATTTTTATTTTTATCTTTCTTTCGTATTTTAAGAATTTTAATATAAAGTAAAGTAATTAATCTCTCTTTTAAATATTCTAGATTTATTTAATTTATTGATTATCATCTATTAAAGAAGTGTTATTAATTGTGAGTTTCGTCATATATATATATATATATATATATATATATATATATATATATATGTGTGTGTGTGTGTGTGTGTGTGTGTGTAAACATATATGTTTTGGTATATACTTTCAATACTTTATGTTTACCAACTTCTCATTTTAGCTCTATGATTGTCAACTAGTAACAACAGAGTATATATATGCGAGCAGAATTAATTTACATTAAAAGTTAAGATTTTATTTTATCTGACGAAAACATCTTTTGGAATATTAATACACTTTGCTTACTTATATATATATATATATATATATATATATATATATATATATATATAAATATATATACATATATATATATACATATATATATATACATATATATATATATATACATATATATATATATATATATATATATATATATATATATATATATATATATATATATATACATATCTGATGAGAGCGCACCAGTGCTTCAAACGCGTTATATAAAATTATAAAATCATAATACAAAATAATAAATAAATGTTGAAAAAATTGTTTTACATATATATATATATATATATATATATATATATATATATATATATATTATAAATATATTGCTTCGTTTTTATTACAAGTGTTGATCAGATTCTATAATTATGATGGTCACAAAAATGAAATTCATTGAAAAATAAATGTATTCCTATATCCATCTGTAATTATTGTAAACCGTTTAACTCAATCAAAAGAAATTGACTCAAACATAGCTTTGAATGTATGCACCTTTTCCATTGCTAGCTGCACAAAAACATGTACGTTTTAAGAACACAATGGCGTGTTTGTTACCAAGCTTACGATAATTGTTTTATGTGGCCCGGTTTTTCACGGTTGTTTATGCATCTTATTATTTAATGTA
Source organism: Sepiola atlantica (assembly GCA_963556195.1). Classification (NCBI taxonomy): domain Eukaryota; kingdom Metazoa; phylum Mollusca; class Cephalopoda; order Sepiida; family Sepiolidae; genus Sepiola; species Sepiola atlantica. The sequence goes on from OY744515.1 coordinate 60,886,275, forward strand.
TTGGCAAACGCCGATGGACCCGTCGTGTATTCACTCTGTAAATGGAAATTAGATCTAAAATAGTTACTTGGACGACGTAAATACACACATATTATATATATATATGTATATATATATATATATATATATATATATATATATATATATGTATATATATATTCATATGTGTGTGCATTTCTTGTATAAATCTATACATGTATGTCACCTGATACAGATGGACGTGTATTGGCTTGTTTAATGTAGATTTATTCAAGGAAACTTTCTTTCTGGTTAATATAAGCATTTCTGGCAAACATCGATTCTTTTTAATCTAATAAAGAATTCTATTTCAATGCACTACCAAAAAATATCCTACTCCTAAATATAGGCATGTACACATTGATTTGTTCACATTTCTTTTACACACGCACCGGCATTCGAAGCCCGTTCCGAATGCTTCATCAGAATACCACCTGAGACAGTGTAGTCACCATAAGAACAAGACAAGGAAACATTTGAAGTTCGAAGATACAATGGCGATTGTAATTTACGGCCAGATGACATGTATCAACATAAGGGCCGAATTATACGACTATGATTAGACTTTTTGAACATGTCTCCAAATAAACTATGACGCGTTACGTTTATCGTCGTGATGAGTAACACTAGATATGTGTTTTAAATTACGACTCGTTCGATTTCTGTCACTTTCAAAGGGGAATTTTAGAAAAGCTGATTACCTTAAAACAATAGGAAGAATCAATTCTTATTGTTTAGTTTTTTCGTTTTGTAATTATTTCTCTATTTCCCATTGCATTGTATTAACATTACAAATAACCTTACACACACAAAAACACACACACACAAATATATATATATATATATATATATATATATATATATATATATATATATATATATATATAACTTCTTTGTAAAATGGTAGGAAAAATCCCAGCAGAGTGCTCGATTAATTAAGAATTAAAATTAAAAATTAAGAGCATAATATTTATTTATTCTGGTACAGAAAAATTAGTACAACATTCGTACCGTCGGTTTCAAGCACGGAAGGTCTTACCCATCCGGCTCTCTTCAGCTTCTGTTGTCATCTGATGACAACAGAAGCTGAAGAGAGCCGGATGGGTAAGACCTTCCGTGCTTGAAACCGACGGTACGAATGTTGTACTAATTTTTCTGTACCAGAATAAATAAATATATATATATATATATATATATATATATATATATATATATATATATATATATAAAATATTTAAAATATAATTTAATATTATTAAAAGCCTCTTTCTAGTAAAATTGAAAGTAGAGCATTGTCGGAAAGATTAAACATAAACAATCACCTAAAAGCTTCAGTACAATGCTCCGACTCTGTTTATCGACTGTTTAGATATTTATACTCGTTGCTTTCAATGTAAATATTACTTAATTTCTCTCTCTCGTGGTCTCATTGGACTAGATGAACGCTTACATATCTAAAGTGTCTCTGTGAACAGGGTTCGCGCTCTGTGAGCGTCTGAGATATATATGTGTATATATTAGAACGTACTGGCTCTAATTATTGACCGTTGTTTTGTATTAGTTTGTTTTAAATCAAAAATACTTAATTAGTTTTTCTCACTATTCAGATTATAAATTAATAATTACTAGCTTGGAATATACATTTTTCCAATTAGCCTTTTAAGCTTTACTAATAATTTTGATTGATACTCTGGGGGCTGACTTTGTTGTTTTTTAAATTAGATCACCGGTGTCAGACTGTTGCCGGATACTTGATATTATTTTATTTTTATTTTGGGTTGAGAGTATCAGTTTGTCTTTGCTGCCTTTTTCTTCATGTGAGTCTATTCCATGCCCTCTTAAATGATCGGGATTTTATCAGGTCTCGCGTTTTAAACTCCCTCAATGTTTTTGAAGCCCTAACATTGCTTTTATCTTCTGTGAGTTTCTTCTGCCTTTGAACTGTACGAGTTGTTTCTACAACTCAACTATATATTTCTATGATTCTTTAATGACTGATAGATAGACTTTCGAACTGTAATTTCTGTTCTGTCCGCCAAGTAACACGTGTAGGTCTACGAATAGAGTAATATGGAACAACTAGTGGTGTTGTATGTAAGACTAAAATGTAAATAATAATTATCTACTGAAGTGAAAAAAATGAACAATTGAAGGAATTGATCAACATTATGTATTTGTGTTGCTTTTTCCATGTACTTTGGAATTGAATTAATATAATAATAATAATAATAATATATATATATATATATATATATATATATTAGTCAGACGATTCCCTGCAAAACTGAAATGAAATTTAAATCACAGGTAAATGAGACACAGTGTCTGTTCCCAAGATTTCAGTAAATTTTGATAATATTAAGAGGGTTTCCGGGGGCACAAGCCCCCTCCACACACACACTGAAATGTAAATCATAGGTCCACTGAAAATTCAAATAGGTCCAATTTCAATGAAATGTATCCCTGAGTTAATACATAGTAAATAAGGATGATTTACACACACACAAACACACACACACACATATATATATATATATATATATATATATATATATATATATATATATATATATATATATATATATATATAAATGCGAAGCAAGTGGTAGCGGGCGATGCCACCTAATATATATATGGAAGAAATAAAAAGAATGAGAAAATTATTTTAAAGATTCAAAACAAATAAATTATGATTTTAAATATTAAAATCTAACCTGGGAAATCAATATTTAACACCAATTTTATGTACGCCCGTTTCTCAAATTTAATTTTATTACCAAAATAAATTTTAAGTAAAGTTTCAAAATGTATAGAATTTTCTTCATCAGCAAATTAAAATTTATTAATTACAATCTCAGGTAATTTTATATAAATTCATCAAAAGTCGTTAAAGAGCATTCTTAATTTAATAAAGAAAAAAACCGATACATTTTGGATTTTTCTCTCTAGACTTAAGTGTATATTTTAACGATTTCGTTGTAATTGATAAATTTGAATATTCTGATAAAAAAATCTATACATTTTAAACTTAAATATTATATTTCTAATAAAAGTAATTTTCAAAAACGTGCGTTCACATAAATGTCTATTGTTGAATATTTATTCTCGGAACTAAATTTTAATATTTTTAAATATAGTTACTATATCTCTAAACATTAAAAGCTATACTATTAGTATATTGAAGCACATCTTGGACTATAATAATAATATATATTTCTTACTAAAATTAGATATGTAAACACTAGAGCAAGAACTTGTCTTACTACAGCCAGAGCAAGAAACGTTTTCTCTCTCTCTCTCTCTCTCTCTCTCTCTCTCTATCTCTCTCTCTCTCTCTCTAAAAAAACCTACGTTTCTTTCCTAGAACATCTCATCCGTGTAACAAGATACCAGGAGTTTTCATCCTAACCGATGAGCGTATGGTCATCTACAGGTCTTATGTAAACAAATACTCATAGAAAATCAATACCTTTTAAGATATCTTTTGCTCATTTCATTTATATTTCTAATTTTATTCGGGACGGCGACAAATGTCCAACCAGCAATATTTTTAACTTTTACTCCCGAGTGTTCCCCGGGTCTTGAATAATCGGTTATATAGTAGTAAAACAAATATATTTTTTAGTTTCATTTTACTTCGGTTTAAGCTATCAAAATAAGGGGCCCCTTCCTGGGGCTAACACTTGATCTCTATATGAGATACATAGATATTCGAATATTCCATTACAATTCTCCTTTACCCGTTAAACGTTGAGTTAGTGAAGAAGTTAATAATATTAATTTTCCTCTCCCCAATTGACCTGTGAACTATGTTATAGTATATATTTATTGTAGTCTCTTGGTTTTACCGGATTCTAGAACAAGAATTCATCTAGTCTGGTGGAATATCCAGCAAAGTGATGTTACTTGAAATAATACTTGAAAACGCGCACCATTCCTCGTATAAGCCAGTGTATAGCCGTGTCAAGAGAGTTTTATTTGAGCTTCGAATACAATGTTATTTTGAATATTTGGTCAGGGTTTACTTCTTGGGGATATATCCTCATGTCAGGTTATCCTGACAAACCCCTGTACAGAGAGACCGAATACACTCGAAGATGGTGTCTAGTAAGTAATTCAAACCCCTGTGGTTATTCAAACTCGCAAATATATGTGTGTGTCCGTGTATTTGTGTAAATACAACAATATCTCAATACACATTACACATTGAACATTTACATTAATACGAATCATCAGAATAATATCTTCATAAAAAACATAATTACGATAATCATTGGAAAATGGCAAACACTCGCTGTATGTCTGGGCCTTTTTGATCAAAGGTTTTCTAATATGTATCACAGGTTTAATCTTAAGATCCTAAAAAAATAAACGTTTAATGAGTTATTTTCTTTGTAAAATCCAACGTGCGTGAATAACATTTGTGTGATTTACGTTGATGTTGAATTTACATATATTAAAATATATTTGGCTTTAGATATTTCTATTCTTTCTTTCCCTCTCTCTCTTTATATATATACATATATATATATATATATATATATATATATATATATATATATATATATATATATATATATGTATATCGAGGCAGCATTTTCCTTAAGACACGTATTATTAAAAATAACCGACAATTTTTGTCTGATTATTTTAGTATTGATCCCTTCAATTTTCCGGATTAAAATCTTAATCTCGGAAGAAAATTGGCTGATGAAACTGCCGTAATGTACATGTATATATATATATATATATATATATATATATATATATATATATATATATATATATTTAATTTTTTTTTATTTAAAATATAAATTTATAACATAAAACAATTGTAATAGGTAAATAGTGTGAAGCTAGAGCTACGGTATAACATATTTTTTTCTAATTTAACCACCGTCAAATGTAAGGAAGAACAGATTCACACCATTTCGCACAAGAAACTGTTTCTATTTCCAACATACGATTGTTCCTGCATACTACTAATATATCTATAAAATGCTCCTGTATCCTATGCATTTATGTCCCAGGGTTCTTATTTTCAGTGCTCGTATATAAACAAACAAAACAAAAAAGATAACATTAAATTCTCAATCAAATGAAGCCTAGATTACAGTCCGTATTCAGCATCACTAAAAGATGCTAATAGAATGCAATTTAATATATATATATATATATATATATATATATATATATATATATATATATATATATATATATATATACTAGTGTACACACTTGGTAAAAGATAATGGAAAAATATGCTTCGTCAGTGTTCGCGCTTGCTATTATCTAGATGTATTACTAAAGTATACATTAAAACATTAAGAAAAGAAACTCCGCAGTTGACCTTTCTTATTCTTTTCCCAATTCTTGTAAGGCTTCAAATAAGTGTGAAGTGGTTGTTTGATTTGCTATTCGCTTTCTCGCTTCCTCTTACTACATGAAATTTTTTCGTTTTCGTTTCGTTTTACTTGCTAACGTTAGCGTGACGGGATTCAAATAAATATATGTATTTCTGTACATAAATATACAATAAATACACCTTGATCATTATTTTAGAGTGGAAGATGAGACAAACTACAAAATGTTGACTGTCTTGAAAAGATTTAATTAATGACACAATATATAGATTCGTAAAGTTGGACATTTTTATTTGGCTCCTTGATCAATCTTTCCGTTGTTGCCTAGAAATGTTTTTATTCTCTTTGTTTTACTTTACATTTCGTGCGCGTGATATTTTTCTGTGAATATAATCATTGTCTTATTGAGTCACGAATGGTTAATTGGAACCCACCAATGTCTGGCCACTTACAATGTTGATGGAGTAGCAGTAAAAGTAAAAGTTGTTTCCGTGACGAAAGGAAATTTCTTCGTAGAGGAAAAAAGACAAAGAAGCAAAACAAGTGAAGTATTGATGTCGAAAAGTAAAAATGTTATTATCAATTGTATCACACAGGGTCAAATGGGAAGTTGGGTTTTTGGTGATTCTAATGAAATACATTTTGTCGAGTTTTTTCATCCATTTTTTTAAGAGATAAAAATCATTCTATTCAATTGGATTTGCAATTATATAAAGAGTGCAAAATCGATTGCAAACTATTAACTATTAACGAGGCTGTGGAAGAATAATTTCAAAATGTGTTCACGCAATATTCCACTCTGATTAGCTGACAAAACTGCGTTCTTTAACAAAATGTATGAACTTCAATACGAACAATTTTTAGCACTCTGACCATTAAAAAATGCCTGGGCAGCCCCGTCGGCATTCCCCGGTAGGGGCGCCTCGGGCAGTAAGCAATAAACTTACTCCTCCCCAAAGAGGGGAGGCAAAGCCTGGGAGGTTTAATCTCCAAGAACTACACAGGACAGACCCATAGACCGGTGTAAATCAAGCCCCGAAGGCTAAGACGATCCAGTTTATGGGGTGTAGTATCTATCGACACAAAGGCCAATCAATGATACAACATAAAATATTGATATTCTGTATATTAAGTAAAGATAAAACCTTGAGAGGGAATTTTTTGGCTGCCTAATATGCATAACTATTTTTAAACTATTCATGATTAATTAATGGTCAATATTTTATTATTTGGAATTGCATGAGCTTATGTTTGCCAGTTATATGCAATAGTGTCGTCTATATTAACAGTAATTAATTAAAGTTAGTTAATAAATAAATCGGAATAATAACTAAAAAAACATATGTTTAACTCCATGCTCTCGCTGACTATCTAACCGAAGGCTGTGGTTTGCTATAAGCGAGACAGAAGCGAGAAGAGAAGGGGAACTTGGGAGGGAGAGTTTGGTTGTCTCGCTCGCTCTGTCTCTCTGCCCTTTTCTCTCGCCTTATTTTTGCAGTTGTCACATTTTCCGTGAGAAATAAATAACTTTTTTTATTAATAAAGTTCATGCCTCATTTATAAGTTTTAGCAACAAACTTATTGTTATAATGTATATTAATACTTTTTCAGAATTATCATTGACAAATAAAAACAAAAGTTTAGTAACACTGTGATCCGTCCAGATTACGTAAAAAAACAGATATTCATATTTTTGTATTATTCTAGATCAACATATTCCGTTAAATCCCCCATCCCCAAATATATATATATATATATATATATATATATATATATATATATGCATACTTTTTGCTGTTATTGTTTTTAGCGATAATTAACTAATGGTATATTTCGCTCACCCTAGGCGTATTGATGTGCTACCCCTATACATATGCACGAGTGTTCTTCCCTGAATATGTAGCTATTGTATGCACACACACAGATTCTCTCTCACACGCACAGATATATATTGGTTGCTTATTGAAGCGAAATATAAAAAAAATCCATAAATAAGGTGGATGATTTAAGAGAAAATCGTCCTGCAACATTGTCGGTTGCATCACTATTAGAATAACACAGCCTCCGTTTCTCGTTTCTCTTTTGGCCCCACATGCAGTTTTTTTTTTCCATCCCGTTGCTATTATCGTTGCTTCGATCTTTGGCAGACTCATGTCATTCAAACAATCCAGAGTCCCGTTGGGCAATGAACCATGTCAGGAAAAAAGAAGAAGAAAAAAAGATGAAACCTAAGATATAAAAAAAATCCAGTGCAATTGACCAAATGCCGAACTGATGACAAGATAAAGCTATCCATGGTCAATACGTTGTCCACACCAACACAAAGAGGTGTATACACCCACCAATCCCATCGGTAATTGCGTTGTACAAGATTAAAACATGAAACTCAAAATAGTATTCTTGCTGCACAGAAGCAATGCTTCATGACTATATATTATCAAGCAAACACTAAAAATAATTGTGTTGATCGCAGATGCAGATTACGTAATGAATATACCGAAATGATTCGCAATATTGTATCAAGTTGCACAATATTAAGATCCAACGAGTATCAAATTCAGCTGTATAAGGTTGTCCGAAATGTGTATTGGGAAACCTGCAATGCTTCTGGTAATAAAACTACAAGAAATCGATATCAACAATTAAGAAACATAGGACGCAATCGTTCTAAAGGATTTTCTATAAATATAGATATAACAATCAAAGCTAACCGTCCACACATAAGGATTGAATAACATAGAGTGTATTCCCGTGGCACTTCATATAGATTGCAATGCATCTGTCAAATGTTCAAAAACTTGTAACATAATTTTCAGGAATGTGCTACATGAAAACATCAATAATTTATGTGATATCTGCGGACTGGGGTTATATGATTACACGTGACTGTGACCGATAGGCAACTGGTAACTGTTTAAGACTGATGATAAAGCGATCGGACATCGAATCACAGTTTGAATCACCCGCCCGTTTAAAGCCACACTGATTATCGGTGATACACAAAAAAAACAACTCTCTATTGAGGAATCAATACGTTTGCTCATAACCCCTCGTTGTTTCAGTTTCCTGGTAAGGAGGGTCACCGATTCTTGCATAGCGTAAATGGAGATTATTATTAATTTCTCTTACACGTGACGGAGATCATAGCACATTAGTAACGGTTTTCGACTGCTGATAAGGCGATCGGATTTCGAATCACAGTTTGAAACACACCTGTTTCTGGCTATACTGAACAGTCATTATACTGCGTAAAAAAGTTGTGTCTTGATAAAACATCAGCACGTACCCGCCCTCATTTCTTGATGGTTTGGTAGATTACGTCAAACGTCTGCGCACGGTTATCTTCATCTCTCTATTCTATTAGATGACGTCATCATTCACTTACGTAATCCAGTGTGCACGGTTATCCCTGCCTCTGTTCTAATAGATAGCGTCACAAAGCTATGGTCCCACCCACTCCACATGTAGACAATTAAAATAAACGTCTACTAGGCACCAAGGGTATATGACAATTAGGGTCGCAAATATCAAAATAAAACATCGTAAAATATCTCTTTAACCCTTTTAGTGGGGTCGGATGGTTCATTTTGAGAGTTCCCGCTGTTAGCGGTTATCTGAATCTCTCTGTTTTTATATACAGTGTTACAAAACGATGAAATCATCCACTGTGGACAGTAAAACGATTTCGCTGTATCACAGTTCTTCAAACTTACTAGACAAGCAAGTGTTTCTAGCTGAGCTCGATATTTATATAATAAAGTTAATTCAATTGTTTACCGATTCCATTGACCGTTATAGCTCTCGAACCCAAAACTTTATATGCTAATATTTCCCGGAAGCTGCTTAACCCATTTTCTGATGCTTGTTTTCAGAAAAAAATTCCTGCGTTTCGTTCTCTTTCAATTTTTTCACAATTTCATTAGCTCGGCAGCTTCACCGGGCACATTTATTAGCAGAAGTGCTGGAGGTAATTTAACTCTTATGCTAACATCTACTCCTACATAAAACGGTTGTTTGTAGATTTATGTTTTGGACAAAGTACCGTTTCAGTTTTCACGCTATTCTTACTGTTACCTAATATAGATTTTCAACCTTAATAACGACGCTCCCAAGAAAAAACACTTTCATTCTTCCAGACGTTCTAGCTGTCTATCTTATACACCTTTGTTTTTACTGATTCCCGATTCCTCAAATGAAGTATTTAGATGTAAAAACACAGACCGTTATTCGCAGTCAAAACTACAATGTTATTAATGTGACGCCAAAAACATTAACTATTTATTCAAATTTATACTTTTCATGCACTACGAATACTGTGGATTTTGTATCTATGTTTGTTTGCTCGCGTGTTTCCTGCAGACCATATGACGGCATCGTTTTTTTAAGTAATCAATTAGAATAAGGTGGGGATTACCCTGTACACTGTATGACGTCATCATTTTATTATACCATCTATTAAAACAGGGAGATGGGGGATAACCGGGCACCGTTGCTACAAAATGGTGACCTAATTTATTAGAAACTACCTCTCTCCTATCTTGTTCGAGCAATCAAACATATTAATGTCTTCTAACTTTCTGTCTAGAATTATTATCAAGACCAGAACAGAGTTGCATTATAGCTAATCATTGACAGCAAATGGTAAACTTACAGAATCGCCACAGTTTATTTAATGATAATTTGATGAACTCATTAAACGAAGCCGAAAAGTTATGAGTTAAATGCCCCATTTTGGCAACCAAAAGCTAAAGAATATCAACTCTTCTCTCCCTTTCGATAAGACAGTATATTTTTATGATAACGCGTGACCTACCTTTACACCAATAATCAAGTTTGTCGTTCTAAAATATTTCCTCCGTCAATAATCATATTTATTAACGTAATTCTTTTCATATTCTGCCAAATCTTGTTATTGTAATGAAGTGATTGAAATTAAATTCCTTTAGGGTCAATGAAAGTAACTCTGGTTAACAAAATCTACACTATTGTTCAGAGATTTATCTACATACTAGTATAGATAATGCTGGTTTTCAACGAAAAAGCAAACCGCTAATACTATAGGGGAAGAAGCATTAAAATACACAATACGATTACATATATTGAGTGTTTAATATATATAAGTAATATGTAGTTTCTTGTCAATTTATGCTAACAGTGATTATTTCTACGATATTCACTTATGTTCTTTGTTCATTTCTTTTTTTTTGTCAGTCGCAAAAAGAGAAAAGTAAAGCTATTGATTCTGAAGTTGTTGCGAGTTGGGCTTTCAGTAGCTAGCCCATGTTTACCTCATTATAACGTGCTAACAGAACTATCTCTCCCTCTCACTTTCTGTCTCACTTTCTCTCTCTCTCTCTCACTATCTCACTCTCCATCTTTCTCTCTCACTCTCTCTTTATCTCTCTCTCTTGCTGCCTTTGTTTAGCAGGGATGCTTTCCTGGCATAATTAATACTACCGATATCTTCGGCAAAACGACTATTTCCTGTTCAAATCTTAAAGAGTCTATTATCGGTCAATGACAGCCAAAAATTATTATAGAAAAGTATAAATAAAAGGATTTCCGCAGATATCTGTGCTATTAGAATCTTATGTTCAATTACTTGTTGAAAAATACCGTGTGCAATATGTTTAGTTTCGGCGTTAAACACAACACATTTTTGTTTGCCGTAACGCATTTTTTTAAATATAGATATTTCCTAGAAATTGGACATATCTATATATGAGTTTTGTAAAAAAGAAAATGCTTTAAAATACATATTTGCATAACTAAATCTGAACCCGTATATACGAGGCCTGTCTAAAAAGTATCCGAGCTTAGGCGAGAAAAATATTTTTAATACATGACGGGTTAGGACCCTTATGTTCTTCAAAGTATGCCCCTTGTGTTTGCACACACTTTTCCTGCTGATCCATCGTATATCTTATCTGAGGTAAACATCGGATTCTAACTCTTCCGGATAATATCTACTTTTATAACAGCTGTTGATCGATATCATCAGCATATCAGTGTCGCAGAGTTTGTACATGCCTGTATGAATAAAAACAATCATATATATATATATATATATATATATATATATATATATATAGAGAGAGAGAGAGAGAAGAAAAAAGAGTGATAAATATGCGACGATTGTCTAAATTTATTTCAAATTTCAATTGTTCAATGCAAGGTGTAATCAGTAATAAACTAGTGTTTATTTTTCTTTCCTTAAGCCAAGGCTTTTCAAAGATCGAAATCTTATCATCAGAGGAGAAATACAGATGGATAAGTTGGCTTTCGAAAAAACCAAAGTTCAAACATTTGAAAATTATGAGAGTTGTTATTAAAAAAAACGTATTGAATGAAGAGAAAAGTTCCGTGAAAAGATAAGCAAAAATGTCCGGGTGGTAAATTTCCGTTGAAAAAAGTCCGGTGAAAATTGTAGAAAGTGAAGAAAAACTCTTTGTGTGGGAGCAGATTGGATAAAGTGCTCAAAGTGTAGGTGAGTCCAGATGTACTTAAAGGAGGATGAGAAGAGGAAGACAGGCCATTTTTTTGATTTACTTCCGGGCCTAGTAAAACAGTAGAGTCTCGTACAAGGTTTAACTCAAAATGAGACAAAAGGCAGAAATTGTAAAAAGTTAAGGATTTGGGGATTATGAGGGGAGGGAGGGGGGGTTATGAAGTACGGGGTAGTTTAAAAAGTCGCTTTGTGAATTGGGGGAAAGGAGAAGGAGGAAGGGTTGGTATGGGGATATAGTTAAAGTGACAGGTGAGTTAAGGGTGTGGGCGAGCGGTAGGATGTAGGTTTTGGGGGTGGGATTAATCTTAAGTGGGAAAGTGGGTATAGAAATAGTTGATTCTAAAAATAGAAATCAAAAGAGTGAGCTTCTAATATTTCAGGCAGCAAAAGCAAAATAAATTGTAGTTATCAGATATGGTTTCTGGGGGTTTAAAGAATAAAATAGAATTAGTTAGTTAAAATAAATAGAGGAATGTGAGAGAGTGGATGATTAAAATTTAAAAAATAAAATTTAAAATTTAAAAGAAGCTAGGGAATAGTTAATTAGAAAAAAATTTTTTATTTATTTATTTTTAATTTAAAGACCAAAATTAAGGGTTAGATGAATAATTTGGAGGGACATTAAATGACTAAGGAGACCAGAGGGGGAAATAAATTAATGGGAAAAGGGTTAGTGAAATTAAAGATCAAGTCTGTTCTACTCAGTTATATTGAAATTTAGGAGAGGTGAGCAGTGTGAGGGATAAGGATAGATTGTTTGAAACAATTAATCTCGATTTTCAGTAATAGGGGTGGAATTGGGTTGGTTCAAAACCTTGAGTACAGTGACAATTTTATAATCTATGGTTTAAATGGTGAGTGAGTCGTAACAGGGTAACAATTAACGGTTACAGTTAACATTTAATTAGATATATAAGGGAACTTGCAAAGGGTTTCCAAGTAGTATGGAAATATGATTTGGGGGGATGGGGGTGAGATTGGTCAAAGATAGGATAAGTTGAACAAAGAGAGAATGGGCCGATAGAAAATGGCTCGCGAGTATTTAGAGGGATTAGGATTATTCAAAAATAGGCCAAACAAAATAGTTATATAACTAGCTCGAATCAATCAAAATAGTAAAAAAGATTTCTCAAAGGGGGTTATGGAGGCTATTAAGGAGATAGGGCAGAAATGCTAGTAACAGTTGATATAATATAAATGTTATGGGCCAGGGTTGGATTGAAAAATTAAGCATACTTGCGATTTGAAGCTAGTGAGTTAGAGAACAGATAAGAATTACAGTGGGGTATTGATGGACCCAATTAGAGGGGAGTTCAAGGTCGTAGTTGAAAGGAGAACAAGAGGGGGTTACAGGGGAATATGTTGCATATAGGAAGAGTCCAAATATAAGGACGATATAGTGGAAGTGTAGGAGATAATAAGGGGGGGGGAATAAGAGGCCAAGAACGAGTTTGTGGGTGGGATTTCGGACAGGAGAAAAAATGAGATAAATATAAGGGGTTAGGAGTGGAGCTGAAGTTAAAGGATAATAGGAGCTATATTGCAGGTGAGGAATATCAGTCCAG
>OY744515.1:60904728-60912228 GCA_963556195.1 Sepiola atlantica
GCGTATTTCGCAGAGATTTATGGAACGTTATAGGCTAACGGATGAACAGATTAGCACTTACCAATAGAAAGAAAGTTTTTTTCAAAACGAAAGAAAGTATGTATAACGCATCAAAAACCCCCGTTACGCAGTAGTAAGTGTTTCGATGATTCGTCGTTATATCTAAGAAATTGTTAGTTTTTGTTTAATAGACCGCTGAAATTAAAATGAAGTTAGGGAATTTAATTGTATACTTGTGCATATTTATTTTGTGTTTAATTTGTAATTACATTGAACCCTGGTCTCTTTTAGTATTATACAAAATTATCTGGTAAACTTAATATTAACCCTGTTTGTATGTTCATCTTTTAGACCTACCTTTTTTAGATGCGGACATCGCATTTCTATAACAAGCGGTCCAACTCAAGATTTCCCTTAACGTTGTCTGTAACCCCGTGGTCTTTCAAACGCGACCGGTTAAAACTGCTACCGGTTGATTTTTTTTTAGTTTTTCAGTTCCAAACGATCACCACTGAATTTAGACATAGTAGGATTATTTTGTATTATTTCTTTTTAAAAAAAAATTGTGTTCATCAGTATGTAATTAAAACAACAGTAACTATAATTTATTAAGAATTCTTTTTATAACAAAATGAAAAACAGGTATTTTAAAATACAGTTGTAATGTATCCAAGATAATCAAATATTCCATTTTAATCACGTCTATAAAATAATGTTGGAGATTTAGAATAATATTCATCTGAAAATATTAGAACGAACAAGTCGTAATTATTCCCCTCTTTCGTCTGAATTAATGAAATCAATTTTTACTCAGTGAAAATAAATACTACTATTGTTAGTAATCATTGGGTAAAAATTAATTTTAATATTAATATTTCATTTTCATTTTTTAAATAGGGTTTTGATTCAATTTCTAACTGGGGGATAGTTTCTTCTCTTACAGCCCATTTTTCACAGAAAAGAAGTTGATCATTTTTCTCTTCTCTATCATTATTTCAATTAGAGTTGCTCAACTCTCTGATTCCATTCTGTAAAACATCTACAGCTAGAACTCGTTTGTCTATCAAATAATTTGTCCTGTTTCGGCTGTGTACTTAAAACTGAATAACATTTCCATGAACAAAGTTTATTTCTAAAAAACTTCCAATATTTATCACATATTGTCACGGGACTGCTTTCCGGAGACTACAACATGGTTGTCTTCAAATTCAATATCAAACGTACTAGCCGTCCTCTTAAGAAATCAGATGTTGGCCATTCCCTTCATCGTGTCCCGCCTCTAGTAGTTTGGTGTATCATTCAACTGGCAAACTAATGAACCCTTATTTTCAAGTGGCTTTTAGCCTGAGTAAATGATGACTAATTAATTTGTAAACACATGGCCGCATCCTTCTTAGTGCAATGGTTTCGTTTCTTAGACATACTCATTAATTTGTTTCTTCTTGCATTTTCTTTTCGTAATTTTCCAAGTTAATTCTTGTTTTTTTTGTTCGTTAGCTAAGCAAAAAAGTTATCAAACTTTATCACACTGTTTGCATCGTCTCAAATTGGCTAAAGTTACTGCGGCAAAACGCAATGAGAACAAGTGTCGTAATTGCGTAGAAAAGTAGACTAAATTAGATTTGCTAATGAAAGTACATTTGTAAACTTATCAACGTTTGATTTCATCATTTGAGCTTAGAAAAATATTCGCCATGCGTACACGCAGCTCTTAACAACAAATATAAAAATGTAAACAGATTACACTAAGCTATACTTATATCGATAGTGACAAAGTGTAAAGTTGGAAACAGTGAATTAAGGGAAGGAAACAGAGCTAGAAAAGGTGTATATATATATATATATATATATATATATATATATATATATATATATATATATAGAGAGAGAGAGAGAGAGAGAGAGAGATAGATATATAGATAGTAATACATATGACGAAATATGCATATAGAAAGAGATTGTTATAGTGATATATATATATATATATATATATATATATATATATATATATATATATATAGTATAAATTTTTATTCATACACACATGTTGGTTACATGTGTGCATACATGTTTCATCTGTGCCATTGATGCACCCCCCTATTAAGGAACTATACAAGTTTGAAAATGATATACAACACCTAGCAAAAACATCGCATTCTACAAATATAAGAAACTATTTCTGAGGAAAATAGATGGTATAGTCAAAGAGATAAATAAATCTAACAACATCCTTGACAAAGCAGTATAACAAGGAACTTTTATCCACTCAGCAGACAAGAATACAGAAACCTAATAATAAGAACTTGACCAAGAATAATCGAAAAGCAAACGACACTATCCTAATAGAAGTTAACAACACATAAAGTAAAAAGATTACCGATGATACGCAGACCTAGTGGGTTGTTTTCGGTGTTCTACCAATTGAGTTTTATAATTTGCCACTAATAGAGAATAAAATTACATAGTATTTTAATCGGACAATTTATTCATTTATATTTTCTGCGATAATGATAACCCAAACTACTCAATTCTTTTTACAGAAGAGTATTGCGTAAACGCTGAAGTGAAATTAATATTTCTACCCGCGATTGCTTCACCCGTAGTAAAGCGTATAAACATATATAAAATATATTTATCCACAGACACGTATTAAAATATGTAAATATATATATATATATGTAAATATATATATATATATATATATATATATATATATACATATATTATAAATATTTGTGTTTAATCTACGTACGTATACGCAAACTTTTCATACGTATAAGGATCATTAGTGTAGAGAAGAATAATTCACACAGGTCGCATGGCTCGAATCTGGAACACGAGTTATATTTTAAACTCAAATCCAACGCTTTTGCTCTCACGGCTGTTGTCAACGACTCGGTAAATTAAACAGGAAATTGTCCTTCTTAAAGACAGATGTTGTGGAGAGTTCGACTTTTGAAAGGAACATTACATTTAAGCCACGATTACAGCTATGTTAATACTCTACTCCACAGAGCCCGGCCTAGTTTAGAGGGCGACAAATTATTAATTATGAAAATGTGTCATTATCTACATACGTATACGTTTTATCCTTACAGGAATCATATATATATATATATATATATATATACAAGCAGGAACCGTGCTCCGGCGTTGCGCGGGAGAGATGTATCAATATTTGAGTGTTAAGTCGTTAAAATAACTTTAAAAGAACAATATACGCAATTTAGGTGATTAAAATAGAATTTATCCACGTTTTTCATCAAACAAAATAGGTTTCTCTATGTTCTGTGTGACTGCCCCTACAATTGTAAGTAAAAATAAAAACAACTCTCCCCCAAAAAGTAAATGTGATCCAAAAATATACGTGAAGCTTCTATACTGACGCAATGTTTATCATAGTTCGGAGTGCCAATTTTTGTTGCAGATTGATTTTACGAACATTAAAAAACAATGGCGGTTTTTAATGTGTTAGAAAATATATCTCTGGGGAAAAATGAAAATTGTCGAAGTCTAAAAGGAATTCTTGTTCACTGACAGAGGAGAGAAAAGAAGAATTATAATATCATAACACTTAGTAAAAAATAAAAATCAACAAAAATAAAAACTTGAAATGAATTGTAAAATCAACAAATAGTTTAATAGACGAAAAGTAATAAAAAAATAAAAATTGCTGCAGTATAGAAAAGTGTTTCCTTCACTGACGGAGAAGAGAATAGATTAAGTAGCATATGCTATACTTTAAGGTTAAGTATGTGTTCTAAAGTAAAAAATGAATACATGAAAATTAACCGAATTAAATTAACCTTTCTGTATATTGTAGTAAATAAAGAAATAAAGAGAGAGAGAGAGAGAGGGGCCCGAATATATCTCCCGGGGACAAATTGCCTCAATCAATAAATATTTCTTGTTCATTAACAGACATATTAAAAGATTAAGTATAGTATCATGACAGTTAGTAACAAATAAAAATAAACCACTAAGAAATGAATTGTAAAATTCATAAATAGTCAAGTAGAGGAAACAATTGTCGCAGTCTATAAAGATTCTCCTTCACTGACAGAGAAGATCTTAAATAACAGATACTACACTTTAAGGTTAAGTATATTTTGAAAGATTAACCGAATCTAATAAACCGTTTTTTTGTAATAAGTAAATAAAGAAATAAAGAGAAGGAGTAGAGGAATCCCAACTGTACAGAGCGGATAATTAGAATAAGTAAAAGTCTAAATAAAAAGAATAGAACAGAAAGAAAATGAATTTCATGCAAAGTGAAGGATGAATCACATAAAATTAAAATACTCCAAAACATCAGAAAAAAGCATAGGAAACAAGCCGCGCATGCGTGCCCCCCCCTCTGTATGTGACTCGATGTGGCAAGTGTAAAATGCAATAAATTTGGGCAATTTGGGGCATTTATGACCCCCCATTGTAGCCCCTAGGGGCGCGAACAAGATTTTTTTGAGGTCAAGGATGCTCATTTTATATCCAGAACAATTGCCTCTACATTTTGGCTAAGTTTCCGTAAAATTGAATTGATGGATCAAACGTTATGGGAAAAAAGGGTATGTTTTGCCATTTTGGGGGCTTTTGATCCTCGGGGGTGGGGGGGCGAATCAGATTTTTTCCAACATCAGCGATACTTATTTTCTATTAGGAATAATTACCCCCACAATTTGGCCAAGTTTAAGAGAAATTGAATGGATGGATGAAAAGTTATGCGGCAAAAAATGTCATTTTTTGCCATTTCGGGGCCTTTACCCTCTGGGGGGCTAACCAGATTTTTTTTCAAAAATCGGAGAATATTACTTTCTAACCTGATAAAAGTTACAACTTCATGCAAAATTTCAGAGTAATTCAATGGATTGTTGCGGAGAAAAATCAGGACGGACGGACGGAAATGCCTCAAAACATAATTCTCCCGATTTTATAAACCGGGGGACCAAAAATATAGGAAATAATAATAATAATAATAATAATAATAATAATAATAATAATAATAATAATAATAATAATAATAATAATAATAATGTACCAATAACAATCACAATAACAACAATAACAATAACAATAACAATAACAACACTAATAATAATAATAATAATAATAATAATAATAATAATAATAATAATAATAATAATATATTCTGACGTTTTTGGATTGTTTGAATAATGTTCGATAAGTATGAATTGTCAAATTAAAAAAAAATACCTATGTTTTTTATGAATTATTACTCGCAACGTCGTCTATAAGATTTCTATGACAAATTGAATGTTGTTTTACAGAAGACCTCTGTTCGTTTTACACTGTATTTTGTTTCAAATTAAGAAATAAACCTTGAAAGTGGTATGTATGAAATCGCTCAAGTGTTTATGTCATAAATGTTTAAGTCAAAAAAATAAATTATACGTTTTACAACCGAATATTCGTAACTTAAATGAATTTACTAGATGAGATTGATCAGTAAGTGACGCCATTTGGAATCAATGTAAATTGAACTGATAACGTTCGTTAATTTAATCCTTCTATTCCGGAATGACTTAAATTGTATATTTAAGAGTTGTGAGTAACGATGGAAAATAAACAATTATATGCAATCCGATATTCTGGAATTATCAAGGAATATTACGGAGCGTTTATTATTCTTATTTATGAATCTGGTATATTATGTATGAAATTATAAAAAGAATGAAATGAAACAATTACGGTTATAATTGTATACATCATGCGATGTAATTTATTTACTGACACGAAGTGGAAAAGTGGGAGTAGAAAAATGATAGAGGGAAAAGTGTTTGCTACCATCTGTATGAGTTATGTTTTTGTAAGAGTCTGTCATCGCGGTCTAAAAGTAATATTCATGGTGAAAATAATCATAAATTACACGACACACACTCAACGGAATAATCTGAATGAAGTAATGAGTTTAATACCCTATTATGCATGTGGTTATTGTGTTACGTTAGTCAAAGGTACAGGGAAAAAACGTGTGTGCGTGTGTGCGTGTGTGTTTGTGTGGGTGTATGTGTATTACGGATTTGTCCCTGCCTAGCTTTCCTTACGCGGCATTTGCCGTGATTTTTTTACTTTCAATTTTTTACTTTTTTTTTTATCTAGCAAATAATTTATTCGTTTACCGTTTCCGACATCCGAGATTAATATCGTTTTTCCGTATTTCAGACGTTGTGACCTAACTTTACCGAGTTTTACCTGGTTAATATCGGAAACCAGTAGCGGTGATTCATATAAGTAAAAATACACAAAACAATTGTAACTACTTTGCGTGACTGAAATTAGATATAAACCTATGAATATATTACACATTACACATTACACATATGTGATTTAACACAATCATATGTTAAAACAGATATTAGTAACATCTTCCTCAAGCTAATGAATATACATTCTACTAAATCCACTCAATTGAACAAACTCTTTAACCAAAATAATAATAAAGTAAGTTACAACCAGAATCTATTCAAAGATACATACATCCCATGTAATGCCTTAACTAAAAACAAATTAAATGGCATACATTGTAACTGTAAACAAAACAACCTTATATCAATGATCTCTCAAAAGAAAATTAACATTTATGCTGATTATACTACTCTCTCGTCTAATGTTTTTTCTCGCCCATAGCCCTATGATCAATTGGAATATGCAGCTGATGTAGAATTTTACTATGGTTAGGTTGTTAATTGGGCGTTGGAATGGCTTGTTTCGTATAATCCTGTTAAGACTCAGCTCGTGTCTTTCAATCGAACGTGTGTCCCTTTTTTTCCTGAAATGTTTATGGATACTTCTGTTCTTGCTCATTAAATCTTTATTGGAGTTCATACATTAGATTCATTGCTATTTCTGCTTCTTGTAATATCGTTTGTCTCTATCGCTCCAAACGCGTCTCACGCCTTTATCTCTAGAAATCTACTCTCAGACCTTGTATTTTAATTTACCTCTTCAACAGGAGGTTAGCCACAAGGTCAAAGTATGTTGATTTATCTCTTCTTAAGGAGTCTAGACCCAAGGTCAGGTGTGGAAAGCCAGCGCACTTGGATTATCGAGCTCTGGCCTACAAGAGTGCCCCCGCAGCCCCGTCGGCATTCCCCGGCAGGGACGCATCCGGTCCTTAGTAATAAACTAACATCTTCTTAAAGAGAAGCTAAAGCCTGAGAGGATGGACCTCTTGAGACTGAACAGAACACTACCTTAGCCCGTCTTCAACAAAGTGTCGATCTGATGTTGAAGACGTATCCCTAACTGATAAAGACACACCTACTTAGCCTTTGCCCGGTAAGTATCAGACCTTGTGTGGTATATTTCATAATCGAAAATAATTTCAAATATCGTCATGTTTACAATTTTTGCCATGAAGAAAAAGTTTAAAATAACATTTGCAATATGAGATCAAGTAATAAAAAACTGTTAGCGCGGCGTTCCTTACACACAGCTGAACAACAGCAAATTGATTGACAAAATCGAAGCGAATTGCGTTTT
>OY744515.1:60914728-60997228 GCA_963556195.1 Sepiola atlantica
TAAGGGACATTTTCCTTCGTAAGATGTATGTATACCTTAGTTCAAACGCGCATATCAAGACCGTTATCAGCAGAGCTATTCTGCAGAAAATGAATTGGATTTTTAATTTAATTAAAATCAAATTCATATATATATATATATATATATATATATATATATATATATATATATATATATATATATATATATATATATATGCATTAACATTTGTAAGAAAATGGAATTTCTTTTCGAGTTAACTGCACTAAAATTATTTGTCCGTAGCGTAGGATGAAGTAGATCACCTTGAAAAAATGTTTTGCATTAAAAGATATAGAAAATGCGTATCGGTTTGGCCAAGTATAATACTGCTTTATGAGAATAATTAAATAAACTATACGCAAACAAAATGGATTTATTAGGAAAATGACTATTGACAAATTCAAATAGATATTAAATTCCTAAATACGTTTTAAAATTGTTAGAAGATACTACATGTATATTACTGTATTTAATTTATTGAATACTCTCATTATTTTCAAAATGATTTCCGTTCAATCACTGCATCGAACCTTTTATGTTTTGTCGAAAGTTAGATAGTTTGTTCATTTCCATTTATTTAATGAGAATTTCTCTTTGGAAAGAACGAATTAACTCCATATTTTATTAAAGCAACTAATATCTTCCAGGAATATTATAAGTTATTCTGTATTACTTCATGCCACTTTGAAAAGGCTCTACGTTCGTTAGTAAGTCGACAAAAATAGTTTTGTAATATATTAATTCATAGAAATATATCAATTACCATTATATTTTTCTTTTTTTTTCATTGCTAAATCTATTTCGTAGCATAGGAAGTTCATATTTAATTTTGTTAATAGCGTAGAAGGGTAATAGCCTATGAAGTTCATAGCGTAAGAGTTTTACTGTACAATTATTTATCGTCTACTTTCAATTTGCAAAATCAATAACAGCTCAGCATTACATCGTATAATGAGTTAGAGCTTTCATCGATACTTTCTGTTCCACGGAAACACTGGAAATTCAGTCTATAGGAGAAGATCATCCAATTGAATTGCAAGCTATTCCTTCATCAGTCGATGTTTTGATAGTGGCTTAAATATACTAACCGTAATCTCTCTCTCTTCCTCTCTCTCCTTCTATATATATATATATATATATATATATATATATATACATATATATATATATATATATATATATTTATATATATATATATTTATATATATATATATATATTTATACATATATATACATATATATATATATATATGTATATATTTATATATATTTATATACATATATATATATATATATTTATATATATATATATTTATATATATATATATATATTTATATATATATATATATGTATATATTTATATATATTTATATACATATATATATATTTATATATATATATATACATATATATATATATATATATATATATATATATATATATATATATATATATATATATATATGAGAGAGAGAGGGAGATCTACAGGTTTGATTAAACAGGATGAACGTTTGTGTTTTTTTTTAAATCTAATGTGTCGATAAACGATCTGATGCTATGTTCAAGTGTAAATAGGAACTCGCCATAATTGAAAACGTTTTCGACTCGCATGAGTTGTCCAGTGGCCTTTGTAAAGAGAAGGCCATTCCATTGAGTCACGTTTTTCTGCTGACGTCCTTGTGGTTGGTGCTAAGAATATGAATAGGACAGTTCAGATGGAACCGTTACACACTCTATAAGACATATAACGGTGGTAATTTATCTCTTCAATTATTTCATCTTCGATTTTGTAATCGTTTGGTAAACAATTGGAAACCTGTTTTGAATTAACTACAGTAAAACTACTTGGCCATAGCGTAGGATGAATTAGATGACCTTGGGGGCGGGGAAATATTTCTTTCTCTTTTTTTAAAACTTAAAATAAAAATTGTATACAGAAAGCAATGAAAACAAAAGACTGCATGACATAAGAATAGTGAGAGGCATTTTCCAAGCATACTAATTTTCTCGCTATATCTGTCATATTCACTAATACATTAGAGGGTAGACATATAGCTTCTCAACAATATACTTAGAAGTCGGATATAAGTGCACACATACCAAAAGGAATATATAGTACCTCGTGTATAGGTACGACCTGAAGCACTTTGCAAAAAAAAACGAAACTAGAAAATCTAATAAATACAAGCTAGCTCATTCAACTAAAATTCGGAATGAGAAAATGTACACAACGACATAATTAAGTAGGAACATCAGAATGCGTAGAACAGCAAAACCAATGGCTACATGGGCTATTTGGCTAACAAGTTATCTATCTATCTATCTATCTATCTATCTATCTATCTATCTATCTCTCTCTCTCTCTCTCTCTCTCTCTATATATATATATATATATATATATATATATATATATCCCAGAGTTCTAGAAGAAGACTCTAAGATATGGACTACTGTTGTCATATTTCTGTTGGTTAATGTCTGCCCCATTTGAGGGTCTTTATGAGATTCAGAAACATATAAGTCATTTGATTGGCCCCCACCCATTCTTCTACTCTGCACTTTCTATCTCACATACATGATGTTTCTAGTCTCTCTCTTTTCCATAACTACTATTATGCCATATGTGATTATTTCCTGCTTCCTTTGTCCCAGTTCGTTTGACTCGTTGGTCTAGTGGTTTCCATAAATTCGTTGTTTTGATACCTTATTGTAATACAGCTTCTTATTCCAGTAGCTTCTTTCCAAGAACTACATGTTTGTGGAACTCTATTCTAGCTGACTGTTTTCCTCTTACTTATAGCCTTGCTCTTTTCAAAACTAAGATCAATAGGTATCTCTTGTCTATGCAATAATTATCTTTCGTTCTTGTTAGCTCATTATATCAAATGGCTTCATACCGTATCTGAAGCGATTTCCATGAGAAAATACACCGCCAAATCAACAGAAATGAAAGAGAAGACCGAAAGAGAATACGTTTATGAGAACAAGAAACATGTTTTAAAATAAGTGATA
This sequence comes from Sepiola atlantica, assembly GCA_963556195.1. Taxonomy (NCBI): domain Eukaryota; kingdom Metazoa; phylum Mollusca; class Cephalopoda; order Sepiida; family Sepiolidae; genus Sepiola; species Sepiola atlantica. The sequence goes on from OY744515.1 coordinate 60,917,763, forward strand.
TAGAAGTAAACGTAATGAAAAGGGTTCTCAATGAGATATTCTGAACCATTCATAGGTTGGGTATAAGCGCAATCAAGTAACATAAAAATGACAAGGCAGAATAATCTGCAAACGAACGATTATGTTGATCAACTCTATGTAAAAAGGAGAAAACAAGTAAAAGGACTGGTTACTATAGAATACTGTGGAAGATGCGATATAATAACTTCGAAATACATAAACCAAAGTATAGAAAAGCTGTTTTAACTGCCCCCTAAAACACCCTCAAAATGAACAATACAAAAAACAACAACTGGAAGAAAGGCGATAAAAGCAGGATGAGACGAAAAACAATGAGATAGTTGATGTTAAAACTGGCCAAAGAAGTGACGCAGGAAACACATAGACATGGAAAAGACACATTAACAGAGAAACGGAATGACAACTTACAGCAGCACAAAAGATCAGAATAAAATATATGAAAGCCAACCAAGAAAAAAGCATGAAAACAGTAAATGTACACTTTATGGACAAAAAGTCGAAAAAGTTCAAGCTGACAAATTGTACAGAGAGAATCCAGAGACATTACTGGAAAATGAAACTCATAACATCTTCTGGAACAACCTAATCCAATTAAGGTGATCTGATGTGATATTAAGAAACAGCACGGAAAAGAACTGAGTAGCCGTGTATTTACCTGCCCTAGCTGTGCACAAGGAAAAATACTAAGTATACTTGGAACTATTCCGAGAGCTGACAGGAATATTGAACATGACGAAAGGCTCTGTATTAACAATTATTTTTAAGTATTAGGAAGTATTCTGAATACCTGCAAAAAATACTAGAAAAAAATTCGAATCAGAGTGATGATTGGCACTATATGATGCACGGCACCATGAAAACAGCTGAAATATTAAGGAAAATTCTTGAGTGCGGAAATCATCCCACATTACAAGGTAACGCCGACTAACCACAAGAAAGTTGAACATGTTTTTGAAGGAACATTACATGACTCAAAGCAAACTGAAACTACCATAATCTGACATGTTTTACCATCAAATAAAAATGTTTGTACTATATAAATTAATCATGACGTGCCAGGGAAGATGCAAAGACCGAGAAAGGATATCTTTTTCAAGACCGAGAAAAGTACTAGAATCCTGGTGATGTGTATTGCCAGATAAATTGCAAATGAAATCAACCTAGTTATTAGCGATAAATAGCGGTAAACAGCTATTGTGATAACGCAAAATAATTTGCAATGATTGTCTAAATTTTCGGGAGGTGATTGAAATCTGGGCGACTCGGCACACAGACTCTGAGTCTGTCCATGCCATTTTGGTTGGGACTAAAGTGTAGTATCTGTTCTGATGCTACACTTAATATTTTCTGACTTTAAATCAGTGAGGGAGAAATCCTTTCAGGCTGGGGCAATTTCAATTGTTGTCCCAATCCAGAGTTCCCCGTTTTTGTGGAGCTTGATTACCCCTACATTAAAAACCGACCTTGTGTCTAACTCTACCCTCGTGGCGAGGCAAGTAAATAAGGACTCCAGGGAAGACTACTTGTAATTGCCAATAAGCAATCACTGTTGATGACTCGTGTGAAATCTTCGAGTAAATAATACTAATTACGACAGAATTGAAAAACCGAGCATGGAAAGCACACCAGACCTTGACTGAAATTATACGGAGGGTGATGGAGGAGGCTTGTTGTCACGCAGATTCCATCTTGTATCAGCATAAATTCACTGGTAACGGCTCGAGTGAGATCTACAAGTGGGTATTAATTATGATAACTTTCTATAAATCAGTCTTCTCAACTGTTTACTTTATCGCTGAAATGTTATTGGCAATTTCATTCTTTTTAATTCTAAGTTGGCCACTTGATTTGATAAGACGAAACCATTTGAAGAAATATAAAACTGTAAAGTGTTCGTTTGAATTTGCTAGCGAACAAAATGGCGTCTAAGAGAATTGTGCAGTTTATTTTGTTGTCAGAGATTCATGTTAAGAATGAATACGTTTGTATTCGACCAGTGGAGATAAATCGGGAGATTCTTGTGAAGCACTACATCGTTATCCAACAGAGTGATTAGATTACGATTCAGAAGCTAATCTAAATTCTTGTAAATAGTTTTTCTGTTGTACAGTATAAAAAAATTCAAAGAATTCTCAAAAAGTAACAAAAAAAGGATTACCAAATCTATATAATAATTGATCATTTTTTTCTGTTCGTAGTTTGGCCACTTAAAGGCTCCCACACTACTCATAATCACGTAATTCTGTTTTCACACAATGGGCGCAAAGAAATGCCATCGAATATTAAACTATCGCAGATTTTTGAAAATATAAAATAATATATTCATTAGGGATCCCTGAAATCTAACATCATATCTGATAAGTGGTTGCTACCATTAATGTTGGTGATTATAGAAAAACTCTAGGTTGCATCCAGGGCAGAATGAAACTTCTCATCAGATTGGCAAAAATGGTATTAGTTTACAAATAAAGAGTTTGAATGCAAAACGCGATAAATCCAATTGTTTAAAATAATAAAAAGAGAAACGTATAAATTCAAGAATTCGAGTAAAAGCTTATTTTGATTGGAAGCAAAATAAAAATGTAAAAATCACCTTATGTAAAACTGATTCTGGGCGTAATAGGCTGTTGAAATGCAACACGTTTTGTAGTTATCGCTTCGCAATTTTTACAATTACGTTCATCTCGTTTTGCATTCGAACTCTTAAAATTCATTCATTAATTCACCTCAAAATATTCAGAAAATATTGAATAATAAGTATGTAAATGATTCAAGTACTGATGACCGCAATAACATTAGTTTCTGCCAAAAGTAGTTTAAATACCGTTCACATTTGACACAGGTTGTTTCGAAAATATCTAAAAGTTCATAGATTAGTGTTTGTCTCAAATCAATAAAACGTGATCAATAATTGTTTATACTTTTTAAGGAGTAGTGATTGCAGAGGAACAACACATTATGTGCTTGTCTGAGAATGTTTTTACAAAATATTTGAATATTATCATTCGGGAGCTGTCTTATATTTCGAATTGCTTTTGTTTTTTAATAACTGTGCTTCTAATAGAAGGCACGCGTGTTTTCGGATGAGAGAATGGTATTTATAAATACTGCATAAAAGACCGGATTAATTTAAGGTATAAATCGTGCTGTTCGCTAAGCATGTGTAGAACTTATTTAGAAACTAATTTTGTGCAAAGAGTTTTGTTTTGTACGCATCTAATGATTTAGTTTTTTTGTAATCTCCACACTAATAAATTGTGTGACAACATCTCGTGTGTCTGTGTGCGTATCTCCCGTGTCAATGTAACTTACACATTAGATTAGTTTTTATTTAAAAGTGTTAGAATATTTATTGAAATCAAAAATGCAATAACATAGAATCAAACGAAAACTCAAAAAAAAAATTAAATGATTTATTTCCGAAATTAAGTAAACAATTATAAATTTGGGTAAATTTGTAAACAAGTCAGCCATTTAAATGTATTAATAGCTGAAAATTAATCGAATTACTTATTGACAAGTCGAAAATGTAAAGGTCTTAGGAAGCATTTGAGCTATCAAATAGAAAGCGATTTCTTGTACCTGTCGCGGCATTAACCCTGGACGGGCTGAGCTGGCTTCCTCAGAATGAGAAAGTTTAAAAAGAAATCTTTAATTCAAAAGCGGTTCCAAGTCGCATGTATATCCCTGTCAAAGGAAATGACGACGCTTGTTTTTACAGTTGTTTTGTAGGCAGATTTCTCCGTACTTTCACATACAGCGCCTAGTATTCCCAAAGCGTCACCCATCAGATACTGACCAGGGCCAGCGTCTCTTCACTTTAGTGATCCACGGATAACCGGTGTGTCAACATGGTTATGCCTGGCTATAACATTCTTAAAAATCCTCATGTATTAAAAGATTGAAATAGAAGCTAATTCTTTTTAGATCCATTCTTTTCATGTTGACGGACTAATGATCTAATGTTCTGTTCGAGTGTGAACAGGAACTCGCCAACACTGCTAACGTGTTCGACTCTCATGAATCTGCATTAGGCACGTGACGAGTTATACAAACTAAAACTTGTGAATTTCGTGAAAAACTTGATTAAAACTTCGTCACCAGTATTAGTTTGTATAACTCGTCACGTGCCTGATGAAACTCATGAGAGTCGAAAACGTAAGCAGTTTAGGCGAGTTCCTATTCACACTCGAACAGAACATTAGATCATTAGTCCGTCAACATGAAAAGATGGATTAACAAAGAAATAAACAGGAATTTTCCCTGTCTTTTAATCAAACATGCACCAATGAAGAAATACTGCCAAATTATACAAATATATATATATATATATATATATATATATATATATATATATATATATATATATATATATATATATAATATATAACACAAGGCATTTTTTAATATTTTTTAAATATTTTTTAATTCCAGATAATTGTATATATGTTTCTGTGTACCATTTCTTACTTTGATAATTAGAGAATATGCAAAACTAGAATGCACCGGAATATTGAATGAGCGTGACCTACATCATAAGATTTGCACCGGATTCAAAATTTCAGAAATCTGAGCTTCAGCTCACTGCTTCTTGAATACCCTGAAGGCTGTAAGATTAAAGTACACAGAATTCGCCTGGAAGCTACAAAAAGGCGCAGCAACAACCAGGCACAGTAATGCGGACCTTGACGAGAGATATGATGGGCGTCCGAGCGGCGACTATTACGAAAGCATTGAACGAGGATATTTGCTACTCAACATTCTTGGCTTTTTGGCTAAGATCAAAGTGTATTATCTGTTCCGATGGATACTGCATCCCATACTGATGTTGTCTTGCCCTTTGGGTCTTGATTTACGCCGGTCAATGGGCCTGTCCTGTGCAGTTCTGGGAGGTCCACCTTCCCAGGCTTTGCCTCCCCTCTTTGGGGAGGAATAAGTTTATTGATTACTGCCTGAGGCGCCCCTACCGGGGAATGCCGACGGGGCTGCCCAGGCAATTTTTGAACCCCACTTTCCCGACCCGACCGTGGGTCAAATCTTACTTGTGGGAGTAAGATAAAAACTGGCCTCCTGGAGAGGAGTACATCAATACTCAACATACAACAGTTTCAAGGGGCAAATACTCGTCACCAATATCTAAGGAAACTGCCTTACGAACGCTAGAAAACACTTGAACTATTCAAAACACCCAGTCGAGCCGGGGATACTCTGGTTCAGTTTAAGGCCAGTTACACAACGCGCAAAACAAAAGGTGGATATACGACAATCCGCATTAATTTCCCTACAACTGAAATGACATTTGGGTGTGTTACCAGCGTCTGCACGTAATGCCGCCCTATATCTTTGTAAACAGACACATACACAATTCAGATGTCTCTATTGAATTTATGTCTGCTTTTTTCAAGCACCTGGCGGAGAGGGTGGCTGCATGAAGGTCATACGTATGTTAGCAGGAGTCAGTTCCATGTCAGATTTTCGGGAACACTCTGAAGTGTCTCTCTCTCTCTCTCTTTCTATATATATATATATATATATATATATATATATATATATATATATATATATATGGTATACATATTTATGTATAGGGACATTTTGGCTACACATTTGCAGACATATAGAAGCTCTAGTTAGAAATCAGTTCTTAGTACGAAGGCGGAGATGATTTTTTAAATCTACTCCTTCTTATATATATATATATATATATATATATATATATATATATATATATATATATATATATGTGTGTGTGTGTGTGTCTATGTGTGTATACAGGTATTTATATATATATATATATATATATACGGATTCTATGATTTTTTATCCATATTTTTCGAACAAAGAGAAAAAAGTTGGCTACATTTCTAAAAAGATTCGTTCAGCTTGCTTGATTTATGTAAGTGCTATGATTAGAAATGTTTAAGTAAGAGCTCAGTTATGCGAAAACAGATCAACATACAATGCAGGTGAATAATGCCAGTTATAGGGAGAGCCTATTTAGATAGTGGTTTCGTTGGGGACGGTCTTAGTCATTTATCCGTGAAGAGGATCTCCTCAATTACTTCCCAACGGGCCATTTTCAATGGCAAGCCGTTAAGAGTCTCGTTCTGAAGCACATGGCCAGACAAAGAGTTTTGTTGACGGCACTATTTGCAGTTGTTAAAAATGGACGGGATGAAAATGACGCTTTCTTGCGGGTTAGGGAAGGAAAGGCGATAACCTGTGTGAACAAACTGTCGGATCCTACAGGGAGGGGAACCAGAATTAACTAGCGTGCGTCAGTGGGTAAATATGTCGGTGAAATGGAGGGAAACAAGAGAGACAATATAGCGGGATGCGTCATGGGATGGACGAGGCGTATTCGGCATGCGAGGCTTCCAGATATACTGAAGAGAGATAAATGTATAAGCAATGCAATCAGACAAATAATTAGACATATAAATATATATATATATATATATATATATATATATATATATATATATATATATATATATATATATATATATATATATGGTGTGTCTCCAAGTGCTTCGTTGGTTGAGAACTGGATTACATGAAATAACCAAATACGATGAGCCATATTTTTGAGATCTTTATTAACACGAATAATGTACTCTTCGGCAACTCATATTGTTTGTATAAACAGTAAGAATTTAATTCTTCGTGGCGTAGTATGATAGCCTGGCGATTAGAATCGGTTGACAAAACATTCGTGTTTCGATCTTACCTAGAAAAACTTTCCTGTCTAGTCACACTGAACAGCTGTGATAAAACGACACTTTCCTCTTTGTAGCTGACTATGTATGCACACACACACACACACACACACACACACACACACACATATATATATATATATATATATATATATATATATATATATATATATATATATATATATACAGAGAGAGAGAGAGAGATAAAGAGAGAGAAAGAGAAAGAGAGAGAGAGAAAGAGAGAAAGAGAGAGAGAGAGTGCGTCTTATTGTGAGCAGGGGGTAACGCGTTAGTGTTGTCTGCTTTTTGTCTTTTCTATGGATTTATGTACAATTTGTTATCGTCATATATGCCTTTCATTGTGGTTTCTAAAAATCAGCGTGTAATTGCGTTTAACAGTAGAATATTGTACGTTGTCGAACAATTGTCAATTCTGCCATTTAAAAAAATAAATGATATGAGAAAAAACTAAATTTTCGTAATTGGAATTTAGATAATCATTATATATATATATATATATATATATATATATATATATATATATATATATGTGTGTGTGGGGGTTTGTGGGAGAGAGAGAGAGAGAAAGGATGAAGAAAGAAAAAAGAAATCCCACTTAAAACAATGAACTAGAAAAAATACGTAGACGACATTCAATGAAACAACTCGAACTGAGATCAAAAGGTTCTGTCATCTGAATCGGGAAATCCTTCGTAACTAGGGCAAGTTTTATTTTCGTCTCATGTACAATGAGTATTTTAAAGGGGAGTATAAAAACAACCTTTTGTCTTTTTTCCATTTGTGAGGAAACACAAATAATAAGAGATAAACAAACACTCACAAAGAGAAAGCGACATTGCAGTAGCAACATAGATAGGTAGATGGACTCAGATGAAGACACGACTACGATATATTTACATAGAAATTAAGTGATGAACATACACACAGGTGTATATATGTATATATATATATATATATATATATATATATATATATATATATATTATTATTATTTTATAGCCCCCTTGACCAAGGCTGGGCACTCTGAGGGAATTTAATAACAAGAGATCTAACACGATTTGTTGTTGGTGGTGTTGTTGATCACTCTGCGCCGCTTGCTGTAAATAGTCGCCGACTTGGTATTTACAAAGTTAAATTCCTCCTAAAATTCTACGCTAATTTCTGGTGGCAAACTGGTAACTCTGTTGACTGCGAATTGTGATCGGAGTTTGAGTCTGTTGACCGTCGGGAATTAGCTTCCAATACTGAAGATTGCGTAAGCATGAAACATCGATGTCTGTAGGTAATAAATAATTTATATTTATATATATATATATATATATATATATATATATATATATATATATATATATATATATATATATATATATATATATATATATATATATATATTGTGTTGGTGTATTAAGGCAGCGTGTTTTGCTATAGACATACGTTGTTCTATATAACAGAATTTTATTGTTTTATCAATCTGTTTTATTATCTTCTCCATGCTTCGGATAACCCTTCTTGTATTCTTGTCTAATTGTCGGGTGTAGGCTCTCTAACTGTTTCGTTCTATTTTTGTTCGCGAGTACTTTCGATTGACTTCCCTCAATCGTCTTCAGGCAGAGTGTTGGACTTGTATATTGATGACTGCTAAGTTCATGCTGTGCGGTAAATGAATAACGTTTTAAAATAACGTATGTGTGATGAGATTCCGTATTTTGAATGTGATCACGTGTTCGGCGCGTAGTTGATTAAAATTTACAATATTTAAAAAATGTTTACAATATTTAAAATTTACAATTTACAATATTTCAAAATGGTTTAACGCAAAGTTATTCTTTTTAGCCTAGGCACTTTAAAATATTGTTACTGGATTCATAAATGATGTTGTTTATTGTGGCGCGATTGGTCTTCATGTACAAGGCTTCCAAAATCATAAGTCTTTTTTACATTAGAGTCTTGGTGACAAATGTTTGTCTTATTGACTAACAGTTGACATAATTGCGAATAGGTGGTTGTGTTGCTTCAAACCATGGTAGATTGGACTTGAGTCTGAAAAATGTAAAGTGAGTCTTCGGGAAAGAGTTGCAAAAGTGTGGCCGATGTAACAGGTTTTTAAAAATTATTTGAGGAGATACATTCTCCCAAGAGGCACTGAAACTGATAAATTAAACTGATTTTTTTTACTAATTTTTTTTTTGCCTGAGAATTGTTAATGATTATTATTAGGTAAGAGGTTGTGAATTTTTTAATAGTAAATGATGATTCTAACCCTGTTACTAGTATTTAATATAATTTAATGACTTTTTCGTTTAGTTTAAAGTTATGATGCAACGGGTTACGGTTGAATGTGTTAATATGGTCTGAATTGTGTTGCTGTTTCTTAGTGTTATCTACGTTTCTAATGATTACTTTTATTTGTTCGTCTACCAGGTAATTGGAGAATCGGTTTTAAATTAGGACTAGTTTAATGTTTCTTTAATTCATTGAAAAGTATTTTTTGTTGAGGAGATCAATTTTGCCTGGTTTATTAGACTTTTTTTAAGATTGCTATTTTATAGCGGTATGAACATTCGCTTCTGTAGTTCAACAGGCAAGAATTAATGGCGATAGTTTTTTTTTATATTGAGAGCTGCATAGTTCATTATTGTTGGAGTCGATAAGTACATCTAGAAAAATAATTTTGTTATTAATATTTTATTCATGAATGTGAGTACAGAGTTCGTTTGAAAGATGTTTTGTAGTTCTTTAATTTCATTTTTTATACATAAATAAATACGATTTTGTTACGTTCCAAAGACCAGATTTTGAAAACTAACTCTTTTGGTACAATTTTACGGTTCTGTTTCGTTCGGTAAAGGACAAAGTAACATTTGTATGTGAATATCGTATCTTTCCTCATTGAATGCATCAGAAAGAAAACAAGTTTTCAATTTGAAAAATTATATATTGCGATGTGACAAAAAATAAAGGTCTAAGAATTAAAAATAAATGTCTCACTGATAAATTCATAACGGGAAATATCCGATATTGGCATGCAGATGTTAGTTAGTCCCGAAACGGAAATGTAAAATTGTACCAAAAGGGTTTGGTTTGTAAAAATGTTTCGTAAAATAAATTAAACATCGGTCTTATGAATGTAACACAATCTTGTTTATTTACAATATGCTCTGTTGTTACATGTTGGTAATCATTGAGCTTTCAATTCGAAGAGGTTGGTATACATAAAGAATAGAAGGTTCATGCTAAAACATATATTTTCGCACTACCATATATATATATATATATATATATATATATATATATATATATATATATATATATATATATATATATATATATATGCGAATATTTTTATTTTGAAATTATTTAAATTGTATTCAAATCTAAAAACATGTTCTGAAAAGGCATTTTGTTAGACTTTGTTTCAAAGTTTTAAAATGTGTTAAAGATTATTCTCAGAACTGGTGTTAAATTGTATTATTATATAAGCGAGCTTAAAAGAGTTAGTGCATAAAAAATAGAGGTTTCTCATCTTAGAGTGATACAACAAAATTGTGGCCGGCACTTCATCAACATATAATGTACTACTACAACGGAAAAATAAAGGGATAACCTTTAATTTAATACAGACTCTGTTTTCTCTGAAGATGGATGTGTATTTTCCGAAATTAATAAGTAAGAAAAGTTTATAATAAAAGATGTTAATGGTGTTTAAATAAAATATTCGCATCTAAAACGTGGTCGCAAAATACAATTTGTTTATATGTTTCTCAAAGTTTATATATATATACACACATATATAGATACATATATGTATATATATATATATATATATATATATATATATATATATATATATATATATATATATATATATATCTGGGTAATGTAGTGAGTAGTATTGGTACACCCGTCATCTTAGCTTTAATGCTGTACCTTCAATATTTTACTTCCTATTTCCTATTCTATTGTCTGTGTTTTCTATATTGTTGCTAATCCTAGGTGTTTGTAGTGTCAAACAAAGAATCTGATTGGTTAACTAGCTAGACATGTATATAACAACACCCTGACGATTCCCCCGGGGACAAACCGTTGAAGCCTTTGTGTAGCTTAACTGCCATAAATATATTTTCAGAAATATATACCTAGCCTACGCACGTATCAAGCACTGTTGACGTAAATACTGAAAATTGATACATAAAAAGTATGTCTCTTATAACCTTTTATGTGGATATATTAACATAATATATATATATATATATATATATATATATATACATTGTAATAAAGATCAGTTAAGTAACGTTTGTTTCCTTAACGCATCTCTATCTCTGCCTTTTTCCTTTTTTTCCTAGCTAGTCACCATCAGTCAAGGCTAAAAAACACTCTAGAATAAGTGTTAATGAGATTGTAGGTTAACGATGAAAAGGATGTTGATAGGAATGGGGACGATCAGTGAAATTTATTAGTTAAGTCGACCTGTTGTTTATGTTAGTTCTGTGTAGATTTATGGGCATAGGAAGAAAGAAAAATATTTACATTAGTCGTAACTAGACGAGTTTTACAGGGGGGGACCAGATATTGCAGCTAAGTTTATCATCTGCCACGAAAATAACGACGGAGTAGAGAAAGAGTAGCAACCCTTTTTGTGAGAAAAAGACTGTGTCATATAATAAAGAACAGAAAGCATAAAAATAATCCATTATAAAAAAAGAGAATATCACCACCAATAGTAATACTGTTAAACCCGCAGTTGGAGAAGAAATGGCAGAAACAAGAAGGGTGAGTAACGTACATAAGGCGATCAGAAAGAGCCCTATATGGTATTTTTTTTCTTTATTTTGTCCTACTTAACTAGCTTTGCGAACTTATTTTTTCCCGATTTAAACAATTTTACTCGACCTAAATGGTTACACAATTAGTCACATTTGTTCATATATATATATATATATATATATATATATATATATATAACCTTAGTTATTAAAAGAAAAATTTCATATTTCCTTCAGAAACACTGTATTGATAGACAGCTGTTTCTGCCCATTCTAAGAACATATATTGTTTCGATATACAACATATCACTAATCTACATGAAGAGGATTTGTATGAGATTTACGAGAATATATGTCGTAAATTTTGGTGCTCTTATAGAAAAGAAAAAAGTGGTGCTGTCATGTCACGCGACTATCAGGACTTGCGAAGACAATCTTGCAAGGAACTGCACATGGTACAAACGTAGGAGCAGACAATGAAAGCAGTGAGAGTACCACATCCAAGAGTGGACAGGACTGGCGTGTAGCAGATCACGAAACAGATGATGACGATATATCAGTCAGACGGACGTTGGGAAGTCGGAAAATAAGTCTAATTTTTATTTAGTTTTTTGCGTAACTCTCTGTATGTGCGTATGAATAAAAAAAGGCAGACATATAGACCAACAGATATACAGATATACAGATATATATACAGTGTAATTTTTATTTGTTTTCTGTGAAGCTCTCCACATGTGTTTGTGTGCGTGCGCGTGCCTGCAGGCCTGCCTGCGACGCATGTGTGCCCGCACGGTAGCCGACGTGACCGAGCCCATTTCTCAATTTAGGAGTCGATGAACGATAATCCTCACCTGTTTTATTCCTGTCTGAATTCGCTCTAGAAAAGATGAACTTGTCAGATCAGAAGAAACAGAATCGCCTCCTTGATCGTAGTAACATAACGAATTTATCCACCGACGCTCCTCCTGAAGACCTGATGAATTAAGTTTGCCAACAAAGTGATAGAAAAAGAAAACACGGACTTATATTTAAAAAATCGAATAAAACATTTCTGTCAAGCCGAAAGGGGAGACGGTTATAGTCGTTGAATAACAAGTCTGAAAATAAATAAATTAATATATATTTACACAGGTAGTTTAATCACTTTACAGACTGAATAAAATATTAAACAAACTGCATATATATATATATATATATATATATACATATATATATGTTGAACTCAATGTTGTATGTATGTGTGTTTGGGTGTATGCCCTATAGAAAAAAGTTAAAGAATCTAGATAAAATCTAAATGTATATTCTTATGTAAAATTTGCCTAGATAGATAATGGTAGTATTCCCGATTCTCTAAATGCACTCTTAGGGGCTATGAGGCAGATTTTGTTTGAGAGGATGTCGATTATTTCAGCTATTTTCAGTTTAATTTCAATTTAATTATGTATTAATCTTTAAAGAAAATAATAATATTATTTTGTAATTTGTAAAAAATGTTCGTAAATAAATGCAAATCAGTCCCCAAAATTCAACCCGATATAACATCAGGTGGAGGCTGCGGAGGGGAAAGGGGGATAAAATTAATAGACGCTAATTCTCGGGGAAATTCTGGTACCGGCCTTAATTCTACCAGGCTTTACCTTGATACTCATGTAATTCCTTCAACTAATTCGAAAATGACGCCATAGAGAGTTTGAGGGGAGCGTCTCTTAACTTTTAGTTATTTAGTGCAACAGGAGCGCGTCTCAATAATTCTAGTTCTTTGGTACAACAGGGGAACGTCTCTAAGCTTTAAGTGTTTTTGTACAACAGGGGCACGTCTCTAAACTGTTATTTCTTTAGTATGACAGGAGCGTGTCTGTAAACTTGTAGTTCTTTGCTACAACAGGGGCACGTCTCTAAATTTAAGTTTATTTGGTACGACACAAGCGCGTCTCTAAACTTCTAGTTAGTTGGTACAACAGGGGCGCGTCTCTAAACTTTTAATTATTTGGTACGACAGGGGGCGTCTCTAAACTTTTAGAAAAAACTCCGATAGAAAAACTTTAGTTACAAAAAGGAAGGAAATAATGGGGACGCTTGAAAGAGAGATGACTAGAGAAAAGAAGAGAGATTTTAATGTTTATATAAAGATGTTTAACACACTATTTTATACTTACTTCTTTGTTGTGTTATCGCTTCGGGCAACACCGGGTAGCCCTGCTAGTATATATATATATATATATATATATATATATATATATATATATATATATATATATATATATATATATATGTGATTTTATGAAGGCTTACCAAAGCATTCCTTTCAAGACACCAATGATCACCATTAAAGATATTTTTTCTTACAAATACTATTTATTCAAATTAAATGTTTTTTCCTACACGTGTTTCACTACCAAGCAGTTACTTGCTTGGCAGATCATCAGGGAAATTAAATGTCTGGAATACTGGTTTCAACTGCCGACAAAACACAATGTGGCGTTGTAATAGTTGAGGTCACTTAAGAAAAGAAGAGGAAAAAAATAAAAATAAAAATAAAATTCAAACTTAAAAAGCAAGGAAGAACAACGATAAGAAAAGAAAGTCCTAGAAAAGTCTTAGAAAAGTAGCTTGTGCATTATTTCTTCCACCAAGCCAACAAGCAAGTAGTCGGTCCCAAATACATTCAATAAAACCACAAAACCGGAACAATGTGTGATAATACACTTTCACGTTAGCCGGTACAATGATGAATAAATCCCCCCCCCCCCACAATAAAACAAAAGAACTAAATCATTCAAGATACCGCTCACAAGTTACCATTCCAATCCAATGATAGTATGGGAATTCTAAATCCAACTTCTCACAAAGAAAAGTCAACACAAATGTTCGTCCGAGTTCAAAGAGCCTTATTTCAATTGTTGATTTATTACCCTTCGAAATAAACACACGACGAGTTGAATGTCAATCCCGCAGAAAACTCCCTTCCATCAAGAAAAAATCTTAATATAGAAACTATTTATTCAAAATACTGTTTCTAAAAATATTTATTATTAAACCTATTCCTTATAGAAATTAATCATCTAGTGTCTGGGACGTCATTTTACATTTTGGGAAAATATCCTTCATTTAATTAACTGCCGAATTATTATCGTGTTGTTGTTAAACGAAGCGAAAAAAGCCTATCCCGCAGAATTTGTTTTTAAAAAAATTATTCATATATCAAAAATAAACTGTTATTATAAAAAGGCCTTCTACAAAAATCTAGTTATTATTTTAAATCATTTAAAATATTTCCTTAACGGCTGTGTCTGTTTGTAACTCTCTGTGGAGAATATTATTCTATATTCCATAAATAAATGTTACAACGGAATATCGTTATCAGAAATCTATTTTCTATTTTGAAAAAAAAAAACAAATTTTTTTTTTTTTTTTTTTTTTTTTTTTTTAATGGACCGGTTTATTTTTTTGTCAACTTTACGGGAAAATATCACTCTTACTCGTTAAATGACACGAGACTTTATTATTACTAATTTAAAATACCGTACAAAATACTTTTTTTATAAAATTCAATTGTTTCTATTTTTAGAAATTAAGTCCGTGTCGGCATGCATGTTTTTAAAATTGTTTTTTCCTTAATTACATTTCCCCATTCCTGCCACCAAATTGTTTTATTTATTTTAATCTAATTAAAAACTAATTTAATTTAACCTAATTTAATTAAATAGTGATAGCATCCAGGTTGCTATTTCTTATTTTTCACTTAAAATTACTTGAAATCCCCAATGCATTTCGTATAATATATCTATTTCTGAGAATAAATTGTGATTTATTATTTATTATTCCACTATCTTTTTATATGTAACACAATTTCCCCCCTCTATTCCGCTGAATAAGTATTTACTATAGTTTACTATCACTGGGCCTTATTCCGATAGAATATTCCTACCTTATCACCCCCAACCTAAGTCTCGAGTATCCGCTAATAATTGAATTAAGACATATCTTAGCATAAGTACGTGTTACTAATTCTCATCCTCCCTATTATACACTAATTATTGCCCCAGATTGCCTCAGGAAGTGTCCATCCTGCCTATCTCTGCTGTAAGTTTATACTTCCCCCAATTCCCCTCCTATCCAGGTTTTAGGCTTGATAACAGGTAACGGTTTCTATGCAGACAGCATTGTAGTATTTCCTGCCTAGCGTTCAGTAAATTATCTCTAGATGTCATGATGTGGTACGACTCCAATGCACATAGGTTGCATCTCTTCTTTTTGTTCGGTTTATATTTGTTAGCCCTCCCCAAAATTGACCATTTCAGTTCGAAAGGGTCTTGCCTAGCAATGAGGTTTCTCACAAAACGGCCAACAGAAGTGTTAGGCCTATCTATGTCTTCCCTTTGGCCTCCCCTGAAGGAACTCATGTGGTTTCTGAATCTATCTTTGAACTCACCCCCGGTTGAACCGATATATGATTTCCTACCACTCTCTGTTATCACATCGCATTTGTAGACAATGCTTGAAACTCTACAGTTCCCCCCCAGTGGACAGATGTTAGAAGCTCTGCAGTTACAGTTGTGTGCTGGGCCGTTGCTGGATGTTCTACTACTATGGTTATTTATAATGGAGGTTCTCACTGAACTGGTGTTACTGGGATCAACACCAGAAGAGAACATGGCTTCCCTTGTTTTAGTTATCTTAGAATTATTATATCCTATGATGGATGTGGCTATATTTCTACAGGTTGAATAAGAGAGTTTTACAGTATTTTTGTTAATGATTCCCCCCAATCTGCTATCCCTTGGAAAGTTTTTTTCCACTATGCTATAAAAAATCTTTGGGATATTAGTCTTAATATGCTGGCTATAGGGGGGGGGGGTGAACCATGTAGTGGTCCTTCTCCTATTTTTCTTCCTACCTTCCCCCCCGGTTTGGGTAGCATGTGAGTTCAATTCGTTACTTCCAACTTCACGAATATTATCATCAACCGGTTCCCACCCTACCTGGTTTACATTACCGTGGGATACACCAGGTCTCCTATATCTAGCCTTGCCCATTGCCCTATTATATGAAACCATTGATCGAGAGGCAATCGGTCTCCCGTTTAGTCCCCCATTCCCAACCGAAGGGGGCACAAGGTAATTAATTTTTTCCTTGTATCCTGATCTGTTTAAAGCTTCATTGTAGAATTGCTTACTGCTGTCGAATATTTGTTGATTCTTGGACAGCTTAGATATCCTACTCGATATTGCAGGAATAATGGCTCTTTTCACCATCGGTGGGTGATTCGATTTAGCGTCGATATAGTAGAGTGTGTGGTTGGGCTTGTGATAAGGTTCATATGTGTTGTTGCATAGATCAAGCGTAATATCCAAAAAATTGACCCTCCGGTAGTTTATATCCATAGTTACGCTAAGTTGTATTGAGCTGAAGAATATATTGAGTTTTTTCTTCTTAGTTTCAAGATTCCTTATACTTGTGTTGACAAAGAATAAAGCGTCGTCCCTATATAGACCGCCCGCCAGTTATATATAGTTTTTGTTATTCTTTTTTAATGTAAAAAAACATGATATGTTTCTTGGAATTGTTTCTACTTCCTAAGCTGTAACACTATTGAATTAAGTTTCTCTTTTTTAATAAGACGTATTATTATTTGTTTTTGTTTGTTTATGTATATTTATCAATTGATTCTTACGTACATAATAAATCAATAAATCTACACACACATACACACACACACATATATATATATATATATATATATATATATATATATATTTGCTGGTTTGCAAATCTCTTGCAGGACTTAAATGCCATTTACGATTGAGTAAATGTAAGCATACTACATCCATCGTAGACTAAACAAATTTTGAGTTGTCAAGACGCATACGTCGAAATCGACGGGAGAGTTCATGATATATATATATATATATATATATATATATATATATATATATATATATATATATATATTTTCAAACAGCTCTAATGCAAGGTTCCGAATACGTACGTCGATAACTCTCGACTAGTCTTCCATATGTGCCCGCTTCTATGTACATATAGATCTTGATTTTTGTTTAATTACGCGACAGTTTCTGTTGACCGAGTTCATATGGCGACTTCTTGCAGATCCTAGGTTTACTCTGTGAAACGGGTTCACGCCTCCCGACTGTCTGAAATAGTTACTTACTTGCACTGATGAGAGCAATAAGTTTGAAACACTAGCGTCTATATGTATGAATAATTTAATTATGAATATTATATATATATATATATATATATATATATATATATATATATATATATATATATATATATATATCAGGGCTGTGTATCTACTTTTATGTATAGGACTTGCTCCAGAAATAAATAACCGATCATCATAAATTCTGTAACACACCTACTAGGCGTATATAGTCGTAATGTTGTCCATATTAAATTTATGTTAGTTTCATCCAAAGGGTGTAACAATCGGGTAGGAGATAGTTTTTTTTAATTTCAGATACTTTTTATTGTTCGTCAAATTGTAACAATAGTTATAAGAGATCAATTAAAAAAATGACCGAAATTTCTTTGGGGTATTTTAAAGAGTTCTTATTGATTACAATATTGATACACCCCCACTTAAAAATGTGTATATTAACTAATTACATGACATTTTATCTATAGTCATTACACACTAAGTAAGCAAGATTCCTTGCATTTTTTATTAACCTTTTAAGCCTTAAATTTTAGAAATTTTCTAGAATAAAAATCATATAATGATTTTTGTTTAGTAGCTTATATATTCATTTTAGTTTTCGTAAGAGGTTATACAAGTGGTACTATCAATTAATTTCACTCGACCTAGGACAGTATTTCTCAAGTATATATAGTCTAAAGAAGCTTTGAGTCATTAAAAAAATGTAAAATGCAGTTCAAATTCCCAGACAAACTAACTAAATCAAAGATATTGCAGACTTAACATTCGTTGGAAAATTAATAAATGTAAAAATAATAAGTAAATAAAAAAAAATAAAAGGGGGGGGTTAATTATCTAAGAGTGAAACAAAAACAGGAGACCTTAAGCGTCTAATATTAACACGGGGATCATCAGCTGTTTACCATGTAACTGTTTCGGAGATTTAAAAACAGGACAGTTATAATATTCATGGCTCTCCAATGGTACTGATTGTACTACCATTTCCCCAATAATCAAGTGTCGAAATAATTCAGCTTAAAATGTCACTAATATATACATACATAAATAATAATAATAATAATAATAATAATAATAAAATAATAATAATAATATATTACCCTTAAGACTACCGTATGATATAGTAATTTGCATATCAAATAACATTAATTATAACAATAACAATAATAAAAAAAATAATAATACTATCTAAACACTATACTTAAAAACCATTCTGCTATATGGTAGCTAGCAATAAAATCATATAGGAATTAAAGTTGTATTAAAAAATAAAAAATAAAGCTTAAGTACCTTAGGTATATATATATATATATATATATATATATATATATATATATGAAGCAATCCAACAAAAGATATAAGCGTCAACTAATATCTTATAATTAGTGAAACATCCGGATAAAAAAACTGAAGCTCAATATACTGGATAGAGCATTAATATTATAATATAAAATGAAGTAATAAAATAAGGTGTCAATCAAATTTTATTAGAATTCAAAGTTCATGCAAAGCATCCTTAAGTCCTTAGCTCATGAGTTTTCAAAGATAATTCTTCTCTTCAGAGGACCATTACCGCAGTTATACTACTACAGGCAATAAAATTACGCTTTGAAAATATATAAAATTATATACACAAATATATAAAAATACATAACATCAAACATATCAATCCAAAAACATACTTTTGTTGAATCCATACAGTCCATCCAGGTCATACAAGTTGAGAAGCATAATCAGGAAGGACATTACTCCAAGATACAAACAGCAGTCCAAATATGTGAAATTGAAGGGGCCGGCAAAGTTATCCAGTCGCGAAATGTGTCCATATTCAATGTTAATGATAAATAAATCAATAAAAATAATACAAAAAGTCCAATCAAAGTTCCGAGATCCCAACATGTGCAACTCCAATCAAATCCAAATTGCATGAACTTTGAATTCTAATAAAATTTGATTCACACCTTATTTTATTACTTCATTTTATAATATATATATATATATATATATATATATATATATATATATATATATATATATATATATGGTTATATTAGACGTATCTAATGCTATATATACATATATATATATATATATAGTATATATATATATTTATATATATATATAAATATATACATATCTATATATATATATATATAAATATATATATATATAAATATTTATATATATAAATATATATGTAAATTTATATATATATATATATATATATACGGTTATATTGGCCGTATTTTCAAAGATTACCTGAAATGGCATTTAAGCTGACAAATCAAACTTATATACCGACTAGGTAATTTACAATTATTATTGCTGTATCATGTTATTTACAATTGACTAACATCCATTCCTATAATGTGCTTTAAATTATTTAAACCGCTCCGGAATTTTGGTAATAATTACCTTAAAAGAAAAATCGCTTTAAAATTCACCTGGAAATAAAAATCTGTTGACACAAATAACTGTTTTGCTTTTAACAAACAAAAGCAAGAGTTCGTACGCAATTTTGACACTGCTTGATTCGACGTCATTATGGAACATAGACTTACTTACACCAAATTTAAACGCAATGGATCTTGAGCAACGCTAGTTGAGGGCTGGGTGCTGTACTTTTTACAACATGGCATACCATTTTATATTACCATTGTTTAAGTCTACGTTTTATTACAATTGTCAGAAAACTAATTAGTTTCTCTTTTAGACGCGAAAAAGAAGGAAATAAATAAGGTGAACGCGACAGTTCAGGCGCACTTTAATACAATCAGTTATATTAATATATTAATTCCATTTTTTAAAATTTCCTTTATAGTTGTTTTAATTCTTATTTTAAAGATATTTTACGGAAATTACAATGTGTTAACTTTACACAGACTTTAATAACGTTTACAGAAATAATTTTTGATATGAAAAACAATGAAACGACGGCGTTTAAGGCATAATATATATATATATATATATATATATATATATATATATATATATATAAATATATATATAGTGTCAATTGATATTGAAAAGAAATCAACAAAGTCCTCGATTGCAGAAGAGTTAGTGCTAATACAAATAATTTATCTGAAAACTATATGTTACATAGTTAAGAATCGTACCGCATAATTTAAATAAAATCGTAAATAAAATAAAATAAAACTCAATTAATTTCCAACCAGTATATTTTTAGAGAGACATTTCAGGAATGAACTATATGTTTTTATCGATACAACGCCATTTCTCATTGTGTTCTGACCTCATTCAATACGCTTACGAGTCCCTTGGGTATAACCCTTTTAAAAAGTAAAAAGTCAACCCATCTGGATGTAACCGCGGTACGATTCTTAAATATGTAACAAATAGTTTTCAAATAAATATATATATATATATATATATATATATATATATATATATATATATATATATATATATATATATATATATATATAAATGAAGAGTTCGAATGCAAAACGCAATAAACGCCATTTTCAAAATCATGAAACCGTCCCTACAAAAAGTGTTGCATTTCAACACTCGACGACACCCCAAAACAATGTGTTACAGAATATGATACCGAAATAATTTTTTTTTGATTTCAATTAAAATCAGCTTTCATTCGAAGTCTAGATTTAATATATTCGTGTTTTTATTGATTAAGGTCTCAATTTAAACGAATTGAATATATCGCGGTTTGCGTTCGAACTCTTCATATATATATATATATATATATATATATATGTATAACTGTGAAAAAACAATTAAATTAGTTCTAGGATGTATTATTTCTGTGTTATTAACAACAATGTGTCTCAAATAAGATTGGGTTAGTTATTTTTATTTAATTGCTGCCTATTCGTCTCATTTTAAGTTAATAAAGCAATAAAAATGAGACGAATAAGCAAACCTATCTTCGATATTTTCTGATTAATTTTTGGAGGCTTGTGTTCGGTGTATCAATTTCATGCTCACTCTTATGTTGTGATTGTTTAGTTTGTGTTTATTTATACTTATATATATTTACATACATAATTGTATGCATGTTTATATATATATATATATATATATATATATATATATATATATATGTGTGTGTGTGTGTGTGTGTGTTATCCTGGTTAATTTCTCTATCTTCTTCCCTCTTATCGCGTTTACCCCCTCCGCCTTCCGCCCCCATTGCTAACTCGGTGGGTACGAAAATGAAAAAGAAAAGGAAAATGGATGAAGGTATATAAAACAAAAGAATGAGAAATAAAGAGGAATATGTCACCTACTTGTCAAATCATATTTCAATGTAGCTAAGGGTCCTCTCATATGGTCCAATCGGACATTCTTTTCCTTCTCCCATTGTGTGCCTTCAAAATAAAATAAAATTGTTTCCAAATCTTCACTTTTTCTTAAGACGTTCGATAATACGAACGAAACCGGTCAAATCTCTTGTTTTTTGTTTTTCTCCTGCATTCTAACCTGTATTCCGTTTGTCTTTTTTCAAACATTTTGTTTACCACGGCATTTCATTTTCGTGACTTATCGTGTATCTTACCTCATATATGGATATATATAAGTACACACAAATACGTATACACATACATATGCACACATATACATACGCAGACACCCAAGCTTGCCCCCCTAAAACAAACAAACAGCCAATCTCCATAGTAAAACAACATACAGACACCAATACAAGCATATCTTTTAAAACATCCAAGCCTAAAAGCATGTAAAGCTGCCCTTACACAGGAACCACAGGCATACGTATATACGTAGTTTCAAATTCCGTCCTTAAAAATATATATCATATATTTTACTTGTTACCCAGAAAGCTTTCGATATTAATCAAGACATGCATCGCAACATATAGGACTGTCGAACCATTTATATACACATATGTGCACACACGCAAATGTATACATACACAAATACACAAATATACAGTAGTAGTGTGTCGCACTTCGAAAAGTGCAAAGAGATATGTGAGAGATGTCTGACAACCTTTTTCATTTTAAAACACAAAATACTCTTTTTAATAATGATCAAATGCATGACACATTATAAAGAATAGTATACTAACGAAATATTAGCATTTTTGGTTCACAACAATTAACTAGTACAAAGCAACCCAATTACAAAACCTATTATCTACGAGGTCAGAGCAATTAGCTACGATCATTTACTCAAGTGCATACGAATGTGCTCAAAATGTCTGTCCCTCATTTTTTTCAGCCGATATAACTCTTTCAAAACTAAATCATGATGTTTTAAGATGCGCGATCTTTCCAAGAGGAAGTATCACGTCTAACTTTGTCTAACACATTGCGAATATCCGTTTAGGGTCCTCCGTGTGGCTACGTAGGTCACATCTCATATAAACCATTTATATACGGTCTGAAAGTTTGATAATCATCATGTATCTTAGTGGTGACACGTGGCAAAACAGACCTTCCAAACTACGCATAACCGATAACAAAAAGTAATGCATTTATCCGTTACCTAACATCAAACTTTAAAAAAATGTTAAATGTCTTTTGTGAGAAGGAATCCCATTATGATTAGAGGCGTGATCGAAACAATAAACTCTGAATCAATTCAATAAAGAGCGGGTACACTGCACTTGTAAAAAGAAGTAATTTGGTTTTGTTCTCACTTGATTCAATATTACATCTAAAATTCAAAATTCAACATCACTTTCCGTTTCTGTTTTTCTTTCCCCTTCCTTTCTCTTTCAGTTTTGAACTTGTTAATTGTGTGTTTTCGTCTTTTTCTTTCCATTTCATTCCATTCATTTAGAGGTTAACGGTCAGTTTCTACTTTGGTAGTTTTCGGTAGTATCTTGTGTTCTATATTTACTTTGTAACGGCACCAATTGATATATTTCTTGCATGATTCCGTAGTCATCATCCATGTTAATCGTTCTGCGCCCTCTTAATGGCTGTCATTGAGTACGTCTCTGAAGAGAATATATTGCTACAATACAACGACATTTCCGGTTCCAGAAATATCTATTCCAATTTCAGGCAATAAAAAAGTGACCTGTGGTTACTAACGAGGCTTTCAAATTAGTCCAAGGTTTCCCCTCAATAGGTTAAGAAGGAGGCCACGCTCTTCGTCTGTCAAAGTAGAGAGCAGCGGTGTTAAGACTGGTCAGCTTGCCATTCTCATATGAAGTAGTCGCCGCAAAAATCAAAGTGCATAGAGATGGTTGTGAGAGGCTTGACAGATTTTTGTTTTTATTATACAACACAAATAAAGAATTTGGTTCTCGTTATTTTGGATTTTCATCTAAATATTTCGTTTTCGGTGATAATTCATAATTTAAAATATTTTGCCACGAAAACATTCTTTTAATATTCACGCGGTTTTCGTGCAAAAATGGGGTTTAGAACGTAGAAATCATAAATACTTTTCTCAAAACAATAGAAATGAATAATTGTTGAAATTGGTAAACTCCACAGACAGGTTTCTTTTTGTAAAGCTAATATACATGGACACATTCAATGTTGATTATTTACATGATTTAGTCAGGCTAATATTCTTCATCTCGGATGTTATTCTCACAACGATTTGATTGGTGTAATCTCCGAATTTCTTCACTTGCGTCTCGTCGAACTCAGGAATCTATACGGGATTTCGAACCAAATAATTCATTTAATCTACGAGAGTCACTAGCTCTTCTTCCATCAGTCATGACAGAGTAAAAGTAGTAATTCGTAATTGTATTCTGAGTATCTGAGTATAACCGGTACTGAGCATTCAACCATCAACCTCCTGAAGACTGTCACTTAAAACTGATATATTTAGCACTTTTATCCACTGCGCTACGAGTCCTCGCGGATAATTTTATTACTAGAAATGCAGTTATACTACTTATTATTACGTATTAATATAAATATGTATATATATATATATATACATATAAATATATATATATATATATATAATGCAGATTCCCGAGTTCTACAAGACACACCTGAAAAAAGTCAGGGGTTACATAAGCCAAAACGTTATGAGAATTATATCCCAGTCCCAGAGGAGACAAATCGTCTAAATAATACAAATAATACGAATACAAATTGTCAATTCTTCTCTGAAAAATGGAGAAACGCACTTTGATGTACAACTATATCTTGCGTCTATTTCGTAGATGTTTATTTGACTGAAGTAAGGGATAGGTGGTGTAGGCATCTATCCTTGGACCTTTATTGTTCATGATCTTCATAAACATACTCCCTGCTGGCATAGAGTCTGAGATGGGTTTATTTGCTGACGACACCACGCTTTTCTCCTGTCATTTTGGCAAAACAGACGCGATCATATCCGATGCAAGTGCTGAATCCTTAGAAAATGACCACCAGCCTATAGTGGATTGGGGTCAGAAATGGTTGGTAACTTTTAATGCCGTAAAGGCAAAGCTCCTTTCCTTCAATAACTACAAGAAAACTTTTCAACCACCGATTGTCGTGGCAAGTACAACCCTACTTGAGAGTTCAACATTCAAACTCATCGGCTTAACCTTCACAGCCAACATGAATTGGAACAAATACATTGAAGACATTGCCAAGGCTGCAGCAAAGAAGGTGCGCTCCCTCTACCGTGTTAGTAAACTCCTCACACTTGATATTATCCTGTATCTCTACAAAGCCAGCATCCGCCCATGCATGGAGTAGTGTTGCCACATCTAGACTGGTGCATGCAGACATTTTAAACTAATTTAAACAGACATCTCGCTGCGCAGCTCCCAATTTAGGTTGACCTCCCAAACCATCTCTTTTTTTCTTAGTAGCCCCTTACGTCTAAAGTGGCGTCCTGCCTTGTTTGGGATGAACTATGTTTAAAAAAGATCTATTCGTCAAGACGCAAAATAATTGAATAAACTTCGATAATAAGGCAAAGTAGAAGAAATCATTTAGAACATAAGTGTATAGATGATTGGTAATGCAAAGTGGGGACCAGAGAAACATGGGCATCAGGGCTTTTGAACGGATCTAAGTCAATCTGCATGAAGCGACGCATGTCAAAATTTATTGGCAACTATCATGCATGGGTGGATCATTGGTCTGATGTTAAATCAAAACCTCGTTTTCGTTACTAATCAAAGACAGATTCACATCATTTCACAAAAAACTGCTGTTATTATATATATATATATATATATATATATATATATATATATATATATATATATATATATATATATATATATATATATATACATATATTAGTCTAAATAAGCTTTGAGTCATTTTAAACAAAGAAAGAGAGTGCAGTTTAAATTCCCAGAGAAACTTACTAAATCCAAGATATCGCAGACTTAGCACTTGCATAAGCCGACCCATCGTTGGAAAATTTATATCTAAAAACAAAAGTGATTCAAGTATCTAATTGTTAAACAAAAGCAAGGGACCTTAACTTGAGCGTGAAATATCAAAAACGGGGATCATCAGCTGTTTACCTTGTGACTGTTTCGGAGACTTAAAAACAGGACAGTTATAATATTCATGGTTCTCAAATAGTACTAGTCAAACGACCACTTCCCCAATAATCAAATGTAGAAATAATTCAGCTTTAATTTCACTAATATATACATAAATAAATAACTAATAATAATGATTATGATAATAATAATAATATATTACCCTTAAGACTACAGTGCGATATGGTAAGTTGCATATTAAATAATAATAATAATAATAATAATAATAATAATAATAATAATAATAATAATAATAATAATAATAATAATAATAATAATAATAACAATAATAATATGCAAACACTACACCCAAGAACCATTCTGCGATATGGTAGTTTGCAATAAAATAATATAGGAATAGAAGTTGCATTAAAATAGAGCTCAAGTACCTTTGGTTTCAGATAGGCCAGTAGATCAGAGGATATATATATATATATATATATATATATATATATATATATATATATATATATATATATATATATATAAACAATAATGAATACGTAATATTCAGTTAAATTAAGAAATTCGTCGTTTGAGTCTAGTAAAATATGATTTTTTCACATCTGTACGGTTCTTTAAATATTTTCTCAGACATATCGAATATATCAGTTGTTTTATTCCAATGTATTATTAATGTGACACATAATGAGAAACACACCGCGCAAACATAGGAATACAAGATCATACACACGGAACCATTTTTGAGATTTACATGTAAAAATTCACTTCGTGAGACACATGGAAAAAAAAACGTATGTTTGTATGGCAATTCTATTTGTGTGTACATGTCTGTCTGTCTGTCTCTCTGAATAACAACATATATCAATACATATATATATATATATATTTATATCTATTTATATATATATGTTGTTATATATAAATATATATATATATATATATATATTTATATATATATATGTTGTTATTCAGAAAACAGACATCTGTTATCTGATATAAATATATATGAAGAGAGGTGTATTTATGATACAAATATATATATATATATATATATGTCTATCTGTTATTGCATTTATATAGTTCCGTGCATACTTTCGAAGCATTTGATATTCGTGAATGACTGGCTAAAAATAAAAGCTTCGATCTGAAAATATAAGAATTAAAAAGGAAGTGGAGCACGTGACACACCGGAAACTGATCAAGAGCCAATCAGCGTTCCATTCATACTCTACTTGACTGTGTAGGATAACGACCAGCGCAAACTCAAGTCTCTATAGACATTGACGAAAAGCTAAATCGAGAAGGAGACGCAATGAAATGTCTAGAGAACTTTGTAAAATACTTGAAATCGATTTTGATTTTTTAAAGTATAAAACGAGCCATAGCAAGGAAAGATTAAAATGAAGACGTCAGAAGTTTGAAAAAGCGATAAACAAAAGAGGAAATTGAGAAAATTTTAATGTCCAATCCAGTAAAAAAAAATGTTATTATATGAACAAAGATGCATTAAAAAGTTATCAAACTAATTACTTATTGTCTATATTACTTATTGCAAATTATAAACAAACTAAATTAAATGAATTAACTATTTTAAATAACTTATTTACGTCTCTTGTTTCCCAATTACCAGTTTATCATGTTACATTGATAATAGCTATAATATGAAGGACACATCTATCATTTTGTATCGAGGTACGAATAATATTTTAAAAATCGAGGTCTACAACGTAAACATTAAACACGCCAAACCGACTTTAAATAATGTCAAATCATTACAGTCGTGCAAACACCAATACCATTTAGACAGATATGAATATACAATTTCTCCGGTTTCTGTTTAAAATAATAAGGGCACTAACTGTTCACTGGTTCGTTAAAGTATTCGACAAATTCCTGATAGTTACCATTCCATCACATCTTAATATCATATAATTCCTTAAGCCTATGAGCTGTTGGGTCAGTCTTTAAACCAGCTGCAGGACGATATAGCTTAAAGCACTCATGGACTATTTTATTCGAAGGGATACATTCTGGTTTTCCCTGCACATGAAGAAAAATCATCATATTGTGTTATATGCACCAGCTTATGTGTGACTTCATGTAATCTACATATGGTAACTTTTAGAGAAACCTTGTAAAAATGTTGCAAATATAATATAAACTCTCCATCAAAAAGTGTTTATTTAAGATTGTGTTTGAAGTTAAACTACCGGTAGAGTAAATCTAAAGATTACTCAAAGTCCTTTTAGATAGAGCTCAATTGTACTTAATAACAAGTTAAACATGTCTGAGTCTTAGTAATTCGTTCTTTTATTTTGAATAAAGATTAATACTTTATTTATTAGAGCTGTATGTTTAGCTATAAGACATTGCATTTTGTAGATTATAAATTATCATACATTAATGTATAGGCGATTCAACTTGTATGTGAATTTTCTTTAAAAAAGCTTTAGTATTCATAACTTTCGATCGTTACAAACCGAGTATCTCCGTGTTGTGTTGTCCACAACTAATTTGGCATTATTTGTTAAACAAACATTTCCCTAAATGCTTTCTAGCTGATTACATCATGGTCGTTTCCGAGTCAAATATCAACAAATAACTGTCGAGGAATGCTCTTAAATAATCAAATTCTGCCCATCCGACCCGTCGTTAAAAATCATCTGATAGTATTTTTCATAATAGTAACGACAATACAGAAGCCTTTATTCTCGAGAGTCCATTGGTCTTGGTAAGTGGTCACTCATCAGTTAAAACAAAATGGTATGCTTACAGTTTGAACCTACTTAAAAGGATCCTGAACGGTTCATTGTACAGACTCGTTAGAGTATCGGATAATGGCACGAGAGGCCGTGGTCATATCTAGGTATGCCAACATTTTAAATATTCTACTTGATATCCATTGTCTAAACATTCAGAATAAAATGATTAGAATCAAGCTTTAATAAAGTAATCCAGGGAAAGGAGTGGCGCACTCATCTACATTTTGTTTATATAGTTCATGAAAAGAGAGTCTTCTAGCCGCCATCAACTACGGTCAATCCATTTATGAATTTTGATTTTTAAATGGATACACACTAAAAAAGGTATACATCTACGAGACAGAGATGCATTATTGAATGGAATAAAACAATCAAACTAATTTGAAAAGAAAAAGATGAGCAAGAATTTTTATTACTAAGCAGTAACTCATTTAAATATTGATCAGGTCGATATGGCTTAACTTGAAAGATTCGACGTCATATTTTTAAAAAGCGGTAGTAAAAATTGCCGATATTCATCAAAGCAGCAACAGTTTTTTTTTTTAAATGAAAAACCACAGCCACTATATTCGATACGTCCTAGTGTAAAGTTCAAATCGAGGACTATGTCGACAAATATCCGATTCAAGAGTCTGATGTAAGATAACAATTAATTACACCTACCCTTCATAAAAAAAGACAAACGCAATAGTAAATACGCCATTGAGTGGCAAGGAAAGTGGTTGCTGGGGTCTACCAGGATTGGAATGACGAAGGAGAGATAAGAACCATTTATAGCTCAACATAAAACGAATGGAACTATTGGAATTCTTAGTAGATCTCTTGTCCCGCAGATTCCATGGTAGGCCTGCCGCAATAGGCAACACATAATTGGTAACGGTTGCTGTAGTTACCCCACGTGAGTTAAAATAATAATGTAGCATAACGGAAAACTGGGAAGACTTGCTTTCCGTCAGACATCATGGAAAGTCATTGTGTTTAATTGACGAGAACTAACTAGTAACAACTGGTGCACAAACTCAAAAGAATCATGATAATAATAATAATAATAATAATAATAATAATAATAATAATAATAATAATAATAATAATAATAATAATAATAATAATAATAATAATATAAATAATAATAATAATAATAATAATAATAATAATTATTATTATTATTATTATTATTATTATTATTATTATTATTATTATAATTATATTAATAATAGTTTTATTATTAATAATAATAATAATAATAATAATAATAATAATAATATTATTATTATTATTATTATAATTATAATAATAATAGTTTTATTAATAATAATAATAATAATAATAATAATAATAATAATAATAATAATAATAATAATAATAATAATAATAATAATAATAAAACATAGATAAAAAGATCCTGAAAGAAGTTAAAAGCAAGAAAAAGAAAATATCTATGGCATGGATTGACTAAAAAAGCGTACGACAAGCATAGATAACTTCATGTTTTAAAATGTACAAGATACCCGACAGCATTATTAATCTCATCAAGAAAACAATAAGAACATGAAGATTAGAACTGACAGCTGGAGGACAACACTTGACGAAGATCAGAATACATCAACGCATTTTCCAAGGAGTCTCCTTACTATCACTACTATTTAGCATAGCAATGATGCCACTCAACTACATACCCAGGAAATGTGATTGCAGATACAAGTTCACAGGCAGAGAACAAAGAATAAACCATCTCATGTATATGGACGACCTGAAGCTATTTGTAAAAAGACAAAATGAACTGGAAAAGCTTATAAATACGACCAGAATCTTCAGCCAGGACATTCAAATGGAATTCGGAATAGAAAAGTGTGCATTGCTAGAAATTAAAAAAGGAAAGCTGGAGACGACTGAGGGCATGTAACTACACAACAAAGAGAAGATGAGGGCGCTGGGCAAACAAGACAACTATAAATATTTGGGAGTTCTGGAAGCAGACACAATCAAATCAACAGAAATGAAGAAGAAGATTGGGAAAGGATATCTGAGAAGAACAAGAAAGCTTTTAGAAATAAAATTATACAGCAGAAACCTAACCAGAGGAATACATACCTGGGCAGTATTGATTTACTCCTCTCCAGGAGTTAGGCACAAGGCCAGTTTTTATCTTACTCCCACAAGTAAGATGTGACCCAAGGTCGGGTCGGGAAAGTGGGGTTTAAAAATTGCCTGGGCAGCCCCGTCGGCGTTCCCCGGTAGAGGCGCCTCAGGCAGTAAGCAATAATCTTACTCCTCCCCAAAGAGGGGAGGTAAAGCCTGGGAGGGGGTTAACTTCCCAGAACTGTACAGGACAGATTCATTGACCGGCGTAAAGCAAGACCCGAAGGCCAAGACAATACCAGTATGGGGTGCAGTATCCATCGGAACAGATACTACACTTTGATCTTAGCCAAAAGGCCAAGAACAAGTACATACCTGGGCAGTAGCACTAATAAGATACTCTGGACCATTCGTAAGCTGGACTAAAGAAGAGCTCAGGCACGTTGACAAGTGGACTAGAATATTAATGACCATGCACAACGCACTACATCCAAAAGACGATACAGACAGACTCTACGTTAAGAGAAACGAAGGAGGAAGAGGACTGGTAAGTATAGAAGACTATCTACGGCACTAAAAAAGAGATGGAGGAATACATTAACCAGAACACTGAAAGGATGTTCACCGCAGCAAGAGACACCGTCCCAATGAAGAAAGCAGGAAGCATCGAAACCGGACACAGACAGACAATAGAAAAAGTGGGAAGAAAAAAACTACATAGACGCTTAATAAGACTCACAAGAGTAAAACCAACGAAAATAGCTGGACATAAATAAGGAAAGTAAACTTAGACAGAGAAACGGAATCTTTAGTGATGGCTAGTGAAAGTTAGTATAATACCAATAATCGTAGGAGCACTAGGAACTATCCCAAAAAAACTGGAGAAAAGACTGGGATAAATTTGAATCAAACAGACCATAGAAACCATACAAAGGACGGCAATGATCAAAACATCAGCAATTTAAAGGAACATCCCTGAATGCGGAAACCAACGCGCATAAGCTACACAAAGTAACCAGTCAGAAGGAATTTACTACAGGGAGAAAACAAAACCACACGAAAAACACAACAACACGAACCAAGGAACAGAAACTGCAAGAAACATCACTTCATACCCCCCCCCACACACACACACCCAATGAATTACACCGGCCTCAGCTAACACCACACAAAAATGAACCAAGGAATAGAAATTACAAGAAAAGCTATAAGCTCTCCCCCCCTACCCCCCCAAATGAAATGTTTTTAAAAAGTGGTGCCGGCCTAGGCTGACACCAGAAAAACTATTTGTAGAGGGTCGAGGAAGATGAGAAGATCGAGGAGAGGCAGCACAAACCAGACCTTGTCTAGAATAGTTGGGAGAATGCTGGAATCTTGGGAAAGCTTTTTGCCACCCAAATCCCAGAGAAGACAATTGTCTTTACCAGCGAGAAATCAATGGTAAGCGGCTGTTGCGATACCGCAAGGTTATTTTCTGTGATTATCGAAAAGAGGTTACGGATACTGGAAATCTGGGGAGGCTTGTTGTCACTCAGACTCCAGGAAATACCACTGGTTGTTGTCGATGAGCAATCACTGACGATGACTTGTGTGAGAACTCTTAGTGAGTACAAATAATAATAATAATAATAATAATAATAATAATAATAATAATAATAATAATAATAATAATAATAATAATAATAATAATAATAAAAATAATAATAATAATAATAAAAATAATAATGATTATAATAATAATGATAATAATAATAACAATAATAATAAGAAGAACAAAAAAACTGTCTGGGAAACCCTGCAAACATCTTCAACATGAACGTGCGGACAAATGCTACAAACCGGAACCAGTAGTAAGAAAATGAAAATCATAAAATCCTCTGGGACATGGAAATATAATCTGACAAACTCATTAAAATAATTAAACTTGGCGTGATAATTATCAACAAGTTGGAACAAAATCTGCCAACTCGTAAATTTCGCCGACTCAACCGTTTACTGGGTGAAAATCAAGGAGGCAGTAAAACTACGTAATCATATGAAACTTACCAGAGATCTGAAAAGAATATGGAACACGAAGAAAGCTACTGTAATACCAATAATTGTAGGGGCCACTAGGACTAGTATCAAAATAAATAAATAAAAAACCGGAAAAAAGACTGAGAAAGATTGGAATCTTAAGGAGGATTGACACTACAGAACTAACAGAGCCAGCTAGAAATATTAAGGGAAATCTTCAGGTACGGGCACTAACTCTTATAAACGGATGTTGCCAACCAACCCAGGTAAGTTGAAATATAAATTTTTAAAAAGGTACATAAAAGAACATTGCACGAATCCAAGGGAAATGAAACTGCCAGAAATCACATAATCTAATATTTCTGCGCATAATGCAAACATAATTGATGCCACTAATCTCGGCAGGTATCATACAAACTAGTCATGAAGAGGCAAAGAGCATGAAAAAAACAAGGAAGAATGGCACGAACCAGATAATCACTGGAAAAGGGTCCAATTTGTACATAACACACACACACTCAGACCCACACACACGTGATAGCACAAGCTTCGATAAGCACCACCCGAAATGGTCATGAAGCTTTAAAAAGATAGATGGACTGAGGAAGAGCATAAAGCATATCTGAACCATAATTGTTCGGAACCTTGTTGAAGTGTTAGTCACGAAAATTCAAAAACGATCTAAGGGTCTAATTTGTAATCCTTGCGCAGAAACACACACACACACTTAATGACACTAACCCTGTCGAGTACCACATAAAATTGTCATGAATGGGAAAAGGAGACGAGACGACCGAAGAGGGAGGACACAAACCAGATCTTCACTGGAATTGTTCGAAAAGTACTGGATAAGGTGTGTTACCAAGCAATTTCTAGAAAGGCATAACACTCGGTGTCTGCGAATAATCAAAGGTAAACGGTTGTTGCGATAGAGCAAAATGAGTTCCATCAATTATCGATAGAGGCGGAGAGTGCTTGAAATCTGAGTAGACTTGTTGTCACTCGAACTCCAGAGAACACCGCGTGGTGTTATTATCTGCGAGCAATCTCTGATAACAATAAGTGTGAGACCGCTTAATGGGTTAATAACAATGATAACTTTAATTCCGAATAGCTAGCGTAAGTGCCTTTGCTGTTTATGTACTCTTTACGTATAATATATGAATTTTTTTTTTTAATGTACAATGATATCTTGCACGTGCTCTTTCGCTTTTTTTTTGTTTACAAAAGAATTGGTTTTAATATCGATTCTTAACTCGCCTTGTAAATATTGTTAAGCTTTGGCATTTGGCCTAATCTTACACGGGCCTATCCGTAAAAACCCGTACCCTGAGGCCAACATCGAGATATAATTACATGGAGAGAGGCACGTCCCTAAATAAGGAGATGCTTAATCATGTTGGTGGTGTACGTATCATTACCGTTTGTGCTTGTGGGGTTTCTGTTTTGGAGGCGGATGAGAGGACTAAACGTGAACAAAAACCTTAGTCGTGGCCTAAGGACAAGAACTAATGATCTTATTACATGGTCAAATCTGCCTTGATATATAATCCGTGTCCAAGCAATGAATTGATCATGAACTTGTTTAAAATATATCTGAAATATATATCGAGGGTTTTGGGCTTCAGTAGATACGGACTGTAAATCATGCCTTAAGTAAAAACATACAAAAACGCACGCACTAAGTACTACACACACACACACACACACACCCATATATATATATATATATATATATATATATAGATATATATATAGAGAGAGATAGATAGATAGATAGATAGACAGATAGATAGATAGATAGTGACGTTAGTTTAATTTAAAGTGCCTCTCTTGAAAATTATTTAACAACTATTTTAAGAAAGATATTCACAATTTGTTCTTTTTTGTTTAATATATTTTTTTATTACTGTTAGTATAGATAAAACTTATGCAAATATATAAGAAATAGGAACCCACTGAATAACACCAAATATATTAATTTATTATGAACTGTTTGAAAAATAATTAGTCAAATTATGCATTCAAGTAACTAAATAATGATAGTAATATATATCTTTAAATATCAGTAACGAGGGCCGTGACCCAGAGGTAAGATATTTTACACTGCTTATCACATTCGGTAGTCGTCTGACGTTCGAGTATCAATTCGCAGAGTGAAACACTTGTCAAAACTAAGCACATCGAAGAGACGTGACACGGTGAAACAGCTGTGTTTGGATGATTATATATATATATATATATATATATATATATATATATATATATATATAGTGTGTGTGTTAGAGTGAAATAAATTCCAGAAGGAAATCCGAGTATTAGAGCTCAATGTAATTGTTTATTACATTGAGCTCTAATACTCGAATAATACAGCAATAATAAAATAGAATAAAGTATCACCGAAGATATATATATTATTATTATTATTATTATTATTATTATTATTATTATTATTATTATTATTATTATTATTATTGTTATAATGAATTTTATTTGATATGCAAATTACCATATTACAAATAATTTATTTATGCATATATAAGTGAACTTTAAAGCTGAATTATTTCGACACTTGATTATTGGGGAAATAGTAGTTTGATCAGTACCATTGGAGAGCCATGCATATTATAACTGTCCTGTTTTTAAATCTCCGAAGCAGTTACATGGTAACCAGCTGATGATCCCCGTGTTATTATTAGATGCTTACGTTAAGGTCTCCTGTTTTTGTTTCACTGTTAGATACTTAATCCCCCTTTTTATTTTATTTACTTACTATTATATATTTTTATTTATTTATGAATTTTCCAACGAATGTTAAGTCTACAATATTTTGGATTTAGTTAGTTTCTCTGGGAATTTAAACTGCATTTTCCTTTTTTGTTTGTCTTTTTGTTTAAAATAACTCAAAGCTGTTTTAGACTATATATATATATATATATATATATATATATATATATATATATATATATATATATATGCATTTTTAAGTCAGGTTCAATTTATATTCCAATAAACATGTTTTTATTTTATTATTTTTATTTTTATTTTGTCACATATACAAAAAAACATGATATTTCTGTAAGAAGAATTTTTACGGTCCGTTTTATTAGCCGTAAACCAAACAACAGTGTCATGCTAATATCGTCTCCGCAACACTACAAAATATTCAGAAAAAATCACATGGAATAAAAAGTTAGTTGATTAAAATGTCTTTAAATAAACCTACACTATACATTGGTTCGTTTTTTTTTTACGAAATCGAATAAATAACAAATAAAAGAGTAAACTCACGCGTGGGGGAACCCACTAGTACGCCAATATATATATATATATATATATATATATATATATATATATATATATATATATATATATATATATATGTGTGTGTGTGTGTATATATATATATATATATATATATAATTATAAAATATGGACGCCTATATGTAGCTTACTTGCAATCGATATATTTTCATATACTATTATTAAGTTCTACTCACATATTGAACACTGATTAGGTTAATCCTGAAATATATACCTACAGTGTCTTATATTACTTTATATGTATATATATATATACATGGAATAGATTGAGAAAATACAAAAATGTACTTAGTTTGAAAAACTATACACCTTAACGTGACATGAAATATAAATCTCCAAACAATTAACCGTGAACTCACATTCACCGTTCGACATTGCTTCACCATGTGTAGAAGTCCGCAATATTAGCTTATGTAGATGTTAATCCGTTCAAACTCAAGTGTTTATAAAAAGTGCTCAATACATTTTTATTTATACAACCATTGTTGGTTACATATGTGCATAATGCTGCGGTTGTACTCTTTGTAACGAGTCAAACTCTTCAGACTAAAACGAGAAATGTAAATATATATATATATATATATATATATATATATATATATATATATATATATATATATATATTTATATATATATATATGTGAGTCATTTCATGTCAGAAAAAATAAAGGCAAATCGCTCATCAGAGCTAATAACAGTCGATACCAATTTTAAATTGATCTCAATCACATGACCCATTATATTTTACCGCGTTTCTCTTAATTTCTCCTATGTACAGAGTGAAGTTTAGAAATGATTACTTAGCATGCTCATAAAACTAAATAATATATAAAAGGGTTCATAGTAAGGGTAAAAGCCAATGCGAACAAGGGAAACCTGATCCTAGAATGTATGCGATTCATACCTCACAGAAAAACTGTTATCGAAGCTGACAGAGATACTAATGAAACTTATCACAAAACAACATAGTTATTCTTATCCTAATAAAACCTTTGTCATAAAAATGACAGTAGTAGCAACTTTTACGGGCCCATTTTGGTGTAAATATTAATATGTCTTTAAATATGTCTTAGTATATATGTTTATACACATACACACACACACACACATATATATATATATATATATATATATATATATATATATATATTATATATATATGTATAAATTCTTTTCACTTCACACAAAAGCTGGGATAGTAGCTTAAAAGTGTATACACAACCAGAGCTTAATATATAATATGATTATAATTTAGTAAAAGTTCCGAATTGTTTAAAAAAATATTAAATTCAAACAATGTATTCTGCCCATTTAAAACCACACATTCACTTGATAACAAACATTCCAGGCATTTTCAAAAAAAGTTCTTCATTGAACAGTTTTTTACGACCACAATTGAAGACATTTTTTAAAATGTTGACGTTTTTCTTTGTCTGGCTTAATTGTGCTGGTAAAACATATTCACTGATGAAGCCTTTTTGAAAATACCTGGTATTTACTTATGAAGTGAATGTGTGTGTAAATGGACATAAACAATTGTTTGAGTACTGTGTACACATTTGGGGAATATTAGCTCAGACAACTTTTTCCTGTATTCACAGACTACAAAATCAACTTCGAAATCTTGTGTAGAATGTCCGCTTCTTTTCTCTAAAGCCGTTTACTAATATAATAAACATTGCTACTCATTGTTTGCTTTATCATGATTATCATAGAGTTGGTACTTGGCTGAGCGACAATCGCCAGTTATTCCTGTAAAACATTCACCGCACAAACTCGTATAATTACAACAACTGTAAATAATGTTCCTTTCTTCCTCTGTGTACTTGGAGCAAAACGACACTACCATGCTCAGAGCTTGTTTTCAAGAACTATAACCTGACGAAAACAGTACCACGGGACTGCTTCTCAGCTGACAACAA
The DNA here is from genome assembly GCA_963556195.1 of Sepiola atlantica. Taxonomy (NCBI): domain Eukaryota; kingdom Metazoa; phylum Mollusca; class Cephalopoda; order Sepiida; family Sepiolidae; genus Sepiola; species Sepiola atlantica. The sequence goes on from OY744515.1 coordinate 60,956,005, forward strand.
CAGTGTCATGTTTAAGTCCAATGGTACGAAATTCCTATGTAGACGTGGTCTTAATCAAATTCTGTCCAGTTCAAGCCATGTGTTAAACTCCAAAGTATTTTTCTCACCGTCCACCAGACAGAATCATTAACCTTCATCCCCGACTGCCCTTTTGGTATTGAAAAAGAAAAGCTACGGAAAACCATTTTTCATTAAGTTATGGTTATCATATGATGACGTTCAGGATTGAAAAATATAGAAATAACGTCACATTGTAAAAATATATATGAGAAAAAAACGCAAATATTATTAGCTTTAATATCAATGAGAAGATGTTTAAATTATCTGTTCCTTGCCATATAAATAGTAGAAACAAAAAATTATGTTTAGAGAAAACATACCAAATGATATATAACAAATAAATTATGAAATATTAAACAAGAATTCATAGAATAAAATAGACGCATTAATACATATGGGATTTGCTATTTAAACGCAAGTTAAATGAAATCTAACTTGCTGCAGAGTATCTGTAAAAAAAAACATACCGCTACTAGCATTACAACCTTAGGATAAACATGCGCGAAATACGACGTCACATGTATACCTACTTTTAATTTTCCTTGTTAGGTTTCCAATTGATGCCAGTTCGATATTTGTTTGATGCTCGATTGTGAAGTGAAACTACAGTAAACTCTCTGAACTGACATTCTTAGGCAACATGAACTGAAATAAATACAAAAAAGGATATTGCTAAGTCTGCTGTAAATAAGACACTCTCCGCGTACCGGGCTGGAAAACTTCTTAAATCTACAAGTATCCTGCACCTCTATAAGGTTACCATTCGCCAGTGCATGAAGTGCTGTTGCCACATCTGGGCTGGTTCACCTAACATTAGCCTATTCCTCCTGGAATGGGTGCAAAAAAGAGCCTGTGATCTAATAGGTCCCGCACTGCCTGTCAAGCTTCATCCCCTTATCGAAACATCACTGAGTTGCATCCCTGTACTTAACCCTAAAAATGATTAACTTACTGCATGTGTACTCTCCAACGTAACCACTCACCACTTTTCTGAGTAGCAGCAAAATCCTACCTTTCACTGTAAACGCCCATAGATGACAGAATATTTTCTACTTTGATAGCTTTTTACCTCGTCACTGATCCCTGTTTCGATTCAGAAATGTATATGTAACGCAAACAAACATATTGCTAGGCATCTCTTCACAAAGGCTGTCTTCTCTCTGACTCCTATCACAATTACCTTTTCTTCTTCAGTGGCAAGAAGTTCAGTTAAATAGTACATAATTGATATAACTGTATCTTATATATATATATATATATATATAAGTATAGATTTTTATTTATACAAATATTATTGGTTACATATGTGCATACATGTTTCGGTTGCACTTTTCCCAGAAAGTCAACCTCATCAGACCAAGAATTTTCGAGAAATGGATGGATTTGAAGAATTTTCTCTCCTAAATAACTCTTTTTGGGATTTAGTATTTTCTATTTCTTATGAATTAGTATCGGATTACCTATTCCACTTGCTGACCTTTTCTGCTAGTGTGCATGTATATGTGTGTGTGCGTGTATATATATATATGTATTTGTATATATGTGTATATATATGTGTTTGTGTATAGATATGCGTGTGTAGGTGCATATAGTTGTATGTGTGTGTGTCTGTGTAGACGTATGCATGTGTGTATTGAATATATATTTAGAATATTTTTTATTTTTGTATTGAATATACATCTAGAATATATTTATAAGCACGTATGTATTTTGAATATATGCTTATTGATAGTGGATCTGTGTGTGTCCATGTTTAGATGTGTATGTATATCAATGTTTGTTTATTTATCTGTGTGTTTATTTATGTGTGTTTGGGTATCTATTAGAGTTTGTTTATATATGTGTGATTCTTGATATATAGATAATATATTTATACTGGAGTTAGTTTGTAAAACTGGGTAGGCCAGAAAGTAGGAAGCAATAAAATAAGGACAGGAACAGGCGATGGAGACGCCATAAAGGGTAATAAAAGGGACAACCACTAGCAGAATAGGTCAGCAAGTGGAATAGGTAATCCGATACTAATTCATAAGAAATAGAAAATACTAAATCCCCAAAAGAGTTATTTAGGAGAGAAAATTCTTCAAATCCATCCATTTCTCGAAAATTCTTGGTCTGATGAGGTTGACTTTCTGGGAAAAGTGCAACCGAAACATGTATGCACATATGTAACCAATAATGTTTGTATAAATAAAAATGTATACTTATAAACAGCTCTACTTGTTATTGAGCACTTTTTATAAACACTTGAGTTTCTACGGATTTACATTTACAGAAACTAATACAATACATGTACTATATATATATATATATATATATATATATATATATACATATATATATATATATATATATATATATATATATATATATATATATATATATGAAGTTAATCCAACAAAAGATATAAGAGGCAACTAATATCTTTTAATTAGTGAAACGTGAAACATCCGGATAAAGACTGAAGCTCAATATACTGGATAGAACATTAATAGCATAATATGAAATGAAATAATAAAATAAGGTGCGAATCAAATTTTATTAGAGTTCAAAGTTCAGGCAAAGTATCTCAACGTCTTTAACTCATGAGTTTTCAAAAATTATTCTTCTCTTGCAGTGACGTTACTGCAGGTGCAAAAATTACACTTTGAAAATATATGAAAATATATACAAAAATACATAAGAGTACATAACATATCAAATATATCAAGCCAAAAACATACTCATTTGTTAAAGTTATCAAATCCATCCAAGTCATACAAATTAAAACATATTCAGGAAAGTTATCCAAAAGGTTGATTGAAGATTGATCCAGATATTGAATGACAGTCCAAAGGCCTCTTGGATACCTTTCCTGAATATGTTTTAATTTGTATGACTTGGATGGATTTGATAACTTTAACAAATGCGCAATACATAAATAGCGCTTAGTAGTTAGCTAGAGCGCATAAGGCTAAGTCTATTAGGTGAAATACAGAATTTTCTGTGGAGCTTGCTTATCATAGGTATATTTCTATATTATATACATATATATATATATATATATATATATATATATATATATAAATATATGTGTGTGTGTGTGTGTGTGTATGTGTGTGTGTGTATGTGCCATTTCTCAAGGGAGTTACGTATGTGCCGGGTTGAGATTATAAATTGTGAAGTCATGAGGAGACACATAAAAATTCGAATTTATTAGTATTGATAAAACTTTGAATAGCGTTCTCTCTATTGTAGAAAGTGTCCCGATCAAAATAGCCACTGCCCAAAGGTCGCGGACCTTTGCATTCGCACGGACCGAAAAGATAAAGAAAAGATAGCGCTTCAACCATTATTATTCACCGTAAAGCGTCTATATTCCAATTCCCTAAACTGGTCTCAGCCCCTCTGACTCCCACATTCGGATCAAAATTCTAGTTAAGGTCAATTAATGGTCAGTGACTGATAAATGAGGCCTAACTTTAATAAAAGGTGTGCACGGAAAATAAACTGCGCCCACTAAACAAGCAAACCGAGAGAAATAAACTGACCGATCAACTTGCCAATAGTTTGTGCCTGCCCATTAATGGCGGACAGTTTAATTTAGATATTTGCCCGAGTTGTGGAATGGAATATGAATAGACATTTTGCCAATGCCATCGTATGAGGTCCCTGTGGTGAGAGCGCCGAAAAGATAGATGGATATAATTAAATAAAATGATATATTCATGCAATCACGTCTGTTTCGCTGTATCACGGCTTTTCAGTGTGGCTAAACACAAATACACAAATATATATATATATATGTACATATATATATATATATATATATATATATAATATATATATATATATATATATATATATAATAAAATATGAAACTAAAAGTAAACTTTTAGTAGATAGAACCTATAGTGAAATGGTTTAAGCTCAATATACGAGATAAAGCAATTGTAAATATAGATAAAAGAAGAGTGATAAATATGTACGAATGTCCAGATTTATTTCAAACTTCGATTGTTCAATGCAAGGTATATTCTGAAATGAAATTATGGTTATTATTCTTTCCTTAAGCCAAGGCTTTTCAAAGATCGAAATCTTATCATCAGAGGAATTGTGCAGATAGATAAGTTGGCAGTGGAAAAGCCAAAATTCAACATTTGAAAAAAATATTAGGAATGGAGAGTTGAAAAATAGTTCGTGTAAAAAAGATATGGGGTTAGTCCAGATGGTAATTGTCTGTTGATAAGGTGTCCAATGAAAGGAGATTTAGATGGAGAAGAAAAGTATTCCGTGAAGGAAGCATGTTTCGTTGCATCACAGCTGTTTAGTGCAGCTAGACTTGCACCCGTCCCAAGACGTTATCGAATCTACAACCATCTAGTTTTTAGTCAGCGATTCTAACAACTTGACTACGAGGCGGGCGCTGTAGACTAGTGATATATTAATGTCACTGCTCGGTGTCATTTGCTTTGCATTATGCTAATACTAGAAGTAGTTGACGATATCACTAACGACAGTGCTAAATCTCATAAGAGGGGCTAATATATATATATATATATATATATATATTTATATATATATGTGTATATATATATACACGATTATTTTTATATACACAGACATGTATAAAATCTGCGACATGTCGATGTTATCGATCAACAGCTATTACAAACTGAGATCTCATCAGGCAGAGTTAGAATCCGATCTTAATCTTGGATCATATTTGGAAACGATGACATGGAGAAAACAGAAAAGAAATTGAAAATTTAAATTTGGAAAGTCACGTGGTTGGGACCGTTAAGAATCAAAATAAAAAAAATCGAAATCTAAAATAAAATCAAAAATAATAAATAATAAATAATTAATAATAAATAATAATTAATAAATAATAAATAATAATAATGTCAAAACACAAAATATTAATATAAAATATAAAAGATAAAAGATAATATATGAAATATGAAATAAAATAAATAAAATCAAAATAAAGCAAAAAGAGAAAGAAATAATAAAAAGGTAGATAGATCAATAAAAAGATATATATATGTATATATATATATATATATATATATATATATAGAGAGAGAGAGAGAGAGAGAGAGAGAGAGATAGAGATAAAGATAACGTGCATTTTAACCCTAGACTGATTTTGACACATCCCATCGCACGTGTCTTTCTTCCCCACTTCTCTCAATCCTAAACGACCTTATTGTATCCCATTTTATTTCATATCATGTTATCTTTATCTCTATCTATCTCTATATCTCTATATCTCTATATCTATCTATCTATCTATCTATCCATATATATATATATATATATATATATATATATATATATCAAACCATATACACTCTGTTTAGCTGTATTACAGCTATTCGTCGTTAATCCGAATATTTATCTGGAATCTCGATGCAGATAATCTCAGTATCTTTCTTTTGCAAATTGCTTTCTTCCTCTTCGCGAAATCACCAAGAAGAAAAAAGCATTTTCATATGTAAAGATCAAATAAGATCTCGGCGGCAACCTTTCTACTTCCTGTTCGGGCGCATAGCATTTTAACCTTTGCCGTCATCGAATAGTGACTCGCCGCCATTTTAAACTTCTTCGTTCTAACCCTTCAGCTCATTTAAGAATACAAGGCACTTAAATGAATTAAACAATTTGATTGAGTTTATCTGTAAAAGGATAAACAATAAGGCGGCTTCCTGGAAAGAAGGTTAGAGATGAACTCTGTCCCGCCATCGTTTATCAGTTGTCGTCTTTAAATAACATTTTCTTGATGAGCTAAAATAATAAAAGAAACAAAATGGACATGTTTCGTAGCTTTTAGCGGATTTTGTTTTGCGTGATGAAATAACGTTTCGAAAGGGGAAATCGGAAATGGAAAAGGTAGCGAGAAAGGAGAAGACACATCAGTCGACTTCGTGAAAATCTGGAGAAAGACAATGAAGGAATGAAGGGTGTTATTGTAAATAAAATAAGAAGAACAGCGCCACCACCAACAACAACAACAATAATGACAACTACAAGAGGATGAAGAAGAAACAGAAATACTAAAGAGAGAAAAAAAGGCGGTGAAAAACGAGAAACAAATTCGAAGGTGTTCAAGAAAGAAGAAGAAAAGAAGAAATTAGTAAAATGTAAAACCAGTGACGTCCAAAGGAGAAGCCTAAGCAAAGCAGATCGCATGATTTATGTTACTACTACTACTACTACTACTACTACTACTACTACTACTACTACTACTACTACCACTACTACTACCACTACTACTAAATAATAATAATAATAATAATAATAATAATAATCCATTAAAAATTGAGATTTGGTATCTATCTGTTTGCAGCCAAAACTAATTTTTTACTTTTATTAATGTAACTATTATACTATCTTTCAATGCAATTCAGGGGGTAGTATAGTATATATTTTGCTGCTATGATACAACCCTCCCAGGACTTAACCAGTTTTTTGTATGAGGTAGTGTAGTATACTTTAGTTTCATCAGACCATCTTGCCAGGCCTTTACTCCTACCTTGAGAGGTAGTGTAGTATCTTTTCGGTTGTTATGAGGCTATCCTCTCAGACATTACCTCTGTTTTAAGAGATAATTTAGTATCTGTTCGGATTTTATTAGACCATCCGCCCGTGCATAATCTCCTTTTCTTTGGAGACAATGTAGTATATGGAAATTCGTCATGCTACCATTCTACCAGACTAGCAAACTATGCAACCGAAATAAATAAAATAATGGCCAATTACAGTCCTTACAGCACATATAAACTAATACTGTTAAGTTCATTTTTACTTGTCTGAAACTGTACTAAGTTTCAGTGATTGTGGATGTTCTGGAATATTTACTAACAGACTCTTTGTCAGCTCTCTTGTCTTCTTTCTTTTCCCTCTTTTAATATTGGCTGTAAAGAAATAAATTCGGATATAAAATTGATAATACACTTATTAATCACTTTTGCTACAAGACGATATTAAACTTGTTGCTGAAGACGAAATTGAGTCAGAATTGCATAGTGTTTCACTTCAGTTATGGCATAGGTATGATTTTCGGATTGAATAAGTATGCAAATGTATAAAATTCAACATGACACGATACTAATCGTCTGCGTTCAAACATCTGATGGGCGCAGAAGCTGAGTACAACAAGAACTGTCTTAGAAAGCGACAGGGTATGCTTTCTAAGATAACTAGATGGTAGAGATGTCCTCTCACTTTCAAATGTTTTTTCTCCGATAGGTCTAAATAAGTAGTTGTTGATGGGCAGAAGTCCGAAGCACACTTCAGCAAGATTAGCGTGTCTCCATTATCCATTCGTGGTCTGACCCTCTTCCTGATCTTCAAAAATAATCTTCATATTCTGAAATCATTCGTATATATATATATGCTAACGACAAACATATTTACGGCAGGAATTCGAAGAGCATTGAATCTCTCTCTCTTTCTCACTCTCTCTCTCTTTCTCTTTCTCTATCTCTCTGTGTCTCTCTGTCCTCTGACCTGGAGCACGTAGCACAGTAATGGAAAAGTTGCGGGTTACTTTTAACGCCTCTAAAACCAAGTTTCTCTCTTTTCACCACCAACGCTTCAGGAAGCCATCTGTTTTGATAAGCTCTGAAGACTGGCTTTCAGTCCAGACTTAAAATGGAAGACTTACATAAAATATGTTGTTAAAATCGCTAGAAAAATGGTCAGATCCTTCTACTGCTCCATCTATATAAGACTTAAATACGTCCTAAGATGAGCAACTGCTATAATACATAGAGAGGTGCCGTTTTGAAGAACTATTTCGTTTCTTGATCGAGTACAAATCATACTTCGAAATCTAGTGAAGAATTACCTCTTCTATTCCCTTTCACACAGAAGAGATGTTTCTTGTCTTTCGCTACTGTATCGTTATCTTCATGGTAGGTTTCGACTGAGCTCCAATCCATAGTAGCCTCCAGAAAAACATTGACAGTAAGAATCCGCCAAACTACAACCACAGAAATGAACTTCTTGTCTTTCTCTGTTGTACCAAAAACCGCACGAAACTTCCATGAACACACTTTCTTTCCTAGAACATCGCACCGGCGGAACAAAATACCAGGAGGCTGCTTCTCAACCGACTACAACATGGTCATTGTTGAGTCGTTCTTTTGGATATCCAAGTCTTCGTAAGTAATATTCTCTCCATCCTACGTATTTGATCACAATGCTCTCCTGGTGGCCATCATCGTCTAACTGAAAATCTCGTTAAACTTTATACTCGAGTAGCCCCCGAGCCTTGATAAGTGATGAACTATTGGTAAAAAAATGATGGGCGTGAAATAGAATGAAATGAAAAAGAAGCCCTTCCCTTAACAAAAAATCTAACAAATCCATAAGAGAACTTCAGGAAGAAGAGGAGCAAGTAAGTTCTAATGCATATACTCTAGAAACAAATATAGTACAAAAACAATCAAAACTTATCAAACTTTACTAAACAGAAAAACAATAGCCAGATAATTCACTTTCTAGAACAAAACAGGCTGGTGGAGACAAATCATTTCCTATAAGTTCTTGCTTAGTACAGGATGGGGCAATGCCTGCTAACTAGAAGTATTCAAGCAATCATTACAGCAATCATATTAAAACTAATTTTTACCAACAATGGGGATTCTGTTATTAAGATAGAGAAAAACTGTACCATATTGTATTCAGTGTCCCGACATGTTAATCCCCCGAATATTAAGCCATGCAATATCTGCTGTGAAAACGTTGCTGTTCTCATGGGAAGGAAACTGCAAACAATTGATAAGTACATGATGCAACTCCGTTTACAAAAAATAAGTCTTCTAACAATTTTATTAGAAGGAAAGTAAAGCTTACCCTCCAGATTTAGTTAACAAATACCATAAACACAGGAAATGCTTTATTATAGATATGAAAGTCTTTGCAGACTTCAATGTTTCTAAGATTTTAAAATATATACAGAATACATTATAGGTAACTATATGTTTTATTTCGTTAGTAACTTTGTTAATACATGTGCCATTCAAAAGCAGAAATCGTATACTTCTACAGCATCGTTGAACTTAAGTAACAAATCCGAGTTGCCATTGCTGAAGGGCTGTCGGAGTCATGCGCAAAAGCATGCCGGCCAATCCCTTAAAGATTAGCAAAGTCTATTGAGCTTCATAGAAAGCACAAAGAGTTTTAATAAATATTTTAATAAACCTCATATTTTATGTTGCTAAAAACTAAATTGGACTTTGTGATAGTTTTTATATTGCAGCCGCATATTTCGTCGATGTTACATGTATTATGATAACATAAATTATATTGTTACTTATAGCAAATCTTGTATGAACTTCTAATAGACTGTGACATAAGAAACATTTCTTATTATAGTGGGTGTTGTGGATTTTCTTTAATTAAAAAAGGCTCAAATAAGCTAGTTAAAATATTCCTGGCAGTCGATGTTTTAAAAAGTAGAAAAATGTGCTGTGACAAGCACATCTCTACTAAGAGATGTGTCTATGTAGAAAAAAAATAAAAGCCAACAATTCATCTATGTTTGCAGTATTTTGCGGTGTCTGTGATCTCTAAGTGCTTTTGGATGTGTGGAGTATTTCTCTGAGTTCAACTTTGATTCCGATTCGTAGTACTTGTAAGGGTCCAATATATGTGTTCATTTATTTGGTAAATAGAATTTCTCTTGGCCACGACACTAAACTGCTTCGGACAACGATCGACAAGGAGTTCGCTTCTCCTTCATCCGAACATCTATCTTCTTCAGCCAATTCTATCTTGTATGCTGTTTACTCTATTTTCCATCTTGTCATTTCTGACTTAGCTCATTGGCAAATAATCCGGCAAAAATGAGTATAAAACAAGTGTCAAAAATAAAATAATAATTCAGTGTATTCTCCCAGAAACACACGCATGAGACCTACGATATGATATACAGGTTATATTGAGGTTCTGATTTCAATATTGACCATAAAAAAATTCGAAAGAATATTACAACTCCGGCATAATTGAATAACAACAGTGTACCCTAATGGCCCAAATAAAATGGTTGCGTTTGAAATTCTATCACAATGACTTGGTTCGATACAAAGCATCGGGTTGCATAACCACGATCAGATGAAGAAATTAGTCTTAAAATTAGAAATAATACTAATTCTACATCCTAAAATACAAACGAATAAATAAATGTAATTGATTATGTTTTCATGTTACACACGTTTCATGTATCATGCTTTATGTGAACTTGGAAGATGAGCCCGCTTTGCATCAGTAAACATTCCTTTCTCTCTCTAGCTCTACTCTCTCACTCTTCCCTTGACACGAAAAATAGTATATAAATTCAAAATAATATCTATATTAGTATACCAATGTTTCGCTTATATTATGTGGTGAAAGACCAAAGAAAGAACATCACGACATCCAGCATGAGTACAATAAGGTACTCCTCACCAACAATTCTCCGAGAGATAAACAAAATCGTTAAATAACATCGTTCGATTTAGTGGCCGTGACCTTTCCTCTTCCGCAGGAAAAACGGTGCAGAATCTGGGGTTGAGAAGAACAGAAAAACACAACCTGAAAAAAGTCCCTAAATGTCAATCGGATATGCCGACAATGTAGTCAGAGCAGGGAGAGAGTGAAAATGTACACGCATAAACAAAAAAAGGAAAATACAAAAGAAATATATTACTTACACATGTACGCTATAAATAATACACCCTAAAAAAGAAAAGACATTTGCAATTAGGAAACAAAGTATAAATATATACGAATTCATGAACAATCAAGAATTTCGACAATTTGTAGACGAAAAAATAGTCAAAATATTTCAAATATGGAGACAATAAGTTGCGGTTGTTTTTTCTCACTTTTATTTGCTGATTGTCGTTTATATTTTTTTGTTCATCTAAAATTCATGTATTTTGGTTACTATCTACATGGTTGTCGTTTTTTTACATACAAATATTGTTAGTTATATCATCGTCACGAATTAGTTGGTTGTTATTTCGGGAGGGGGTCGCACATGCCAACCGTCAGAGGGTCATGTTATGCGGAAACTGTAAATATGTTTTATATATGATTGGTTTTAGATTAATTTCTTTTGTTGACTTATATTTTGTAAAAAAAATAGTTTCTATTCACACGGTAAATGGGGACCCAGGCTAGTGCTATGATGCCGGGTCAGAGTGTATCGGATTATAGTGATACCTAAGGGTGACTCAACACTCACCAAAACTTCCAAATTTCGGAATCACTGCTTGATGAAGTTTTTTTTCATACACAGAACAGTTGTGAGTAAAGAAAACTCGAGTAATTCATTGAGATGGAAAATAGAGCGAGCAGCATAATTGCTAGAGAGAACAAGAAATGATGGGTTTGAATATAGTAGGAGGAGGTAAGGAATACACCTTGCCTAAGGTTATCTGAGGAGACATAGTTCCGTGTTCAAGACCAATTCTATTTAGCATATAGATGACCCCTAACATGTACTATGACTCTAGGTCAGAGTGGACCTCGGAATAACAGAAACTATTGAGTAACTCTACAAGTTGAAGTCTCATTACCAAGTGCACTTTAGTATCATAAAGATGACCATGTTACTTTGTGTATGGGTGTATTAGGGAATTCTAAGCGTATTTGTTTTCTTTATAAGTATACAGTATATATTGCTGCTATTGATGAGTTAATGTAGTATATTTTGACCAAATAATTACAGCAGCTGAATAAATTATTCATTAATTTATGACATTTACGGGGACAAATAGTGCCGTGTTACCAGTTGATGATTAAACTATATGTGTTATTGGAATCAGGCATGTGAATAATTTAAGAGTGTGTATAATTTCTATCCCGTATTAAAGAATTGTAAAACTGGTATATTCTTTGTTTACGCGCATTTTGATTTTTGTACGTTTGGAGAGAATTTAAAATGCAATTCTCTATAGAGATTCAGATTGAAATATTGTGTAGGTCTTAAGAGACAAACGGAATTTGTTTTAATAGCGACTAGAATGTTAGTGAAACTCTTGTTTGCCGTTTGTAACGGCTAATGTAATTTCTGCCCTTCAGGTGAGAAAATTCAAATGACATACCTGTACCGAGTGTTGGAGCGAAAGATTAATCTTCTGATAACTTATAAGGCAAGTTCCATCGAATCGATGATCAGTGGGGAGTGAGACAAAGTTGTTGATGGGTTACAGTGTAAAGATACGCAGAGATGTTATAAATAGAAGAGTTTATGTACGAATGGTCTATTAAGGGGAAGGTAATTAAATATGGCCATACCCTGTGTAATATTTGAAGGTTTAGTAAGAATTGTTAAATCCGATGTTGGGAGATTCTAATAGTATGCACACAACGGGGTAACATGCTGTTGTTTGATTGTTTAGTTTACAGCATGTAAACTGTCATCAGGCAATTTATGTCCAAATCGTGCATATGTCTTGTATACGATTTGTTTGTAGATCGATTTGGTTTGTAGTCGTATATTTTGTAAACAAATAACCTGTAAACGATAGTGTCTATTTAAAACATAATAGGACGAGTGGTAGCTAAAAGTTGATTTAACACTCACCAACGCCTCCAAGCTAAGGTCCTATCACTTGATTCAATATAATTAAATACCCAGGATGGTGGAGATGTTTTAAGTAGTTGATAAGGGAAGAATATAGCGTCGACACTCAGAATTTTCACGAAAGTTTTCCATCCTCGTTTTTACAGCTTTGCAGTAAACTAAAAGAAACTAAATATAGTCCACGTTACGACCCCTTACGCCTAGCAGCTGTGATAAAAAATAAGAGTGATCCATTAATTGGTACAATAACCTCCATCATAAAACTGGCCAAACATTTTGGACAATAATTTCTCACAGATAAGACAGAAACACAAAACAAGCATGCAGTGAAATAGCCGAAATGAGCCGACAGAAATACATTAAGATCTCCCATATTAGAAAACTGGAAGAAATGGACGAACCAACAACGTGCTAAATATTTTCTTGAAAAGCTATCACAGGAATATATTGATAACGTTGTTGCGCCACTATTATCAGGAGAGAATGGTAATGGATGTCCAAGCTCAATTCCTGAAGATCAATGTTTTTTTAGAAAAAGAGTTATCACAGCAACAACAACAAGTAGAGATTCTGCAACACAGAAGTGGAAAGTGTGAACCACCTGACATCCAGTTTTAAGACTGAGAGCCTGAGAGACTGCTACTACACAATGTGACGCAATAGAGTGTGTAAATATCTCTACTGGACTATCTGCAAAAAAATAATATCTATTGTAGCAGCAAGTCCTGAGAATATATACCAGAAAGAATAGTTAGAAATTATTAACACACCATCCACTATATAATATTTACAGCTACATACGTAGAACATGAAGTGTTATCTTACATACCGTACAAGAAGGAGTGAAAAGCTACTCTAGTAGAATGCAGTTTCACAAATAATGCCGGCCTAAAAAGAGCTGAGAGGGAGAAGAGAACTAAATATATATTACGAATGACAAAAAACGAAATTAGAACCTTAATACGCTTACACTAATTCCAGTTACGATCGGAGCAACTGCACTCATTATAAAGAACTTTAAAACTACCTGGCGAATATATCCGAAGAACCAAGTGCAAGAGGGATCTAAACAAGTGGATCCTAAAAAGATCTTTCGGTTAGAGTCTCTGCAATAGGAGCTAAATATCTGGTATCCGGTAGGATGCACGATTCCTAACAAAACAAAGAGAAGAGAAACTTTAAAAAAATAATACAGAAGGAGGTTGTTCATCATCGAATGCGGGGTGTTGATGCCTCCACCAACAATATATATATATATATATATATATATATATATATATATATATATATATATATATATATCTTTGCCTGATAAAAAGAAGAATGTAAATCCCGTTAAAATGAAGACTATATTTCTATACAAATATTTTCTACTTGTGTAATTCGGTGAACGATGAAATATCCAAAGATTCCAACAGAAGAGTTCCCAAAATATGACGGAACAGAAATTCCCCGCCACCAATTCAATACTCTAACAGACACACAAAGCAGTTATGTAACATTTTACATTGATGTTCCTCGAGATTTGTTGCGTATTCTTCTATTAGTGTATCAACCAAGCCAACCCCTATTCGTATACACTATTTTCTTAAGACTCTATATTGTTTCATCAGCGATAAATTCCATGTGATTCTTTAGGCGCCTATTGTCGTTAATAATTATTTACTGACTTGAGTTTTTCACACAAGTCCTCATCATTGAGTTTTCCTTTGAGCACGAGTAACAATATTTCCAGCACTCTACACCTCTATTTATAAACGTTGCAAATTAGTTATCGTTATCGCAACAACTGTTTCTCACTGATTTTCCTTTCGTGACAACAATCTGTCCTCACTTAAATTTGAGTCGCAATAACCCTCCTAAAAGGGTCCAGTACTACACTTTTCCAAAGGAGTTCTTGTTAGTTCCCTCTCTCCCACCCCCCTCCTCGGTCTTTCCATTCTCGGTGACCTTTCCCAACCGTTTGTATGTGTTTTGGAGGTATTTTATGGGATTTAAGTCCGTTTCAGTTCCCTTGATATCGTGTCTTCTTCTTGACTATTATTATTATTATTATTATTATTATTATTATTATTATTATTATTATTATTATTATTATTATTATTATTATTATTATTATTATTATTATTATTATTATTATTAACGGAAATGTTCATGAGTTGGGCAATATTATTTTGTAGTCCTATTCAAGTATTTTCAACGTAAGAAAAATAACAGTTCCCACAGAATTAAATCTATTCCGAGCTACTTATATTTTCGAGTTATTCCAATTTATTTCAAGTAACATTCAATCCTCTCATAGATTTATCTAGCAATTGCAAATAAATCTGGTATCACCTTTTCTTCTTTGTTTTATAGTCTTGCCGATTTAACCTTGACTTCAGAATAATTCTTGTTTTGTTTTAACTAATTCTGTGCCAAATTGCGATAACCAGTAATCGTGATATTGACGATTGTACAAATGCACGATCTTGTAACTAAACGAATATAGCAGCCTGTCCATGCCCAATGATTCTATCAGTTTCTATATTAAAACCGTTTTTGGTCTCCAAAATTTTCTCGAGCTTACCTTGATATTGTACCCATATCTCATATATATAGAGGCCAGCGAAGCAATTATTGTAGTCGTGCTGTGAAACATTTTAGAGGCGTTCACGATATAGTTTATGGTATCAACTCTACCTCCATTGCATATTGGCCTGCCTGAGTAAACCTGATGGTAAATTCATTTATGAATTGAGTTCGTGTTCAGGGCCTGTTTATGGCCTGCCGCAAATAACGCGTTAGTTTCCCACTTTAAATCTAATTTCGCTAACCAATATTTATAGATCTTCAACTTCTTTGTTTCGTGCGCAAACATTCCATTGAAAGGCATGGCTTATCTCAGCTGTACATTGTCTTTCAGTCACATGTTTTGTCCTTGTGTTATTCCTCGATAAATTCCTTCGAAAGGTTACTTCCCTTTGCTAGATTATTTCGCTTTATAATGATAATAATAATAATGATAATAATAACAATAATTATTATTTTTGTTAGTATTATTATTATTATTATTATTATTATTATTATTATCGCTTATATTATTAACATGCCATAACAATGACATTTATTTGTACCTTATTGTCTCTATTAATGAAGCTAGCTGAAATATTCTTCCTGTGTTAGTAATATATATATATATATATATATATATATATATATATATATATATATATATATATATATATATATTGTCAATGATGTAAAAATAATGATTATTTGATATAGATGGATTGGATTGTAACCGAAGAATGAACCCCCTTCAACATAAGTTGTTTTAACTACGAAAAGATCCGATTTCCGTGTTTAAACTTTATTTAATTAAACAATTTAACTTAATCAGAAATTATAGAAAAATACAGTTATTTTTTCTTGTTAAACATTTTCTCATAACAGGTTTTTGAAAAGGATTTTGACTCATATTCATGACGATCAAACCGGGCAATTGTTATTATCTGCCCACAAAGACCTCTTTCTAATCAAGGCTATACATCAACTTCAGACTAGCGGGTGTGAGCATGTATGTATTCGTGAGTGCGCTCACTGCAGTGGCCATAATTGTCCCAAAACGTTGTGCCGGTCAAGTGCTGCTGTTCGATTTAGTCTCAGTGCTGCTACAAAGAACTTACATGCCAAGTAACAACTATGAGTCCAATTTATAAATAAGACTCGTGTTCCCAGGTTGAAAGGCAGACTTGAAAATGAGATTTCTTTATCTTAAAGAAATAAAGTATAAGTCCCACACTATCCTTTGTCTAAGAATCCCAAATTAGGCCCACCTTTCCTCGAAGGATACCTAGATTCAACTCCCAGTAGCTCTTAGAAGAAAAAAAACTTCCTGTCATGCCCAGTAAGCCAGGTTCTACTCCCATCTGTATCTCCTTGGCCGGATCTTTCTCACTGGCCATTACAACACACACTCTGACCACTTTAGATATCGATGGAGATAACTGTCAGACAGAGGATTACCATGGCGACAATCCGTGAACATCCCAGCATGCTTCCTCGTTTTTTACGAGGTCCCTACTTTATTTGAAAGAGAAATAAACTTCTGGATGGTCCATGATAAAACCAAAGATATTTTCCCTTTCTTCGGTGCCCCACCTTCTTTCCTTTTACCGAGCATCTAACACTTGCAACGTCCGCGGTTCATATGCATAACTAAAAACTGCATTTTTGCACCGGATATGGAGACACCGAATACAATTACAATACGAAAGCATTGCTTTGCTGATATCCACGTGTCTCTTCTGGTCATCAAATAAATTGTTAGCAATAATCCGATTAATTTACTAATAACTGAGTCTTCTCATGATCAGAGAACAAGACTAAAATTGTCCATTTTCTCAAATAATTTTTTTTTTTTAACCAAATATGTTTTATATCCAGCTCCGACTATAAACAGAGCTGTTAGATAAAAACGTCGCAGACAACGCAAGCTATTCTACCTACCTCACTCAATCATCAAGCAGAAAATCATTTAATAACCTCATTCGTCTGCGAGAGAACATGCTGGTGTCTCTTTTTTGAAAAATACTTTTAATAGATGCAACAATTTTAATCAAAAACTCGTTTCATTGTCTTTGTAATTGTCGGCATTCGTATATTGCTAAGCCTCGATCGCTCGCTGCCATACCTAGTATATAACATGTAGAAATAAATAAAAGAATGTATTCCAGCTGCAAGATTCTTGCTGTATACATGAATACACATTACATCATGTACCGATAAAATGTGTGTGATGCAATCAAAAGTATATATAATAATATACAATTATTTTTAATCTTTTCTGTCCTTCGTACGATATTCAGAGAATGTAAAGTCAAACCCTTAGCTGCCATTATTATCAGGATTACTCTAGCCCGGAGTGGTTGTACGTGTTAGATTCATATCTTGCAAACATTTGTCCGGGGTATGACATCGATCGGCATTTCATGGCGAAGATGCAACATGGAGGTTTAGGGAGTATCCAGTAGTCCTTAGTTTACATTGCTCAGAAAACCAGCAATGGTTGTATTTATTTAAATAGAATATGTCCTTCACATTTATGGAGTAATACTTAAGGAATTGTGACATAGAACAGTGACGTTGTTTCTATTACAAATATACATACAACACATCTCTATCATGATGCGATTATTATCTAGCATATAAAGTTATCTTGTACGAGTTTTAAAGTAAAGTCCAAATATCATTTACACTGCATCCAGTGGTACAAACATGTGTTTACATTATGAATAATTATTCGGTTGGCAACTTATTTCCCGCGTTTTTTTTTAAAAATCTATAGTGTCTTTAAATATTGGTATCTATTTTAGTCGAGAATCCATTTTTTCAAATCATTTCGTAATTATCTTTTTTTTCGAGTTAATTCAAGTTAATTTATGTTTATTTTCAAACTATTAAAATTGAACGGCAAGCTAAGAATAATGAACATTTTAAACACCTCCTCCTCCTTTCTTTGTTTGCTTTTTGATTTCTACTCACGAACGATCGACACATTTGTTGAACGGTGAGATGAAGGTGTAAACAAGAAGGGAGCATAATACATTATTTGATTAATTAGTTGTTAATTTTTAATAAACTTTCTAAATTAAAATTTCTTAAAAATACAGCTGGAACTTAAATGCCAACCTAATAATACCATACGCATATATTTAAAGATTTTGAGAGCTTTAAGGTGAATATTCTTTATCAGAATGATTGGACTAGCCATTAGATTACCCATAATGTTTGATTATATTTAGAAGGAACCCCCGCCCCCAAAAAACATTACATATGTGAGATTAAAAACATAGAATGTGAATAAGACTATGGGATAATACTTAAGGAATTGTGACATAGAAGAGTAACGTTGTTTCTATTACAGATATGCATACAACAAATCTATTTCATGATGCGATTATTATCTAGCATATAAAGTTATCTTGTACGAGTTTTAAAGTAAAGTCCAAAATACCATTTAAACTTACACACCAGAGTTTGCTTCTGATAAGCTAATTTCCTCTGTTCTTTTTTACCATGTTATTAGCAATAGAATATCGTACTTTGCTTCGTTTATTTCAAATATGACTTAGTCTGGCGAAGACAACTGCTAATATTACACACTTTTAAATAAGCATGTAAAGTTAAACGTAAGCAAGGGAGGTAACTCCTTTCAAATGCAAAACGATAATAGTAGTTTTAAACCTTAAGTTTAAAGTGTGAAAACCAATGAAAATGAAAAAAGCTGAAATTACATATTTGTTCCGAGGTGATATCGTGTAGGGACAGCTAATTTAAAATGTTTACTTCTTCATATAAGTATTCTTATTTTATTTCTTTGACTTGTTTCTGCTTTTTTTCTACTTTTGAATATTTCTTATATTAGGACTAGTTATAGTAGCATGTAATATACGGCATAATCAGGTTGGCACACCGGTTCCCGTTAGATCACCGAAGTTAAGCGACGTTAAAACGGCTGTGTACTAAAATGGTTGACCATTTGGAAATACCAGGTGCTGTATGTGCTCTCCGCTTATATCGGCCTTGTTTCCAGTTGTTCTGGAGTTTTCATTGCCACTGGAATCAAACCGATCCGATCCAGGAGAGCGATGGTCGGGGATTGTGCAATATATGCTCACCAAATACCCGTGCAATTACCCTTACAGGGGGTGCCCATTGTCTCTCAAGATTAAACGGAAGCCATGCATGAGTAGTAGCAGTAGTATTAATAGTAGTTGTTATAGTAGTATGTGTAGTAGTGGCACCATAATAATCAAAAGAGATTACCACCTATTAACGCTTTGTTAAAATTCTAGCGAATAATCTATTATACAAATCTATTATTCTGAAAAGAATATGCATTGATAAAAAAATGTTGTGCTTATCCAATTCGAGTAAATATTCTCTGCCGTAATGTTATCTTGCGTCAAGAGAATATCGAACTGCGAGTGATATATTATATTCGCTAAAAAACGACTGCAGAGGACGACTCCCGGGGCAGAGATTGTGCCGATAAATATAAAAGGGGAGGTGGGAACTGTGAAAGAACTACATTTTGCACCATAGTTTTTCATTGTTGTGTAAACCTTCATTTGAATGGAAATTCACATACAACGCATTCCATGAAAAATATCAAGATTATACTTTATTTATAATTGTGTTAATGTTTCGCCACTTATCTCAGAGTATATTTACTGATTTCGTTGAAAAGTTTTGTCAGCCTTTGTGCATACGCACACACACACACACACACACACACACATACGTATATATATATATATATATATATATATATATATATATATATATATATATATATATATATATATATATATATACTAGCAGGAAGACCCTCGTTGGCTGTGGTTGAATGAGAAACACTAACATGTACTTTTTAACTATGCTCATAACAGCATATTACATTGCCCTAATCTAAATCGACCCCTAATATAGTTAGGAGAAACTGAAAATGTTAAAACACTTTGACTTATTGTCTCATACACATGCTTTAAATTTCATTAAAATAAGATATAAGCAATTAAAGTTATACAAGTCTGATGTGCCGAAGCTCCCATAGGACGGCACGTAAAGATTAGCACATAAGAAGGTACGTAAAGATTCAGGACCATTTCCATATTTTTTGGGGTAGAGTTTCATACATATGAAAAAAAAATAATCTGAAGTTTTAAGGGGGGGGGTCCAGCTGATGATAGCTCCCTTAGGGGTGCACTTACAAACTCGAGACTATTTATATTGTCTTTTCTTGAAAAAATACATATGAATATAATTTAAGTTTATGTAGATTCCACCACCATTTCTTTCTATAGAAAACCCATTGCCGCATAGATATTAATATGAACCAAAAACTCGTGCATTCTAGAAAACAATGATTCCCACTAACGGATTGCAATCGCCATAAATCATTTAGTAATTGCCAGAAAATATTTAGCAGTTATCCTACATCTGAAAACATATCATACATGCTGATAAATAACTTTCTTGATATCTTATTCTGTATGTATATATATGTATATATTCAATATTCCATACCCACCTGTTCAATTACCTCCCTCCTCCCTCTCCTCCACCCCTCCACTCCCTCACGCATTGCCATCATTTTCCAAATATTTCAAATATTTCATACCCTATCACAACAAATCCCCCCTCTCCCCATCACCCATTCCCCCTCTCAATTATTTCTTTCGTACCTTCACTCTTCCATACCCCCTTCTTAAATCCCCTCATTTTCTCAAAACGCTCTCTAAGACCATAACTTTCGCCCATCCACCAAAATCACAGCCCTCTCCCTCCTTCTCTACCCACCCTCCTTTTCTCTGCATACACCCCCCACACACAAACATTCCAACTTACTTTTTCTCCTTCAGTCTTGACCGCAGCCATCTGTTCAAACACCTCCTTCCTCCCACTCCTCCACTCCATCTCTGCCATCCACATTATTCCTGCTCATCCCCCCACCTCTTTCTCTTACTACAAGCCACAGTAGTCCTTGTTCACCCCCATCTTTCTACTTCTTCCCCACTCATTTTCATCAACATTCATTTTTCACTCCTCACCAAGTACGGACGTCCACCTAGTAGTGGCCATTATTTTTTTTCCTTTTTCCCAATATGTCAACCCTACATGTGTTTGTACTTGCATGACATTTTTCTCTATATTATCATCCTGATGAAGTCTTATAAATAAAGACGAAACGTTGATGTACACATAAAAAAAACATCCATTTTTTGGTTTTCCTTTTCATTTTTCAATATGTATATATATATATATATATATATATATATATATATATATATATTATATATATATATATATAGAGAGAGAGAGAGAGAGAGAGAAATAGAGAGAGAGAGAGAGAGAGAGAGAGAGAGAGATGGTAATGGCTGAGAGGATGACTTCTCATAACCTATGTTTCTGTGTAACCTAACAGTACCCGTAAGTCTGGATAGCAATATACATAAAAGAATAAAATGTGCAGCGGTCGTAACAGAACCGTTAAAAGTCAATTGATAGTCTATAAATCCGATAAAAGTCAATTTCGTCCGAAAATCTCTTTCTAAGACCCGTCGGCACTCCCTCACTGATTAGGCCGAGTGAGACGACAAGCAATACACCCGTTCACTTCCGAAAGTAGGTGGTAATGTCTGGTAAGAATTGTATTCCGTGACTATTGCTGCTATTTCAAAGTACACATGTATTCAAATAAACAATTAATAGTAATCAATAGTAATATTTTTGTCTGAATATTTCTAACTGCATATCAAAGTAGAAGTCTGCAACCATTTTTATGACCATGCCGACTATTGTTATTAATTTTGTCTCGTCGAAAGTCCCATACATTTGAGAGCGGGTCAAACGTCTTTAATCTCTAAATCTGTAGTTCAAAATGATTAGCTGCAGCACTCATTGCAACTATACACACGAAATTCTGCTGTCTGGCGCGAGTGTCGTAAAAGAGAAAAGACGCAGTAGCCGGTGGATAATGGAATTACAGAATAAATTCCGTTAACCCAAGAATGTCGTCTGCTTTAAGTAAAACCCCGACACTTAAAAATGTAAATAATGTAACGTGCCTTGGCAAACAGTACATAACTATTATTTAGTTGTTACATACTTTATATTGTGCGGATTTTTTTTATAAGAGGGGAAATTAAATAAAGGGAAATTACAAATGCTTATATTTGTAAAATGTAAGCGAACATTAGTGAGCAATTTTATTATTGACTGAAAAGCTCGCTTACTGTTCGAACATGTCTTTCTGGCGTATTAGTGTGCTCTCCCACGTGTGCGTTTTTGCTCTATCTTTTTTGTTTTTCTTTTGTTTGTTTACATCGTAAAGTGAACTACTGTATAGTGTAGGTTTTTTCAAGACACTTTAAATCTAAGAACTTTTTACTCTTTGTGAATTTTTTCTGATGATTTTGTAGTGTTGCAGAGACGATATTGACATAAAAATGTTGTTTGGCACAAGACAAATGAAACGGACCGTAAAAAATACATCTCACAGAAATTTTATATTTTTGGGAAATGTGAAAAAATA
This sequence comes from Sepiola atlantica, assembly GCA_963556195.1. Lineage (NCBI taxonomy): Eukaryota > Metazoa > Mollusca > Cephalopoda > Sepiida > Sepiolidae > Sepiola > Sepiola atlantica. Next base: position 60,978,708 of record OY744515.1, read on the forward strand.
AGAATAATAAAATAAAACCATGGTTATTGGAATATAATATGAACTGACTTATATTTTGCTATGTTATCAATAATTGACAAGCATTGAGCTAAATCTTTTAAGGAGACTACAAATTAAAAGGAACTGATGGTATATGCTAATACATATATTGTCATTAATAATTATATATATATATATATATATATATATATATATATATATATATGAATAAACATATATGATGAACTCTTCGGGAAAGAAGAAAACACCCTTCAAAAACTGATATTGGTTTTTAAACAGTAAGTCTCATTTATTCGCTTTAATCGATAACAGTTGATTGAAGCTTAGTATGTCAATAAAACTATCAGGTTTCAATCTCAGCTTGAATTAGTTGCTTGTCTTCTTTTACTAATTAGCTGTTTATCTGTAGATGATTATATATACTAGTGTACACCCTCCCTATAAATGATGGAAAATATACTTAGCAAGAGTTCAGAGCCGCTATTTATTTAGATGTATTACCAAAATATTATATAAATACTAAAATTACTTCAGTAATTAGATTTTTCATATATAAATGATGATTATTATTTCTGATGACCCCAAGAAGAAAAACACACTGTTGATATTTTACTATTCAGTGGTGATTCCTTTCTGAATTAATTTCAGACAGTGATGTAAGATAGGAGTACTTGTTTTACTTGCTATTTGCTTCGTCGCTTCTCCCCGTTACTTGAAATGGTTTTGTATAGGGGCTAGAAAAGTACACATGTTTACTGACAACTTTTGCATGGCGGATTGGAAGTAAACACACATCAACACCCCCCCCCCCACACACACACACCTATATATATATATATATATATATATATATATATATATATATATATATATATATATATATATATACACATATATATATATAAACAAATAAATACATATTGGTCTTGATTATATAGTGGACCATATATATATATATACATTTTTCTCTCCTACTGCCCCCACCCACCTCCTACCGTACACCCATCATTCTTCAGTACACTGACGAAGGCCCATAGATTACGGCCGAAAATTTTGTTTTCCTTCTTGGAAAAAAAACTTTTTTATATATAAGGGAAAATTGATATTCCAAACGTCAAAATATAGAAAATAAATTGTGAAAATATATAAAAATATATTTTTCACGTTGATTTTTGTATACACACACACACACACACATATATATATATATATATATATATATATATATATATATATATATATATATATATATATCGAAACTGAAAAACGAAAATCAAAAATATTTAGGTATTCATCAACGTTTCGTCTTTGTTTAAAGACTTGTTCAGGATTATTGATTTAAAGAAAAAGAAATTAAAACACAAGTACAATACTAGGAAATACTTTGTATCTTTGTGGTATGTAAATAGTGTTTTTGTTCTTTTTTGGAACGAAAAATGTCCGTTGGGATTTAAAATGAGTAATGTATAATTAAATGAAGACGAAACGTTGGTGAATACATAAATATGTTTGGCTTTCATTTTTCATTTTCCATTACGTTGGATTATTATTTTCATTTTTTCATCATTATCATAATCATCATATATATATATATATATATATATATATATATATATATATATATATATATATATATATATAATGGTTACACATAAAGGATTATTAACTGTGAAGTTTAACGTTTCGCCTGAAAAGAATTAATATTTTAGACAGAAAAGAAATGTATTAAAAACTCTTAAGTAAAAAAACTTGTGTTACGTGTTTCTCTCGGCGAGTAAACTGATAGATGTTCAATCCGCGGGGACCAATGTTAATGGATATTTACTATTTTGTTCAATCCTCATGAGGAAACATTTGGCTTTTCTTAAGCTAATAGAATAGATAAAGTGACTCCTTTGCATGATGTATTCATTTGAATGTACGCTATTTTACTCAGTTGAAGCTCTACGATTGTGTTAGTTTATCTGTGTTTCGTCAGTTTTAATTAGCGGTGCTACAAGTAAAGACTTGCGTGCACTTAGACTGACAGAAACTGTTTTGAATTTAATTTAAAGATCAATTTAAATAGATCTATAACACATTGTGTCGATGCTATATTATGAGATTTGGGTGATGTCGACGGCTAGTGCTTCCGAAACAATTGGCCTTTCATTAAATAGATCGCTCATGCGGAGATCTATTTTATTTTAAGGAGAGTAAACAGTGGACCTTGTGTTTACTTTTTGCAGCCTCGTCACTTCCGCTTCCCTTATTTTTATTTAGTCCTCACATTCCATGAGCGATGTTTCAGACAAAGGGGGAAGAATAGCGGTTTTCTGGGTCAGAATCTATCCATATAACACTTATCGTGGTTTGATTTTGACCTTGACGACATCACGCTCTACTTTCGTCATGTATGTAAAACGGATGCGCACATATACGAGGCAATAGCTGAATTCTTAGAAAATTACCTTCAATCTGTAGTAGAATGCGGTCATAAATCGATGGTAACATTTAATGCTGCTAATACAAAACTCGATTCCTTCAACAACTACAAAAAACCTCTTACCTCACCGATTTCCATGACAAATAACACCTTACCTGACAATCCAAAGTTCAAACTCATCTGCTTAATATTCAAAGGTAACATGAATTGGAACAAATACATAGAAGACAGTACCGAGGCTCCTGCTTGAGAGTGGGCATCTTTTATTGAGCTAGAAAATTTCTCACACCAGAGAGTATCTTATATCTTTACAAAGCCAGGATCCGACTATGCATGGACTATTGTTGTCACATCTAGGCTGGTGCAATATCCACTAGTTTCTCCTTCTTAGACAATGTCTAAAGAGGAATTGTTGTTCTTATAAGTCAAGCCTTAGCCTCTACCCCATCGCCGCAATGTTGCAACCATTTTGCTTGTCTACAAGTACTTCAACGGAATATGATTCGATGAACTTGCTGCTCTGGTGGCCCCTAGACGTAAATACAATGGACCGACACGACAATAAGCTAAATCCCATCCATTCACTGTGGATGTCACCAGATGCCGGGGAGCCTTCTACTGTTTTAGCTTCCTTCGTCAATCTGCTCGCCGTTGGAACTTTCGTAAGAGTACGAAATGAACGCATATTTTCTGAAATCAAGCAGTTGGCCGGTGTGGCTGCAGACCAGATTATAATATGACGGTTTGGGTTCGCAGGTTATAATGATCAATGGAATAGTGGGAAATAAACTTTAAATATTATAATATAAGTGTATATACATTAAATAGTAAATTATATTTCTATATGTGTGCATGTCTATGTATGTAGATACTTGTAACTTCTAGAACTACACATTTACATATATCACAGGTGTTAATGTAGTACGTATTAAGTTAACTGATAATTACAAAAGTATTTTCTGTGAAAACATATAGCCTCGTGTCGCCATATCACTATCTCAGTTTGGACTTTTAACTGAATCTATCCGGTTATGTTGCCAGTCGACCGTTAGTTTTAATTAGTATCCGTTTGAACAAACACTTGCACACTATACGTAACAAATGGATGTTCTACTTCCGTCACTGGCTTTTATCGATATTCCCACATTGATAATTGATGCTGGCGGAACCACATCAAATTCAAGCTACCAACCAAACTTGATTTACTCATTCTTTTATCTTATGTATGATGTTCGTCTTACTCTTACTCTTTCTTCATTTCCGCTTTCTCTGTTCATCATATGTATAGATCTATACCCTACAATGGAAACATGTGATAGCACGTGCAATATTAAATAATTGTCGCAAAAGTAAATGCTGCTTTACTCGTCTGAAAACAATATCTGGCTACGATACAAGGCACCTATTACTAAAGGATAGTAATATACTTTGTATACAGAAAAATGCACCATCAATAACTATCTGATGATATTGCAAATCTGAAGTATAACACCGTTTACTAAAACTATTGAATTAAGCATTAAAGGATTTGCTAAAGGTTCACACACCTTAAAATAAAATTTTAAAAACTCTTATCGTTTGTTTTCTATTTAATGGATTGTGCTCGATGAACTTGCTGCTCTGGTGCTCCCTCGACGTAAATACACTCGAGCAACCCGACAATCAGCTAACTCCCATCCATTTACTGTGAATGCCCCCAGATGCTGGAGAGCCTTCTACTACAATAGCTTATATTCTCGTGCGTCTGGCCTTTGGAACTCCCTCTCTGCTCCCTGTTTCTCCGACTGTACAAACATGCAGAAATTTAAAACATATATGAACAGGCATTTCGCTGCACAGCTCCCAAATTAGGATTACCCCCCAAAACTGTCACCCTAATTCTCAGTAAGCCCTTACGTCTACAGTGGCAACTTGCCTTGTTTGGGGTGAACTATGTTAAGCACATTTGTGTTAATGCTTTTATGTATTTATTTCGCTTGGATGCGTATTATTCATATTGCAATATACGTAAAATTACCGTGTTAAAAACTAAAAAAAAAAATCAACCCGGTCTAAAAAGAGGGTTTGATAACGCGGCAAAGAAAACAATACTTGAAAGTTTAGCCAACTCACAATTGGTGGGGGTGATAGAATAAGATACAAGCGCAATTAATATATGTCGTAGACAGCTGTGAAACTGTCAGCGAAAGTTAAACAAGATACGGAGAAAGAGGCAACATGTGTGTGCAATTAAGCAGCAGATAGGCAAAACATTATCGGAAATTAACTTCGTGATATCAGCGAGGATCTCTTTTTACAAAAAGGTTTACGTTACAGTGGCTTCTGTGATGTTGTCACAGTGAAAAACTGGGATTCTTGGCGCCTTTTTGTATCAAGACCCAACAGGAAGTGACATATTGCGAACATTCTTTCAACAATGGAATTTAATTTCAAACTTAAAATCTCTCCTTCATAAAATCGCTAAGCTAGCCAATAAGATTTTAATGCGAACTTTTTTACCTGGACATAAGTTTTTCACTGATCAATAATCCCGAATAAACAATAGGATCTTGAAAACTATCTTCACATTTCGTGCGAAAGGATTCTTTAGTGAAAAATGAGTTGCACACTCTCTAACGTCACTTCTCTTTAATCGGTATTTCTCAAATTTAGTAGCAAGATGAATTTTAAAAAAGGACCGGTAGTAGTGCTTGCATTATCGAAGAGAGACCGGTATTATTTCGGAGTTTTTCCTTCTCCTTGACTAGTTACACAATAAAGCTTAGGAAACAATTCTAATTTACTATTTCACCTATTGCTTAGTAGAAGAGATGTTGATTCATATTGCGGAGAGGTATGAAAGAAATGATGTTTGATCATTAAAAGGACATAACATACCTAATGCGGTTTTAACTTGGCTTTCCGATTTCACATCCCTGTTCGTATCCATGTTAAAGATACTGCTATGTAGATAACACACATACACAGATATAAAAGAAGTAAATATGCATCCTTATTATTATTAATAACGAATAGTGCTGTCGGGAGGTCCTGATCGACCTAGGGGGTATTATATTGATTGTTTTTTCGCTGATTAATTCTGCAATCGCTCGGTTAATATTAGACAGTGGAATCCCGATGTTTAGGGCGATTTGACGCTAATTAAGTACATCTTCATATAAATATATCATATGGTACCTCTTAAACTCGAGAATCATGATGCTTCTCTGACCCGTGTCCTAATTAAATGGTGATATATGATAAGTGTATTCATATTTGAAACTCAAAAACTGTCAATTAATATAAAATATCAGTATTTAAAACATGTATTGCTACTTTGTACAGCTCCAAGTGCTAGCCTTCAACGAAGGAAGCAGAAACTTTAAACATGTATGAATTATGTAGGGGGCGGCTTTTTACTTTTGTTATGTCTGTCTATGTTAACTGTAGATTAGGATTGTAGTGTCATGCATTTGGAAACGGCAACAATGTTTACACCAGAGATACGCGAATCCAAATAGTATCCTAATTACCTCCCTTACATTAGTCATTCTGTAACTATCTGTAGTTATCTCTCTTGTATATTTCTCATGCTATATAAATAAACGCTTACGTGTCAATCGACCTCTTACGAAGGAAGCGACCGAGGCGCATGCATCAACTGTTTGTCTCTTTTATTTATTTCTGTGTTCCTACTTTAATTGTTATGTATGCGAAGACGTTACACCGCGAGCCGAACACTAATGGAAACACAATAACAACCGACAAAGCAGCAACGCTACAAATGGCGACGAGAATTTAAAACAAAGAAACTCACGTTTAAAAAGAAAAAAAAACGAAGAAATATTCAGAAAACAAAAACTGAACTATACGAAGAAACGAAACGAAAAAAAAAACCTGAACTATACGAAGTAACGAAACGAAAACAAAAACTGAACTATACGAAGAAACGAAACGAAAGAACAGAACACACGGAGTGAATGGATAGACAGTTTTGACCAAACTTTGATGTTGCTCCAAAACCTTTCGAAGAACCCGTGCCCTCCCCCCCCAAAAAAACAACGATGAAAATTTTGCACGGAAACCTTCAGATACCCCCAAAATCATTCGAAGAGTCCGTATCAGAGACAAAGAACAGAAGAAGGTTTTCCACAAAACAACTTCAGATACTCAAGCCCAGACATAATTCTACTACATAAGAAGAGAGCTGGCAAAGTCCCAAAAGGTGCCACGTACCTTGGCAAAAAGGACAATAACGAAAGACACATGAAGGATACAGATAGTCTCTATACAGTGCCCACCGAGCAGACGACAACGACAAACAAAGTTATCGAAGCTAAAGTAAAGAAACACGAGGGCAATGGTCTAGTTAGTCAGCAGGGAATGCCATCAACACTTCGAATGAAACGAAATAACCCAAAGAACACTGAAGGAAGAAAACAAGATGACTGGTATAAGACTCTTTTCAGAGAAGAAAAAAGTTAAGCAACCAGTTTTATCGGTGAAGCGCACAGTTCAGAATCGGAATCTAACACCTTCGATTCCTAAGCTTTTCTAAAAAGAAAAGTCACCAGATCAATCAGAACCGTGACGATCCACGCCCACGTGGCAACAATGCGTGGGGAAGAAAAGAAAAAGCAGTAACATATGCAGACAGGGAAAGAATGACGAGGGTTTCAACGTTCACCCAAGATAACTCTTCACGCGGACAAATTCGGACCGCTCCCCTGAAGAAGAGAGAAAAGGAATCAGAAACATATTCAGATTCTGAAGAATCGAAACTCGATTTCCCCCACCATCCTGCAGACGACGTAAGTTAGTCTTCAATTATGTATTTTGCAAAAAAGAAAAGAAAAACGATTCCTCCTTGACTGAGACAACAATTGTTTAATCGGTGAAATTTACTTTGAGGGTTCCCCTTGAAATCAGAGAATGCCCATGGACATATTGCATACATAAGTGATGGACAATAGTGGACTGTACTCCCTCCCCTTATCATACGTACGCACGCGTACACTTAATGGAAGTCGAGAGGAGTATAGTGTCGTGCATTTTGAAACGGCAACAATGTTTACACCAGAGATACACGAATCTAAATAGTATCATAATTACCTCCCTTACATTAGTCATTCTGTAATTATCTATGGTTATCTCCCTTGTATATTTCTCATGCTATATAAATAAATGCTTACGTGTCAATCGACCTCTTACGAAGGAAGCGATCGGAGCGCATGCATCAACTGTTTGTCTCTCTTATTTATTTATGTGTTCCTACTTGAATTGTTATATATGTGTATACGTTACCCTGCGAGCCGGACACTAATGGAAACACAATAACAACCGACAAAGCAGCAACGCTACAAATGGATCAGAAAAATTACCGACATAAATTATCAGAAAACTTCCACACCTTATTGTTCAAATCGACAATTTTATGAACCCAACTCAGTCTTTCCACTACCTAAGTAATGACACTACACAAGGTCACAATGGTTGCTACGTGACTGTGACCTACCTGATCTTAGGTGGTATATCGGAGGCGTTCTTATCCTAGACTAGTTGTGCTATCAAGGCTTGCCCTTCTTGTCTACCCTTTTATCTCACAAATAGCCGGAGAAAAATAACAACTGGATTCATAACTTTTTCCAGGATTATTAAAAATATTAGATTGAACATAAACACGCCACGCAATACTCACACTCCTCGCCGGTCACTACTGAATCAACATCATTTATACATTAATTCATACATTTTATTCATACGTTTCTTGACCAAACGATCACAACTGTCGTACTGCAACGTACACTTGTACGCTTTGAAAAAAGGAAACGTATTAATTTTTTCATATATGTTAGTATGTTTCTGATGTGAACCTTAGCTAGAATTCAAAACACGGGTTAAAAAAAGAAAATAACGAATCTAAATCCTTTTTAAGATTAAAAACACGGAAGAAAAACTGATTTCTTTCCTGTCTTAGGATCGACCGGAAACCGGAAAGAAAAACGTTGAAAAAAATCTGTACACGCGATATTTTGAATTGAGAAAAAAACATTCTAAAATGCGAAATCTTCCCATTTTTTATCCTAGCCACGTTGACGCTACTTAAAAGAGAAATGTAAGTAAACCAATATATATGATAACGTCAACCAAATTATTACTATCGAAAATGTGCCTTTGAATATTTGCAGATAAAACAATTGCAAAGCATCTAACAAATTCTATTGAATAAACAACAAAATGAGATGTAAATGTTAAAACATTGAAGCAAATAATACAATGTATATATATATATATATATATATATATATATATATATATATATATATATATAATACGATAAAACACACAATATATCATAGAATGAAATGCCGTAGAGACAGGACATTGAAAAAGCTAAAACGAAAAACAATATAATGATTCCTTCTTGTGTTTAATATATATATATATATATATATATATATATATATATATATATATATATATATATATAAATGAAATCAGCTCAAGCGCAAAAGCAAAACCAAAACACACAAATAAATTAATAAATGTTTATCTTACGTTTCAGTCAGGCTATCCCGGCAACAGTTGGACGATTTTAGATGGAAGTAAATACAAAATCGCAGTCTAATATTTTTTATTCATCATTAAACAATATTATTTGTGTATGCAATGCTTTCGTTAACTGCCTGCTTTAAATATGTTCTTTTCATTGAAGTTAGTTGGTCTTAAGGCATGCAAATAAGTTAGTCATGTGTACAAATTCGTTGCGAAGAGGAGTCTTTCACTTTCTTATTTCCTCTGGTTTATGGGCACGTACGACATGTAAAACATCTCCTCCCCTTTTGTTTGTGTTTATATTTTCCAAAGTCAATGCTTTTGTTTAAAATTCTATTAACAACGAGAACAACGAGAAATGATAGGTATTCGCTGATATATGAGTGTAAAAAGATTGAAAATACAGAGGTAATGTTTTGTTGTGTTCGTTTTATGACATACGAATATGGAAACTTTGTAAGATCAGATGATAGGTATGGTTATGGATTAATTTTACCTTTGGTCATTGGAATACATCTATAATATATATGCTCTGAAGCTTGTAATAAAACGTCATTGAGCCTACAATTAGGAACGTTTTCGGATATTATAGAGAGTATATATTTCAATATACATTTGTTTACTAACAAATCAATCAATGAATCAATCTCTCTCTTTCTCTCTCTCTCTCCCCCTCTCTCTCTCTCTCTCTCTCTCTATATATATATATATATATATATATATATATATATATATGAATGAGTGTGTGGCTGTATAAATAATTTTAAAACATTGAACATTCTTTTTAACTAAAAACATAACATTGTTTGTTAATAATTGCATTTAAACTATCTATCTTCTTACGTACAATATTTACTGTCTGCTAAAAGATTAACTGTTTTTTCTTTCCTTTAATATTCCCTTTTAACTTCCTTTTAATCAATTCGATGTTAAATAATTGTTATTGTTAGTCTTTGTAAGTCCCTTTTTAGTTATGTGCGTGTGGGTGTGTGTTTAAGAGGTACTGCATATCCTTTCGCTATTTGTATGTATTTTTAATATTTGCGCTTTGCGTGTTTGTGATCCGTTAATTCGTTTCGGATTTTCTGGTCGTGATTTTATAACTTTCTGAAGAATATTTTCTCTGGAACGCATGTCGGGTTTCCGTAATAATCCTGTGTTTGTTTCGAACAACCTTTGCCAAAATGGATTGGTCAATCGGCGACCAATAACGCCATGACTCTAATTAGCCCATGTATAACATAATGCGTTATATCACGTGGTGTCCAGATTTAGGGTGCTGTTATATTTGTTGTGCCTGAGCAAATCCCGACAATATGTGACATTACACATGTTCAAATATAAGTTTGGTGCCTTAATAGATAATGTATGCGTAGTTCTGGGATTTCCATTTTAAGTATTTATTATAGTAGAGTTAAAGTTAAAAATAGTGCAATAAATCGGACAATATAGACTAATAGATGTTGGTGGTCGAAAAAATTTATTTATTTAATATTTTGGTCGGATATACGGTACATGTCAACATGTTAAGGAGATATTTTATAACACCTCAAGACTATGGAATATTTTGTTTTTAATGTAACGTAACGTTACAAGTCGATCGCCGTTTTCATTATATGAAATTGCTTTACAGCGTAGTGCATGAAATTAAATAGGAGAAGCGATACATTAAATCTGAAGATACAAACGTGTTTACTAGGGAAAGATATGACAGAAAAGAGGGAATAGTCAGGGTATAAGAAAAGTGTTCGTGTTAAGTATTAGTACTTTAGCGACTATTTTTGTATGGGTGATCTGTTGGAATTTGGTGAGTTGACAGTTTTGGAACTGCATGGCAGATTTACAAAAATGTCTGATCATTTCTACAAGGGTATTAGTTATTTAAAAATTCATGTAACATACATTTTGAATCATCAGAAGGAAATGAAGGCTGCAACATTTATATGTGAATGTGTTAAGATGACGTCGAAACGGAATTTCTATGTAGAGTTAGATTAAGTAATAAAACACGGAAAATTACGCTAGAAAACTCAAAGGTAGGGATTTGAACTGACGTCTTTAGGAAGTTGCGTCTCAGACAGGAAGTATCGTGTGATATGTAGAGAATATTATAATATGTCTATTTGCTGGCTGTTTAAACGAATTCGAACGTTTTCTTTTTAGAATTTCATTAAGCAAAGAGTTGAAGGAATACTGATAATATGATATACAGTAATAGTCGATTTACTCGCTGTATAAAAAAACTACCTGTAAACTGAAAACTAAAAATAATCAAGAATAGAATAATATGGAAGCCTGGTTCAAAAATAATAGTTATTTTATAATTGCTTCGAACAATTACAGCCACCATAACAACAAAGAAAGATATGTAGTGGTAATTTGGTAGTCATATTAATACCAGTGGTTTCAAAAAGTGCAGGAAATACAGCGTGTTAGACTTAGAAATTCGTTAAAGCTTCATCTCTATTACCATATTTATGAAGATGTTATGTCCAAGGGCGACATACTGACGGTTCACATACACTTGGAGTGTAGAGGTTGATGAATCTCTGCCAGATATGGCAGTAAGGGTGCAGTAACAATCGGCAAAATAGAAGAGTCACGCGCAAAAAATATAAATGACGATAATTAAAAGTAATATAAAACGCAGGCTAAATTATTACGTATTAAGTAAATCTTTAATAAAATTAATGAAATATAAAACAGTTAGAATATGAGTAAATTATTAAAAATAAGATAAATTCAATATAGTAGTTGTAAAGTAATAGTGTGCGCCGGTGTGTAGCTGGAGTCAAAGAATAAGGAAAAGGGCATAGATAAGAAACTAAAAAAAAGAATTTAAGTAGTGGGGATAAGTTTACAATTTTAGTGGGTGGAGGGGGTGATAACAGATGTCTGACTAAGTGTGAGGATAAGACGGGAAGGCTAATGAGTTTTGTGTTATCTTTGAAATGTGATTGTAAAGAAAAGAAACGAAAGAAGAAATACTTTTGCTTTTTCACTTGCAATTTAGAAATACATAACAACTTGTTTCTGAATTTTTGAGACTAGGATTAATAATTTCTATAATTTTGATCACTCGGACTACTGTTCTCATCTTGAGTGTTATCATCACAGCGTGTCGGCCGCTGTAACCTCCGATCTTCTTCGGGTGTAGCTTTTACACCTGAACAAGGCCGGAAGTTACAGTGACCTAATCGGAGTGATGATAATATTCAAGATGAGAACAGTAGTCCGAATAATCCAATTTCAACACATACAACCCTTTTAAAAATAAGTCGGTCTCTATAAAGATGACAAAAATGACAAAATATATATTTAAATAAAACAATATTGCGAAACAAAACTATTTGCTAGTGGAAATCAAAACAATAATTGAATTAAAAAACACAATAACAAATAATTTTCTTTTTTAAACCAATATTCAAATTAGTCAACTTTTCGACTGATAACGAATATACATAAGCAGTAAAAGATGACGATATATTGTGTAAAATTAAACTAACTTGAAATAGACGTTTTGACTTTACTGTTAATGCAAGGCCAACTTTCGCATTCATTAATTTTGATGATGATGATGATGATGATGATGATGATACATGTATCAAAGTGATAAATAATAAACGATATATAATGATATTTTCCAAATTATTTGGTTAAACAATAAAAAAACACTTCATTTCGGAGTTTTCTTACCTGAAATCCTGCTCATATCAAATACTTTTAATCACTCTTCATTCACGCCAATAAAGGTTCAAATTAACGTTAATCTAATTGTTTTTCCTATTTCCTGTAATTTCTCGGTATTGCATTATTCGATTAGTCTAATATAATCTCTAGTCGTTTGGTGACTTGTATACTAAAAACTAATCAGTCAAACTAGAAAGATCGTTTGGAATTCATGTAACTCTATTAACTGTTCGTGACCTTTATATTAAGAGTTGGACCCAGAATATTAAAAGAAGACCCGACAGTTGCAAAAATTCCCACGGAAATTCTCAACTTCTTGTGTGCTACGTCTTCCTCATTCGTATTCTTCAACTTCTTATTCTTAATATTCTTCTACGTCGATTTCTTCTTCGTCTTCTTCTACGCATTCTTCTTCTTTTTCGGTTTCTTTTATATCTTCTTCTTTCTCGTTTTCTTTTACGTCTTCCTCTTCTTCTTCTTCTTCCTGTTATTATTATTGTTATTATTATTATTATTATTATTATTATTATTATTATTATTATTATTATTATTATTGTTATTATTACTATTATTATTTTCTACACGGGTCATTATAAATGATTGTCTCACTGGCAATAACAAGTGGTGTTTCTTGGAGTCTGAGTGGTCCCATATCTCCCCAGATTTTAAACAGCCCCACCTTTTTCTATAACCATTGCAAATAATGTTCCGCTATCGCATTGATTTCTCACGGGCACCGTTGGCTTTCTCTGTAAATTGAGTGGAAATAAGTCCCCCTCCGCCCCCAAAATTACTGTCCGTATCCTTTCAGTGTGATGTTTACTGGTGGTATTTGTGAGACAGGGAACGTAAAGAATTGAATAAAACCCCTTAGTATAAATTAACAATTAATATTTATTCTTAATTTACAAGTGATGACATAAATACTTCTTAGTCTAAAACCTCTTGCTGTGACACGTGTTTATCCAAGATGTCTACTATCTGTAATGGGCAAGGGATATAATTCCACTATCCCATTATGTTTAAGGCATAGGAGATAACCAAGGTAGTAGAGTTACTTCCCGTTTAATATGTTTTCTAGATGAAAAAATTGTTTCATTAAACACAGTGGATATCTGGTTAATGCTGTTCCTTTTTAGTCTTTTTATCTTCCTTGACCTTTAACGAGAGGTCTGCGTGGCACGTGTTAAGATTTGCCTTTCTCTGTCACCAACTCATACTGCTTTATGAACTGTTATTAAACATAGATTATTCTTTGATCAGACTACTCCATAGTCAGGTTCAAAGTATTTCGCCTTCCCTTGCGAATTAGGTTGTTGGGTTCGCTCTTATCACATATTTCTTAATGAAACGGTTATCTTATGTATCATTACGAATTCAGCTAGGTTATCTGTACTGCTGACTTTTCTCTTAGCTAAACAGCGATAAAACTCTCTCAATTAGGCACTCAATCTCAGAATCACTTTTTATTTGCTCCCACATGACGACAACCTTACGAGATGACATCATAACGAACATAGCGTTTTCTCGGATGATTGAGAAGGAAATGCACCGGAGCATTCAAACGGTTTGTCAGAGTTCGTTCCTACGAATCGCTATCATCCGTCCAATGTCTGGTATGAATTGAGAAGTATCGGCACCGAAGACACCAAACATTTTGACTGAGATATGTTATTATTATATTTTCATCATTGTTATTAAACAACGCTACAATAAATATGATGTGTTACGCGTCTTTAGACTTGACTCTAATTGAAACAAAACAGACTCTTTTATTTTCCTTTTTTCTCATACAAAACTCGTGAACTCGAGTGATCTAAACAGACACTAGTTAGTATAGTTTGAAAAAACTTTCGCATTGATTCATTTTGATACACACACCCACACACACACACACACACACACATATATATATATATATATATATATATATATATATATATATATATATATATATATATATATATATATATATATATATATATATATGGGTGTCTTAGGTTAATTTTGCCTTTGGCGAATAGCTTAAGATCGTCTATATACATGATAATGTTTATTATGTGCTCACTAGAAGTTCTCACACTGATAATCATCAGCTATTGCTATCTAATAATCACCGACGGTGAGTGGCAACAAATCTTCCCAAATGTTTCGTATTCTCAACGTAACCTAACCATAACTCTAACGCTAACGCTTACCATAACCCTTACTCTAATCCTAACCCAATCACTATTGCAAATGACTTTGCATTATCGCAAACGCCGCTTATCATTGATGTCCTTCTGGAAACGGTCATTTATCTTTATTGGAATTTGGGTTGCAATAAGCCGCCTCAACGTCGTAGTACTCTCCACCCTCTTTCGTTAGAGCGTCAGACTATCCGTATTGCTCCCACAATAATTAGTATTATATCAACTTTCTTCATGTTTAATATTCCTTTCAGTTCTCTGGAAAGTTCCGTGTATTTACTTCGTTTTCCATCTTTTTGTTATTCATCCTGTGGTCTTCTGGGACAGCAAAATCTGCAATTTTTACAGTTTTTTTTCCTTGTAAATTATTATTATATCCTGTCTCCTCGCTATGATGAGTTTATCTGTTTGTACCTCGATCGCCAAGAGGATTATGTGATGTTCGTTTTTTACTAGTGCTTCCGGTTATTCTGTACCATTTGTCTGCGTAATAATAATAATAATAATAATAATAACAATAACAATAACAATAACAATAACAACAATAACAATAACAATAACAATAACAATAACAACAATAACAATAACAATAACAACAACAACAATAATAATAATAATAATAATAATAATAATAATAATAATAACGACGACGACGACGACGACGACGACGACGACGACGACGACGACGATGATAATAATAATGATAATGATAATCATCATCATAATCATAATCATCATCATAATAATAATCATAATAATAATAATAATAATAATAATAATAATAATAATAATAGGAAAACGAAAAACACAAAATCCTCTGGGATATTGATATACAAACAGATAAACTCATACAAGCAGGGAGACCTAATGTTATTATAATCGACAAGATGGAAAAATCTTGTAAAATCGTAGACTTCGCCGTTCCAGCCGACAAAAAACACGGAAAAAAACGTAAATACACAGAATTAGCCAGAGAACTGAAAGGAATATGGAGCATGAAGAAAGTTAGAATGATACAAATAATCGTAGGAGCACTAGGAGCAATACCCCCAAAACTGGAGAAAATACTGGGAAAAATTGGAATCAAAGGGACCATCGAAACCATACAAAGGACGGCAATGATCAAAACAGCTGCAATCTTAAGGAACATCCTTGAATGCGGAAACCAACCCGCATAAGTTACAAAGGGTAACCAGTCCCAAGGAATTTACAACAGGGAGAAAACAAAGCCACACAAAGAACACAACAACACTAACCAAGGAACAGAAACTGCAAGAAACATCACTTCATAATACCCCCAATAAATTACACCGACCTCAGCTTACACCACACAAAAATGAACAAAGGAACAGAAATTACAAGAAACACTATAAGCTCTTCTCTTTCCCTCTCCACCGCCTCAAATAAATAAAAAAACATAAATAAATAAAAAAAGGTTCCGGCCTTGGCTGACACCAGACAAAATATTTGTAGAGGGTCGATGAGGATGAAAAGACCGAGGAGGGACAGCACACACCAGACTTCCACTGGAAAGGTGCGGAGAATGCTGGGACCTTGGGGAGGCTTATTACCACCCAAATCCCAGAGAAGACAAATGGTCTTTACCAGCGAGAAATTAATGGTAAGGGGTTGTTGCGATACCGCAAGGTTATTTGCGGTTGTTATCGAAAAGAGGTGAAGAATACTGGACATCTGGGGAGGCTTGTTGTCAACAGAACTCCAGGAAATACCACTAGTTATTGTCGGTTAGCAATCTCTGAAGATGATTTGTGTGAGAATTCTTAGTGAGTACAAATAATAATAATAATAATAATAATAATAATAATAATAATAATAATAATAATAATAACAATAATTATCATAATAATAACTATTATTATTATTATTATTATTATTATTATTATCATTATTATTTATAATATCAATATCATTATTATCATAAAAATAATATTTTTGATTCCTATATGTGTTAAGAAATTATTAGTTTGCCATCTAATTTACATAAGTATTTGTGGTGTGTACAGATACACATATGAAAGTGAGATAAGAAATAGAACGTAAATATAGTCACTGTTTATCTAAATGTCTATTACGACATTAAGATGTATGAGAAATGGTGGAATCAACATAGAGTAAAAATACATAGATAGCTAAGAGAGAGATGGCTCCCTTGCTCAGTTGATTATACCTCACAACTAATTAGAAAAATAAATATATTTACTAAACATATCTCAATATCAGAACTGCGCTATACTTTTGCATGCACATTTCGTTATTTAAATATATAAAAAACAAACAGTGATTAACTTAACATTTATATGATTTTCCTTTTTTGGGGACCCTTATATAAAGACGTTTTGTTTTTGAACACATTGCAAAAATAACAACTAGAAATTATCTGAATTTTAATTGATAAAATGTATATGCTGATGAGGAAAATCATAAAAAAATATTTTTTATTTTACTTTGATGTAATAATTATTACACATTTTGAAACACGTGTACATATGAATAAACATCGTTAGGTGTAGATGTTCGGAGCTTGATTAGAATATTTAGAATTGTAATTATTTATGTTATTAATTATGTAATCTACCGAATCATAATATATATATATATATATATATATGTATTTTCAAAGAGTTTGTCTATATTACTAATTAAACACAACTCATTAGTTTACCTATAGTTTTGGGAAAGTGTAGGCTTGTATATTAATGAAAAATATTAGTAATCCCGTAATAAATTAAGGTTAATTCGAAATATATGACAGTTGTGCAATGCCTATCTTCGACATTACCAATCTCTGGATATTTTCTACGTTAGGGTTGGCCTGGCCATCTATGATTCACTTCTGTGATAATATAACACATTGATAAAAGAGATAAACTTACATTTCCCAAGTACATGTGATTAAACACAATTTTTAATTTAAATTTAATATTTTCCTAGAACATATTGTGTATGAGTTATTTTATACAATGCCTCCGAACCTATTTCCATTTAATCCTGGGATTTGAGATGTTATTTAAACTTTTACGTTTGCATAATACAGAATACTTTAACGCAATGGTTCGTTTGTTTGTCTTTCATTTCTTATTGTAACAACATCAAATTAACAATTCAGTTTTAGCATGTGCGCCTTTCAGTAAACGTGACCGTCACAACGTTTTGGCAAGCGGGTATTTTTAGACATCGTAAATCCTCTTCTGAATTCGTGAGTTTCGTAACTGAATAAGGATTAATTAGCGTTTGAGGAAAACAAACATGGGTGATTAGCAGCGGAGATTAGATATATTTAATTATTATAGTCGGAGCATCACAAGTGAGCAGTCGTCGTTGCAATGGAATCTGTCATAGTAATTATTGTAGGAGAGATAAACAGATCTCTTCTTCCCAACGGACTGTGCAGTCTTCCTCCAACACAAGCGCCTGGATCGGACATGATGGCTCTGTTTGAAAATGCAGTCACGCGAAACAAATTAGATGAATACAGAAAGAAGCATTTCTTCAGAGAATTAGTGCTTTCATTTTATTAAATAACTAGCAGGGCTACCTGGCGTTGCCCGGGGCGATAAAAAAAAACATACAAACATAGACATTCACCCTCCTTTTGATGAGCATAATAATCAGAAGAGAAAAAAAAAAATGTTGAAAAAAAAAATAAAAAGTTGGAAAAATAA
>OY744515.1:61002228-61032228 GCA_963556195.1 Sepiola atlantica
TAACAGAAAATGCTAAAATATACCTTAGTTTTTGGATTAGGTGATATTTGAAAAATAAGTGTTTTTGTTGAAATCAGCCGCAATTTACAATTACATGAACATGTTACTCATGTCTCTCCCCCCTCTTTCTCTCTCTCATAGCTATCTAAATAATTCTTACGCCCACCCACACTTTATTTAGATTCAAAAACTCTCCTATATTTCTCAATGTACATCCGAGCACTCAGAGAAAAAGTGTCTCTTTTTTCCGCGTTGTCATCTAATTTACATACGTTTTTTTTACACAACACAAATACATATGTAAATTAGATGGAGCGTCAATAAGACTCTTTACTTCTATAATAATAATAATAATAATAATAATAATAATAATAATAATAATAATAATACAGAAGTAAAGAGATTTTTTTTAGTTATGCAAGAAAAATATAAATAGTCGCAATTGCTGTTACTTTATAGATCACCGATACGTCTCGTATATTCTAAGTCTTTGTGGGTGTGTTACATTATCGTTTTTTTTCTATATCATAAATAATAAAATTTTAACGATGGTTTACACTTATTCTTTATATTTGTATAACTCGTTATGGCGCAGGCCGGGAGTCAACGTTTCTCAGCGCATCACTGCGTAAGTTAGAAACGTCGGTCGAGCCTCTTAGTAAATTTATCGTTCATTTACATGCAGAATAATTAACATTTTAACAATAATTCTTACGTTTTAAATCAATATTAAAAGTTACCTTACAGATTTCTCCCTCACTGTTGGTCGTGGGTTTGCTTGCACACTCATCTCCGTTGCTGGCTCGTGATCGTAGTAGTGTACGTGTCTTGTGGGAAAACTCTGTTTTCATGCACGGGTGATAAAAACGCTCAAAGGCATAACTTTTGAGAGAGATTCTATTCTTTTATTTTACACTTCAATCGGAGAGATTTCCACTCGTCTTTCTTTCATTCACACTCTTTTTTTCTTCCATACTGTTTGTTGAATGTGACGGATGCAATCGGTTATATTTTTGTCTCGTCCTTGGGATCTTGCTCTGCATCTTAGCCCATATCTGGCGATGTTACCCGGACTCTACGCATTGCAGAGCTCAGTTATGGACGTCTGTCCATCCCGCGCCTCCACGGTGAACTGTCTAGAAAGCTAATTTCTTACCAAGGATCTGTGACGTCAGAGCCCTTTGACCCTTCAACCAATGTCATAACATAACTCAATATAACTTTTTGTTTAACATTTTTGATCCGTGTGTTTGATCTCGGCCAGCTTACATCTAGTGTGTTATGATGCACAGAATGAATGACTGTGGGAACATTTTTGTTTGACCCAAATTATATGTGCACTTAATTTTGCACTCCATCTTATTTGTTTCACCAAGTTCATAATCCATACTAGCTAACTTTACACGTTCTCAGAATACAGGGTCCCTCATAATATAACAGGTTATTAGTGATTAGATAAGCAATTGTGTTGATCTTATTGGCTTTATATAATAACACTGTATACAAGAACGACGATATATTTATTTAGTATAAAATGTTATTCTTACACATATAACTGGCCCCATATATACATATACGTTAAGTCTTAAACGTAGATGGCTGAAAACTCGTCAAGCAAAATATCCAATTAAAATTGAAGGTCAACACGAAGAAAACATTATTTCTAGGTAGAGGACATTATATGACCAGAATTTAGTCTGCCACCCTAGGGTTTGTATTCATGCTCTGTCATTTATGAAAACCTAGCGGTACACATCAGCCATAGCATAAAACTAATTAAAAACGATGTACATCGATACAGGATCATGTCACCTGCCGTTAGTTTTCATAAATTTAATGCACGACATAGATATCAGTATTTTTAGTGTGTGATCTAACTAAAGTTTATTCAACCATGCTACTTTTGACTACTCGATAACTGGTTTCAAGTAAAGATTACTTGCACATGAACACCGAGTCCAACAAATAATAATTAAAAGAAGTAAATAAATGTCATCTGGTTGTCTCAAAACATTCGGGAAAGTCCGAACTAATGTAAGGAAAATATTTTTTAAGCTGATATATACGCATTTGTAAACCCCCCATAAATTACATAAAATATAAAAATAGCAACTTCATCAAAAGAAGCCGCGCCTGTGGCCGATCCAAAAGATCCAAAATTACTGTAAAATGTTTACCCTAAACAAAATGCAGCATTTAATAAGTTGTTTACAGTGCCTAACTTAAACTAACCACCTCCAACCCCAATTCTATTAGTGATATACCTGTTGGCATTTCAAAATACAACGTTAACCAGTGCGTTCACGCGCGCACTGCATAACTAAGATACGCAGAGAAGTGAACCACCACACCACTTGCAGGGTGCGTTTGAAATGTAAAAGAACAGAACACATCTTACATCATCGATTGGATCCACCGATTTTATATACTCGTGATTCTAAGAAATTTACATTTGGGACCACGGAAAAACTCGAACTAAGAAGTAAGTGTCTGGACGTAAAGTCGAATTTTAAGGCTACCCATACCAAGAGAAATATTTACTTACCATGGGAACTCAAAATCAACATGCAGCCACCTTAGATCTCAGATTTTCGTATATATTAGAGAGAAATGGACAGTTAATTGTGGAACGTTTTCCAGGCTGCGCGTGAAGTACAGGCGATACGTATGCGTATAGATGTATGTACAGACGCATGAATTGGCGTGCACGTGGTAAGGTGTATGTATTCAAAAGATGTACGCGAGTTCGGGTTCGTGAATGAGAAAACGATAACATACAAATAGATATTTGAATAATTGCAAAACAGTGCTGATATTTTGCTTATGGAGTAAATTTGAAGTCTCGAGCAAAAATCGACATTATTAAAAGTGATTATTTTATAGAATTTCGAACATTGTATACGTTGTGTGAACAGTGTGGACTAAAAGGTCATATAAACAACATATAAAGGAATATAGAGCGGCTTGAAGAAAAGGATGTATGATAATAATATTAATAATAACAATAAGTATTGTGATGGTAATAATAATAATAATAATAATAATAATAATAATAATAATAATAATAATAATAATAATAATAATAATCATAATAATCATAATTATAATCATAATACTAACCCATAACACAGGAAGGTTAATCACTGCAACAATAGACACCGTCGAAATGAACAACACAAGGAACATCAAAACGAGAAACAAGACGAGAAAACAATGGGAAGAGAAGCAGTTACACTTACAGTTCGTAAGAATTACAAACTCAACATTATTAGCAGAGTGACTATTTTATAGAATTTTGAACATTATATACATTGTTTAAACAGTGTTGACTAAAAGGCCATATAAACAACAGAAACAGGAAGATGGAGCGGCATGAAGAAAATTATATATGATAATATTGTTATTATTATTAATAATAATAATAATAATAATAATAATAATAATAATAATAATAATAATAATGATAATAATAATAATAATAATAATAATAATAATAATAATAATAATAATAATAATAATAATAATAACCCATAACACAGAAATGTTAATCAGCGCAGCAAGAGACACCGTCGAAATAAACAATACAAGGAACAGAAAAACGAGAAATAAGACGACAAAAAAATGAGAAGACAGACAGTTACACGTACGATTTATAAGAATGGCAAAAGAAAATACTCACGAAAACACCTAGACATGGCTACAAAAATAGCATTTAAACAGAGTAACGGAATCGCTACTTACGGTCGCACAAAACAATGCTATTAGGACGAACTATATGAAAGGTAATAAAGACAAACCCCAAGAAACAGTAAATATAGATATTGTGGACAAAAAGACAAAACTGTAAATCACATAATAAGTGAATGCAGAAAACTAGCCCCAAAAGAATGCAAGAAAAAACACAACTGTGCATCAAGTGCAGTATATTGGGAACTATGCATACGACTGCATTTTGAACACGTAGACAAAGTGAACAGTACCGGAAGACGAGAATCATAAAATCCGTTGCGACATTGTGATACAAACAGATAAACTTATCCACGTAAAGTAACCGAATGTCATAATAGTTAACAACAAGGAAAAACCTGCCAAATCGTAGATTGTGTCGTCCCAGCGGCCACAGGGTAAATATCAAAGAGACAGAAAAACGAGGCAAATACGCAGAAATTGCTAGAGAACTGAAAAGGATATGGGACAGGAAAAATTCCATATAATACCAACGAACAATGTCAGAAAACCTGGGGAAAACACCTTAAGAAATTTGAATCAAAGGGAAAACTGAGACGACACAATAACCAGCAATGATAAAAACGATGAAATATTAAGGATAAGCCTAGAAGTTGCAAATGAAAGAAACCAAAAACATAGAATGAACACTACTGCATGAACCCAAAGGATCTGAAACTGCAAGAAATGTTATAACCTCTTCACGAAAAAAACAATTGATGGAACCAGCTTTGTCTGATACAACACAAACTAGTAGTGGAGGGCTAAGGATGATGGAAAGACCGAGGACGGTAGGTACTAACCAGATCTCTACGAAAAGAGTGCGAAGAGTACTGAGACCTTAAGGTGGCTTACTGCCACCTAAATCCCAGAGAAAACCAATGGTCGTTGCCGGCGAGAAATCAGTGAATGTTGTGATAAAGTAAAGTCATTTGCAATGGTTATCGTAAAAAGTTGAGAGTAATGGAAATCCGGGAAGACTAGAAATTCAAACACCACAAAAACAACTGGGCATTACTGAGTTGGACCTATGTAAGAACTCCTAGTGCGTTAATAATAATAATAATAATAATAATAATAATAATAATAATAATAATAATAATAATAATAATAATAATAATAATAATAATAATAATAATCAGTATAACAGAAAACACGATAATGTAAACAAATATTCTTATCTTAGATGTTCCTATAATTGTAACATAAAACACTGTCATCTTTAACACTAAAAATTTCATATATTATTTTTTCAGTTTTTAATTTGTCTCGATCTGACGAAGTGCTTTTAGTAATTAAACATATAATAATTGTTATTTAAACGGTTAATATACAAATGTATCTACACATGAAGACGTTAGTATTATTATTATAATTATTTTTATTATAGCTTTTAATATTTGCTATGTATTCCACACTATTATAAATAATAAATACTGTAAAATATGTGTTAACATTATATTTAGAATTTATTATATATAGTTGGTTATGGAAATCGCAACAGAAAAGCATGAAGCCACTTGATGTAAACAGTAAACAAGAACGAAATATGAGTATTGCAAATACAGAAGATGCCTATTGGCCTTAGTCTGGAAGAGAGCAAGGATTTGGTAAGAAGAAACCAGTCAACAGGAAGAGATTTCCAGAAGCCTGCCGTTCTTTGAAAGAATCTACTGGAATAAAAAGCTGTATTACAATGAGGTATCAAAACAGCGAGTTGATGGTGACTACGAGACCAAAGAGTCAAAGGAACTTGAGCAAAAGAAGCAGGGAATAGATCAAATAATTTTGAAGAACACATGCCATTATAGTATTTATAGAAAAGACTGAGACTAGCAACCCCACGTCTATGAGAGAGATGGTGCAGAGAAAAGAAAGCGTGTGGCCTATTAATATAAAGATACGTTTCTACACCTTATCAAGAACATTCAAATGAGACAGATACTCATCTGCCAAAATATGAAAAAAGTACTCAATACATAGATTTTTTGAAATACAGAAAAACCTCAGGTGTAACAAAGTATTCGTAGCGATACAAACAACCGACTTCAGGAGAAGCAGAAAAAGCTATGGATTTAATGTATGAACTCTAAGAAACATTTGATGAGAGAGAAATACCAAGTTTCACAGTCGGTTTATCCTCAAAAGAAGAGCCATTCATACGAATCTCGGAAAGTAAAAGGATTTAACAAGATTAAACAAATCAAGCCATTTCGTACCCCAATCCACAACTGAACCTCGGTCAACTTCTAGATCAGCTGCATATTTCCACGGATCCGTAAGTAAATTTTCTTAACAATATTCTCTGTAAAATAATTTATATACAGAAGAAAAAGTGTTGAGCCTAGAATAGAGCCCTGAGGAATATCATCATTGATAGGAAAAGAGAATGAAAATACACTTTCCAAAGTAACTCGCAAGCTTCGATCAGACGGAAAATACCTAATAATGTCCAGAACCTCACCACCAATACCATAACCCGTAAGTTTGTGTCGGAGACCAGAATGCTACACTCTGTCGAACGCCTTCGAAATGCCAAGCGCAATTGCTATACACTCTCTCGACGTATCCATAAACAGACAGATCAGCTCAGTTACAAACCTTACAGCAGTTGAACGAAAACCACGAAAACAATACTAACCCGACTTTTTTTAAAATTAACAAGCTTGCCGTTCATAGATACGACAGATGCCTTTAAATAGGCTTACTCTCTTGCTGATTTACCGAGTTGTTGACAACGGAAATGTGAGGAAAATAGGTCGAAATATGAGTTTGAAATATAACTCGTGTTCCGGGGTTCGAGTCCGGCGACCAATGTGAATAATTCTTCTCTACACTCACGATTCGCGTAAAGATAAAACGTGTACCTATGTAGATAAAAATATTTATAATTTAGTATATATATATATATATATATATATATATATATATGATATTATTATTTCATGTATGCACATAAAATATTATAAAGAGATATTTTTTTATTTATCAACGTAGTAAGTTATGAAAATATATTTATTTACATTTAAGCCTGACGACTTCCTCCTGGGATGAAACGGTGAATCCTTTATGTAGCTTAATTGCCATACATATATTTTCATAAATTACTATATATATATATATATATATATATATATATATATATATATATATATATATATAACAGAGGGATTAACTATGAACTTTGAAATTTCGGAAATTTTGATATGAGGATTGATAAATTATATATCATTTAGATTCATCTGACAACTGTTCCAATCTTGCGTGCTATTCACAAAACGTTGCAGCCGATGTAACTTATAAGGTTTGTAAGGTATTGTTGAACTAATAATTGTAACTACTAATATCTACTAACACGTAACAAGATTACACATCTAAAACCAAAATAGACTCAAGATTCTTCTAAAAGAAATACTAGAATTGTCTGCAAGAACTCGTAGCGCAACGGATAAAAGTGCTAAGTGAATAATTTCTGAGTTACAGTCTTCTAAAGGTTGAACGCTAAATCCGCAGCACTGGCAATACTAAGAATGCAATTACGAATTAGTTAAGACTTATCTGTGAATTTAATAAAGGTTTCCATTAGAAATTTCATATACATTCTCGTATACGACATAAATATTTCCGAGATGCAATTGAAAAAGATCGCAGGCTACATCGGCCGAAACGTTTTGAGAATAATGTTAAGGATAAAACAGTAGTCCGAATTATGTAGATAATACAAACTATCAATAATCATCTTTTAAAAATCCAAAACAAACTAATATATGTTTTTATAGTTGATATTTGTGCAAATGTGCTTTGCAATTAAAAAACACGAAAGTGAAATTTCTTAAAGTGAGTTAAATTAAATGAAGGCTTTTGTTTGAAATTCCGTACAGATTCCCGAGTTCCACAAGACGAACTTAAAGAATGTCAGAGGCTCCATTGGCTTAAACGTTGTGAGAATAACATCTAAGATAAAGTAAAGTAAATTCGTGTGAATCAACATGGTAAACTTGATTCTGGTGTTGGCAATCTAGCAGGAGGGCCATGTAATGGTTGCCAACATCCCTAAGTGAAAGTGATATTCAAAAACCGACTGGATCCGAACTTGACATACATAGGTCAATGTCGTTAACCACTTGACCACCGTCATGTCAGATGAGAACAGTGGTCCGAATAATCCGAAAAATCCAAGTTATACAAATTGAAAGTTTATACTTTTACTAAACACATAACTGGATTACATAAAATATTATCGCTTATTTTATTATTTGACTAAATTTCTTCAAATACCAATTCGATTTACTTTGATCGCTTTCGATCGCTTTCTCAGATACATATTTAAGAAACGTCTTAAATGACAATAAAACGGCTGTACCAAGATAAATTAAACTTATTTTATTCTATATTTTATTTTTAGCTTCATAGTTTGTACTCTTATAATACATAATTAGTGAATTACAGTAATTACATTCACTTAACTGCATAAATTATAAATTCACACACTAAATAAACGTTATATATTATTGATTTCAATTTTATATAACTACACCTATATATATATATGTACATGTTATAGTAGTATAAAAATGTAGGTATGCCAATAGAGCTATACAGAGCAGTATATGTTTCATTCTCGTAACGGCTCATCAGGCACTTAGCCTGATGTTACCCTGCGGTGAGATATAGCTTAATTGCAATATATATATATATATATATATATATATATATATATATATATATATATTTTAATCCTACTACACAGCTCTAATCACGTATTGAGCACTGTTGCAGTAAATACTGAAAGTCACTATATAAGAGTATTTGTGTATATACATGAAATAATAAAAACTGTATACATATATATATATATATATATATATATGTATATATATGTATATATATATATATATATATTTACGTTTGTCTGTGTCGATTTCGCGTTATCGCATGTGCATAGACGTTAGCTTTTTGATTCAATTCTAAATCTACGAACTGCATTCGATCCCATGCTACTGACTACAACTGTCACTCTTGAACTGATGAGGGAAGAAAACCCAAAACGATATCGTGTGTAGGTACAAAACACTTTAATATTTAAACATATTTACACTATATATATATATATATATATATATATATATATATATATATATATATATATATATATATATATACATATATATATACATTTAACATACAATATACGTAATGACGTAATGGTTGAATTGGCGTATGAACAGAAGAGTATGTCTCGCTTTTTCTACCGTACTTTCTCCTCAGATTGTAGTGTTTATTCTCGAAATGCATTTCTCTTTTAACCGTCTTTATATACTCTCCTATCTGCCTGTCATTCTTCTATTTTACATCCTATCTTTTGATTGTGTTTCATCGTTTATCTTACTCTCTTTGCCTTTCCCTTCTTTTACGCCTATTCCCTTTCTATCTCATTCCCTCATTTCCTTTGTCAATTCATTCAGATACTTCTCCCTTCTAAACATCTCTATTTCTTCCGTTTCCTACCATCTCTTCATATGACTACTCACCCACTTCACTGGTCGTTACTCTTCCAAATCTTTTCTCCCATCATCTCAAACCTCCTTAACTTCTCTCTCTACTTCTCTTCTTTACTCTTTCTCTCACCCCTTGTTTGTTCGTTAATTAGAAGGGAGAGAGTGAAATTCTTAATGAGGATACCACTTATTCAATTTCCCGGTCAGTAATTAAATTTTAGCGTCTGAAACGATTTCATTGAGTAAGAGAATGCGTGATCAGGCGTTTGTGTTGGCGGTCGTTGCATTGGGTGGGAACAGCAGGCGGGGAAACTGATGGATTCAAAACGCCAATCAATATGATTTTGGCTCGATACTTTGCAGCTGCCGAACAGACAAGAAGTGCAAAAACCCGATGCATCTAAAGCGAAACCATACTCGCAAACAGACACTAGGAAGAATACAATAAAACAGCTTTGAAAATGGCGAACCACTGATATTCGATGACTGCCTGTGGTTTCTCAGCATGCATGTTTTAAATAGCTAGTTTTCCTTTTTCAAATGTGTATATAAAATAATTCTAACCTGAGGTTTTATTAATTAATATAAGTTGCAACTGAAGGCCTTTCAAGCTTCATGTCTCATTAGTCTTTGACTAAACTTCAATTATGTCAACTAGCATAAATATAGCATTTTATGCTAGTATGCATGACAAAGAGGCATATATTACAATGCCCCCCCAGGAGGTTAATGTCTTGGAGGATGGTATTATGATGAACAAACATATACTACACTACCAAAGAGGAGGTAGTGCCTGAGAGGATAGTTTCGTGAAAATCGAAGATACAACACCACACCCATCAAAATGAGGATATAATACCTGTGATGATTATATCATGACAACAAAACATATACTACACTGCCGACTTCTAACAAAAATGGAAAAGCTAATCTCTGAGAGGATAAGAGGTTGTGTAGTATAGTCAAAATTTATTGAAAAAAGAATTTACAACAAATAACTTTTACCTACGAAAAAAATTTATTTTTCTATCAATCTGCGTAGCTTTTGAGTTTTGGAACTGCTTTTAAGTGTTTTTTTTCTAATTTTTTATCGTTTTCTACAAAGCCTTGAAAAACAATATGTCGGCCACTCGAGGTCAGATAGTTTGGTATAGCGCAAAGTATTTTGAAATAAAAACGAACATAACAACATTATATGTCAGCTAAAATATACAGATCCGTCGAAAATTAAATATTTTACCGATTTGTGACAATTATAACGTGTATTTTTATTTAATATGTGATTTTTTACTTGGTAAACATACGACATCGAATCTTCATATCCAGTAAAAGATGGCAGCCATCTTGAATATCTATTGTTCAAAGCATTATAGATAACGATGCAAAATCATCAAAATAAGCACTTAAAAAGGTTACATAGCTTAAAATAAAATAAAGTTCCTTTGCGTTTGGTAAAATTTATTTGTTGTGAGTTGTTTTTTACCCCTCTTTTTTATCGTTTACTATACTACACAATCGTCATAGGATGATATAATGACTACAGGAGAGATACTAAACCCCCCTGAATTGAGCATTGACTGATACTACATTTGTCTGAAAGAGTATTGTAAACTGGTCTGAGCATTAAAAGATAGCAATAGTATAATTTCGAGTTCAAATATAAAAGAAATAGTATAGACTCGTCTTCAGACAAACAGATGCCAGACCTCCATTAGTAATAGACAAACTGCACTAA
This sequence comes from Sepiola atlantica, assembly GCA_963556195.1. NCBI lineage: Eukaryota > Metazoa > Mollusca > Cephalopoda > Sepiida > Sepiolidae > Sepiola > Sepiola atlantica. The sequence goes on from OY744515.1 coordinate 61,013,188, forward strand.
TAGTTTGCGCTATTGTGGTTATTCGGACTACTGCCATTATCTTGATTCTGATAACATTTCGGTCAATGTGGCTCCCGACAATCTTTATGTGCTTCTAGTAGAACAAGTAGAATTAAGAAACCTTTATGTCGATCTCATGAATCTGTACGGAGTTTTGAACGGAACACTTTATTTAATCCACGGAACGATACCAAGAATACAATTACGAATTACTAAAAACTTCCATATGGCCATGGCTGAAAGAACGAGAGCAAGCTACCCCCGTGAATTAAATACAGGTTTCCGTTAGAAATGTTTGATACATTCTTGAGTTTAATATAACGATTCCCGAGTATGACAAGATACGCTTGAAGAAGGTTGGATGTAGCATCAGCCGAAACGTTCTGAGAATAATGTTCAAGATGAGAACAGTAGTCTGAATCATCTAGATAATACAAACTATCAACAATTGTCTAAAAACTCCGAGGAAAACTAATATTTGTTTAGATAATTGATATTTGTTCTTTACAATTAAATAATAAAAATGTAGAATTTCTTTACGTTCACGCTATTTTGTAGCACCCGTTTTAATAAATATATATATATATATATATATATATATATATATATTTGTTATTGTTTTATTATCTATGTACGTATACGTTTCGCCCTTTTTTAATCTGGACTCATCATCATAGAGATATGACTATTCACTACCGGTCATGCGATTCGAAACCCTGGATCACAAGTTTTTTCAACTCAAATCCAACGTCGCTAACCGCTCGGATAATTCTGAACAGCTGATAAACAATGATAATTTAACACTTTTTAAAGCGGCTTGACGTCCATTCTACTTCTATTAGGGAAGGAATGATGCATTGTAAAGCAAGTGACGTCATGCTGTGTTAGTACTACCATTACAGTGCTCTACGTTTTTACAAGGAGCGACATATATAAATATTTGTTATTGTTTTATTATCTATGTACGTATACGTTTCGTCCTTTTTTAATCTGGACTCATCAGCATAGAGATATGACTATTCATGCGATTCGAAACCCTCAAATCCAACGTTTTGATTCAGTTCGTTTTTTTTTGTAATCCGTTAATTCCGAAATGGGATGAAGTATACCTTATAGTTAAAAATGACGACGGTGAATGATTCTGATATGTATCCGATATTCTTAAAATGCAAAGGAATATGAACGAGAGTCCATTAATTGGTTTATGATTGTAGTGTAATACGCATGAAATTCGTAGTAGAATGAATTAAAGAATTACGGTTACGTTTCTCTTAAGTATTCGGTGTATGTTTTCCCGGTGTAAATTGATAGGGTGGTTATAGAAAAATGTTAGTGGGAGAGGTTTTAGCTACTCTATGTTTAAATGACGTATGTGGGAGAGTCAGACATAGTTGTCTAATTAGAGTAGTTAATGTTTGAAGCTGAAATTAGGAAAAATTATCTTGAAACACGCCCTGGATTTTATGTGATTAAAGAGGTGGGTTTCGTAGCCTGTAATGCAGTTGGTTATTTTTCAAGTGTAGTCAAAAGTACAGCGGAAAAAGTGTATACTTTATATATATAGATGTTTTATTGTTAGGCCTTGTTGGTCAGTTTTGTGTGGCCGATACGTATACACGTTAATACGGCGTCTTCCTTTCAATAAGTTATAATATGCTTTCTGTTATGACTATCGGTTGCTGTTCATACAATTTATTTTGAGAAAAGCTGTTCGATATTCCGCGCCGTTTTAATGTTATGTATTCTAGTATTTTTCTTTGACAATCTCTATGTGGTATTTTGATGTTATTTATATGCTTGTTTAGAGCTTTTTGCCTAATTTTTTCTACCTGTTCATTTCATCTACTTGGTATCAAGGTCAAAATTACTTTCTTTTTCTGCTTGAACTTAATTATAATACTCTTCCAATATATTGCTGATGTAAGCGTGATTCAATGTCATTCTCTCAACATTATTTCAATCTATTTATGTAACAACGGTGGATTCTATTATTTATTTAACATACTACTACTAACAAAATTAAACTATTAACGAAGTAAAACTTTTACTAATTATATATGAGGTGTTATGATTTTAAATTTCAAACAATGTCATAGTTACCGTGTGTTGTTCATATATGTGAAATGCACAATTCGATTAATCTTAACGTGTTTATATTATAACAAAAACAAATACAGCAGTATATTTACTTATCATAGAGTTTTTTAGACAAATATCTGCTTACATATTTGTATATATGTTTCGACTGGTGCACCTATGTTATGATAGAATAAATTTCTGATGTTCAAATAAAATCCTACATGTATTCTCATGGTGCGTGCTCCTGTCATATAAAGCGTGTATAATATATTATTCACACCGTCACTGGATCGTCGTCTTTGAGTAATTGACAGTACACATATGGCGTTTTTGGTAAGAGCGATATATATATATATATATATATATATATATATATATATATATATATATATATAGAGAGAGAGAGAGAGAGAGAGAGAGACACACACACACACATAGAGAAAGAGAAAGAGAGAGAGAGAACCAAGATAAGATACGAGAGTTAACTCAGGACTCGTTCCAACATCACCCATCTCGGTGTCTGGACGAGTTACATTATTTGGCGACCGCTCACTCGACGGACTTGCGTGAATAGAGGCCAGAGCTTACATTTTCGGAAATTACGTCAGATTCTTAACTTTCGTTTACCCGCTGAGGGAATGCTTTTTTACCCCGTATCTGTCAATCATTCAACCAGCTCTATCGCTCATTCCGTTCACCCAGATGAGGTCTTTTATTATATAACACTTAAAGATTTACAATCAATTTATAGAATGTAACCAATCATTTCAGATGTTAGCATTATTCTGGCGCTACCCAGTAAATATATGTTTTTATTGATTTCTTGGAGTTCGTTTTGTAAATAAGTCGTAAAAATAATGTATCATATTAATAATGCATATAAGTGTATTTCACATATTTATGAACAACTGTTTTCCACTATAAAAGGACAATGAACAACGCATTATTAAATAAAATATTAAGTTTGGCACAAAAAATAGAATCACATGATAGAAACATAAAGAAGCCCATCATTTCCTTTTAAAAAAGAGCGCGAGAACGGCCTAAGAGGCTGAAAAAGAAAAGATTTTCAGAATCAAGTAAAGAAATATGGCGCCTAACATTGACGAACAGAAGAGCTGGGTCGGTAGAGCACCTCGCGGGAACGTAAAAAGAAAAGAAAAAGGTCCACATTTAGATGCGCGAAATGCCTCGGTTCCTAAACAGCAAACGTGATCAACGTTCATTTCCGTTTCTTTCAAGCCATTTTTCTATAGAGTACGCGTCTCGTATAATGACGTAAAAACAACGGGCAGGGAAGTGCCCCGCGAGACTTGGGGACGCGTCAATGTGGTAAATACAGGCGAAGAGGAAGACAACTCAAACAGATGATGTCTTTTGATTTTCAATCGAACAATATTTCTCTACTACAATTATATTCTACTCTCTCTCATTGTTAGTATCTCTATACTATAGCCGTGCCTTCTCTCTCTCTCTCTTTCACTTCTCTCTCTCTCTTTCACTTCTCTCTCTCTCTTGCTATATATATATATATACATATATATATATATATATATATATATATATATGTATATATATATATGTATATATATATATATATATATATGTATATATATATATATATATATGTATATATATATATATATATATATATATATATATATATATATATATATAACATAAAACAGTTAGTTTTCATATTTATGTGACAAACTTTCTTTTGGAGAAAATAGTTCTCATTTTACACTATTTAAAAACTATATTACTAGTTAAATATTTCGCAAATATCTTAAGATATAATTCCTAAATCTACATTGTAAACTATGTATAAGGCATGGTTTACATAATAGAAAGAGGTTACTGGTCTAGCAGCTCCCGCAAGACTTCCCCACACAGTTATCATAGTAAGTAAAGAAAATATTATCAAAAATTAAATAATTTTAATGGCTGGTAGATATGTACTGAAAACAAACACAACATTGAAAAGAGAAATTAAAAGACATGTTTCCTGTGTATAATAGGACACTATAATAACCATTAAGTCGTAATTGTCGTGTTTCTCATAACATACTAAAAATGATTAATCTTCAAATATTATTTGCTAATATCAAAGTGTAAAATATGTTCTGATACTACACGTTATCTTTTTCTGTCAAAAATAAAAATCACCGCTGTCTAGAAGAGTGTATTCTTCACTGAGCAAAGTAAAGAAAACATTCTTCTAGACTTCGGTGATTTTTATTTTTGCCCCAACCTAGACTGCCCATTTTACGGCAGTTGAATTTAACCTAAAATAAAAATCGACCTTGTTTCTAGCTCTGCTTTCGTGGTGAGGCAAGTTAATATAGACAATTCTTCAAATGAAATAGATGTCGATGCATTAGGGTATGGATATCGAAGTGATAAAGTGTTTCGTTATATCGATGAAGCTGATAGTGTTTACTGTGATACATATATTGCTGATGTAAAATTGAAGGATGAACGTGATATTGAGGTTAAATTAGAGCCGCCCACTGTTTCATGCCGGCCAAATCTGGTGTTTTGACCGATGTTAGCACCAATAATTATATTTTTTACCCAGGTTTGTATTTTGAAAATAATGATTTATATTCAACAAATAGTTTAATTATTAATTATAAACAAATAACAGAATAACACTGTTTTTTATAATTGTGATATTTTAAATTTTATTTTGAAAAGATTTATTATTATTTCAATATATTTAAAGTAACAAACAATTATAAACAAATAATATTCAAATGTTTTTCATGAATGAAAACTTTTGTTGAAAAAAATTAAATATATTACAAATTTACATTTTACACGAATTAAAAATCACCATAAAAACAGTTAAATTATTATTTGCAAAAAAGAGTAAAAGTATAGTGAGGATTCTTATTTTGCGCCGATATCGGTCGAAATATCTGACTTGAGATTTGACCGCCATAACACAGTGACCATCTTCAACTTTACAGATATTGATAACGTTGAAGATCGCGATGTTAATTTTGACATTTTTTAATGCAAATATTTTCTTTTTCAATATTACGTTCCTCTTGTTCTGTTTAAAAGTCTCAATCTTATTTTTCTTTAATAAATGTTTTCCATCTAAACTACTTTCTTATAAAACCACCATTCGCTTTTATACTTGCTTATATCACTTCTTCATATTAGCCATCATCGTTCGGTCAATATTTTAGTCTCATCTCCTTTCCTTTTTATTTATTTCTTCCTTTCGTTCAATTTCGAACCATTTTACATTCGACACGTCCATACTTCCTGCTGCGAAATCCCCATTTATATACTTTCACCAGAACCCCCGATGGCACTGCAAAGTGCTAGCACAATGTAAGCTATATTCTCCATTTCCGGTCTACAATAAAAGGAACCCATGGCTAACATATTTTTCCGCTACAGAAATCAGCTTTCTGAGAATTGTGCCACCGGTAGGGTGAACCATTTTCACATTATTTCGCCTTTCATGCCCCGGGGGTATTTCATATTCCACCAGAGAAGTAAATCTATGTGAACATGAAGACACCTATGTTCAATTATTGGAACGATTGTCAAGTACTCTTCATTATTAGCGCCAAAGAGGTTAAGCATGGCTATACAAACATTTAACAATAAGAAACATGACAAGAAGTCTACATAAAAGTGTGTGAGATATTTTCTTAACTCGAGAATAGAAGAAAGTATACTCCCAATTATTTTTATTCATTCGTACAGGACAGCTTCTAAGTTGTTACCTAGTACTTAGATGATCATTTGGTAATACCAAGTGCTGTATGTAAAACATGATTCTAGTGACATTGGAAGTCGTTGATTTGAACCAATTTTCTAAATACAACATATGGAGCAGACAGTGCTAGATATTTCATTGTTATCTTCAAAGACTAAAAACTGACCGGCGATGATAAATCGAATTCAAAATTCAGAATACTAACATTCAGTAAACAGCAATTACGATATTACCTAGAAGAGTATATATGTAGGCACAACGGAGGGTGTATGTTCGGCTTAATTGTCAGTATCACGATATATAGAATTTGCTATGTCGGGGTAAAATCTTCGGCGATCTGATATTGTCATTTACACATTAATAATGTTAACAAAATTATGAATAAAGTATAAGTAAACTAGTCACTTATGGTCAATGAATTATCTACAATGAGTATTGATTTACTCCTCTCCAGGAGGTAGGCACAAGGCCAGTTTTTATCTTACTCCCACAAGTAAGATGTGACCCAAGGTCGGGTCGGGAAAATGGGGTTTGAAAAGCCAGAACCCGAAAGGTGAGCACTCCGGCCATTTAAAAATTGCCTGGGCAGCCCCGTCGGCATTCCCCGGTAGGGGCGCCTCAGGCAGTAAGCAATAAACTTACTCCTCCTTAAAGAGGGCAGGCGAAGCCTGGGAGAGTGGACTGCTAGAACTGCACAGGACAGACCCATAGACCGGCGTAAATCAAGCCCCGAAGGCCAAGACAATACCAGTCTATGGGGGGCAATATCTATCGGAACAGATACTACACTTTGATCTTAGCCAAAAGGGCAAGAAGAGTATTGAGTTACTCCTCTCCAGGAGTTAGGCACAAGGTCAGTTTTTATCTTACTCCCACAAGTAAGATGTGACCCAAGATCGGGTCGGGAAAGTGGGGTTTAAAAATTGCCTGGGCAGCCCCGTCGGCATTCCCCGGTAAGGGCGCCTCAGGCAGTAAGCAATAAACTTACTCTTCCCCAAAGAGGGGAGTTGAAGCCTGGGAGGGTGGAACTCCTAGAACTGCACAGGACAGACCCATAGACCGGCGTAAATCAAGCCCCGAAGGCCAAGACAATACCAGTCTATGGGATGCAATATCTATCGGAACAGATACTACACTTTGATCTTAGCAAAAAGGCCAAGAAGAGTAAACCTGAAAGGGAAGTATTATTTACTCCTCTCCAGGAGTTAGGCACAAGGCCAGTTTTATCCTACTCCCACAAGTAAGATGTGACCCAAGGTCGGGTCGGAAAGTGGGGGTTGAAAAGCCAGTGCCCGAGAGGTGAGCACTCTGACCATCAAAAATTGCCTGGGCAGCCCCGTAGGGAAGTAACACATCAAATCTGTTACTAAGGTTACTGGAATAGTGGAATCATTCTACCGCTCTAAAAATAACCTGACTCCTGATAAAATGCTCTACCTGTATAAGAGCCAGATAGTCTTAACATAGAGTACTGCTGCGATATCTGAGTGGTGCCGCTCAGAGAATTCGTTTTACCTGACAATGTACAACACTGACATCGCAAGCTAGTATATGTTCTTTTCCCTTCAGTCTCTTTCTCTCAGAAGAGATGTTGCTAGTCTTACTTTACTTTATCAGTATTTTCATGATTGCTGCTCGACTGCGCGCCAGTCTTAATATCATTGACAGCAAAAACTCGCCTAACTACCACCGATTAAAAAATGTATTTTCTTCTCCTGTGTACTTGAAACCTAACGGCACTCTCATGAAGAGAGTTTCTTTTCAAGAAAGTTCCACGTGGGACACAATACCACTGAGCTGCTTGCCTGTGACTACAATATAGTGGTCTCTAACTTCAATGTCAACAAATATTTTTCAACTCGTTTTCTTACGTGATAAAATCCTGTGCTCTGCAACTATTTTGCCTATCTTCTCGCATTATTGTTTATTATCTAATTAGCAATATTATTATATTATAACCTTTATCTTTCAAAGTCCCTTGGCCTCGGTAAGTAATGACATATAAGTACAAAAAAAGAAACTAGTCACATATGTGTATTTAATACGCTACAATGAATAGTGTACTAACAATATTGTGTTTCGGATTTAAATAAGCTAATGATGTTATATATGACATAACACAAATAAATCAACCTAATATGAAAAGGTGGGTATTTTCTGCTATTCCTTATACTATTTGAAACTATATTTAGAAAATCTAGTTAAATACTAGCGGTATTAATTCAGCATTTCTCGCGCGGAGATATATTGAAGGTATGAAATAATTTCAAATATATCCATTTTGTATAATTTGAATTATTCGAATTACCGTTTTCATCTTGAGTGTTATTCGCACAACCTTTCGACCGACGAACCCTCCAACCTTCTTCAGGTGTATATATATATATATATATATATATATATATATATATATATATACCACACATTTTATTTCAGTGTGTTCTCTTTCCTAGACTTGATAAGTTACTTAGACTTCAGTGGCTCGTCTATCATAAGTCAGAACAATAGAAATGAGTTCATAGTTTTATTACGAGTGTGTACAAGACAACACTGGCGGCATAGACTCCACAACGAGTGCTGGTAACCATTACACTACTCTCTCTCTCTCGCTCTCTCACTCTCTCTCTCTCTTGTTCGCTCTCACTTTTCGTTCTCTTTATATATATATATATATATATATATATATATATATATATATATATATATATATATATATATATATATATATATATACATATATATATATATATATATTAATCATTACGATTACCGATATACATTATTTTAAAGGAAATACAGTTCGGAAATTAGTCAAAAACAATTTATTTAGTTCTCTTATATATATATATATATATATATATATATATATATATATATATATATATATATATATATATATATATATTTGGGTATATTAATACAGCATTCTCGATTTAAGCAAACATGGTTAAACGTAAAATAATATTTCTGCTTGATTATACATTTTTATTCTTTTTTTTTCTAACAATCTTTTTGTGTTAAAGTAATATTAAGATAATTCGACGACGAATCGAAAGTACTTGTGATACTTATTAAATATTCAATTATTTTTTTGGATTATGACACAAATAAGATTATAAGAACAATTTTAAAAATAAAAAGATATAATTAAGCAGGTGTTTACTTTCATATCCGAAAACAGCAACGCCTAGCGCTTGCATGCGAAGTCAGGGAGGATTTGGACCAGAACACACAAAGGAATATAAAAGAAGCAACGTTCCAAATTGTACTTTATTTATTTACGGTTGAGCGCATCACACGTCTTTTCTTGAATGATACACAGGCAGAGACGACCAGAAGACGACGGATCATGATGACGACTGCTCCTTGATTTTCACCAGAGTCTTGTTAGTCGGCTAGCTCTAGGATTACTTTGTTGCCACCGTCTTTACCACAGTGAAGGAGGCTTGTATTTTAATATGGCCTGCTGCCTACACTAACACATAATGTATGCTTAAACATTTTCAGCGTTGATTAAAAGACACGCGAATAATAATGTCTATCAATATCATTTATTTACAAGTTTTATAAAAGACACAGAAATTAATCAGCTTACAGGATTTGTGTTCTTTATGGTTCCATCTTTTCTACTAGATAAAAACTATTATAATTCGTTTTTAATTGTCAGCCAATATTATTAATAATCAGAACCTTTAAATGTATATACACATTTAGACATAAGCGTTAACAGCATACGTTTGATAAGGATGTATTCTCTAAATCAAATGTTATCAGTAACTTGAATTAACGACAAGTATTACTGTCTTGAATTTAAAAAGAACCATAACCTATATACTATTAAAAAGTGGTGATGTTTGGTGGGGGGGGGGGTAGTTTGTTTGTATGTAAATATATATATATATATATATTTGATTGAAAATAAAAAAATAGGCATTGTCATCATCATCAGTGGGTTCAATCACTCTTTGAGGAAGAACTCTTCCCTGCTTTTCTGTCACTTTATTGGTGTCTGCCATTCAGTGGTTATGCCATAGTCGCCACGCTAGGCACTGCGGGTTTGCAACACCATTTGCCCATAACGAGGTGTAAAGCTCATTAACCCTTGACAATACAGTGCATGATGTTCCTTAATGGTTATCGATCTTATACTGTCCAGGCTCAACGTTGCTTAACTGACGGGAACCGGTCTGTCAACGTGATTATTGCGTATATAGGAAGAATACACACTACTAAAGCAGTAGTTGTTACGATGTCAATACCATCGTTCGAATATCACGCGAGTTTATAGGATATTTTAAACTAGATTCGTTTTTTTCTAAATTTGAAGCAATCAACATTAAAAATATTACATATTTTTGTAAAACTATGTCAACTTGTATATACATCCGGAAATAAAGGTCATAAATAGTATCCAGCGTTAGTTCAAAACAAGTTAGTTTTGATTAAAAATATTAGTTCTAATGTATTTACCAATAAAAACAATAACTAAATACATTCATCATAGTTATTTACTCTCTCATGCAAATACAGCTACCGTATTTTTTCACGGAATTTCACATATATTTTTATTCGTAAAAGCTATAAAGCCGCGGGGCTAAGTACAGGTGGAAATTTGCATTTCCAGGCCCTGCACTGGCACGGCGCAAGGAACGAATATAAACTAGTAACGACAGATATAATAATATATGTGGCGATTCTTGAAATATTTGAAGCCCAATTTCACTTCACAAACAGGTTTATATAGGAATATTAGCATTCTTTCTTCACAAGGAATCATCCAGCGAACATAAACGAAAACGGAATCTTTACAAAATTGAAATAGAATATATTTAATATTCTTAAATTATTCAAGTATTTTTTTAATCTGCTTAATTTAATATTAGTAAACATTATTAAGTTATTAGAATTAATAAAAAACAACATATTGACTTAATTGAATTTACCACTTTATTTAAATATAATGAAACATTATAAATCATACTTCTTTAATTATTAATACACGAGGAAATGACCGTAGGAAAGCTATGTAGCTATTGAATTACATCTAAAAGGAAATTCATTTTCAGAATTAAAATATAATCAGAGCCATTTCACTCATAGACATTCATCTATGACGACGTTTTTCCGGCAATAATGTAATTCGTGAAAGTTGGATCGATACATAATTTTAAGTTCGACAACTCTATTAGTATTATGCCACTTTAGTGGTTTCAATTTTCCATTATAACTATATAGTGACTAGAATCATACATATCCCAGGATGGGTATACACTGCAACCATCGATAATAGCTTTTATACAAAAATAGTTATTTCTCAATTTTTAATGACTCAATTTTTAAAATTGTTTTACAGCGCATCTAGCTAACTGATATAAAACTGTCGCTAAGAAATAATTAAAAAGCTCATTGCCAGTATTTACCAAATAACATATTTGGTAGATTCAGTGAAAGTTTACCAACCAATGGTAATAGCTTTTTAATTGAAACAACCAAAATAAACGTTTATTAGTGAAATTAAAAAATAAATAATTAAAATCAAATTGAATGACGGTTATATTTAACAATTAATTGGTATAATTAAATGTATGATAATAATACACTACATATAATGAACAAATACCTTATTTACCCACATAACTACCATCAAATCTGTTAAGAATGCTTGAGTCGCATGGACAGAGTTTGAATAAGCATTGTCGTACATAAAAACAAAGCTCCCTAGTAGAGCAATAGGCAGCAGACGTACTTTTTACTCCTTCAGATATTCTTATAGGACCAGCAAGTATCATTTGGTAATTAAAAGTGGGTTTGGGTCTAATCAGGGAAAAAAACTATATATCTTTACCCATTCTATTCTACAAAAATGCGTCTTGATGTACAAAAAGGCCTTGTAAGTGGAACTTTCAGAGAATCCATTGTTTGAAGAAGTGCATTCCTTACTAATTTTGGTACGTCAGGACACCCAGCTGCTGTGAAGATTTATTTTCTCCAATTTCCAATGTTTCGACGCTGATGACGGCAATATTCCTCAAACTGTAGTCGGTGACAGTCTTGTATATTTCAGCATCTGATCGTGTCTTTCTTGGGGAAGGATCTTTTAGAAATATATTTACAGTATCCGCGTGACGACTTATTTTTCCAGTAATTATACCCGGGGAGGTTCCTTTAGTCGTTTACTTTATTATAATTCATTTTTCCCCCTCAGTTAATGATTTTGAACGGAAGTAATGAAGTTATTATCTCTGACCACGCCTAAATCAAGAAACAAACGCTAATGTATGTACAAAGTATCCAGAGAAATATGTAAATCAATCAAATAATGTTATCATAATGTACCAGAATGTCCGTAATACAATTGCTAAAATTAGTTAACACAATGATGAATAAATTTAAATTTTATTATAAAGTTATTATCGCTGATTAGTTTGACATTTTAATGTTTTTTTTTTCTTTTCTTTGGGAGGTATCGTAGGCTTTCGTTGGCACACCCTTAAATGGTAAAAGTTTAAAAACTTATAAATAATTGACCTACGTAGAACACATATCCATACTTTTAATAGTTTAATAGTTGAGGATTTTACGTAGCACATAATATTACTGACGCTCACGCGAGCACAAATCTTTAAAAAAATGTATTACTTAATATAACAATTTTTCTCTAAATGTATGTATGTAACATATTTTACACATTTTTTGTGGGTTGCGTGCGAGTACAAGTGGGCTCACCCTCTATGTAGTAAAGTTTACAAAAGAAAAATAATCAGCATATGTTGCCGAGAATATATATTCCAAAACTCATGATGATCTCTTCATAAAAATAATAAAATAATAAAAATAATAAGATATAATTAAGATATATGTACTTTTTAAATGTTATCATTTAAAAATAAATAATGTGCTCACCGTATTTCTAGAATATATATATATATATATATATATATATATATATATATATATATATATATATATATATATATATCCCAAGTTCATAATAATTCGTTCATTAGTTTAGGAGATTAAAAGTGTTTTTAATGCTGGAGCAGATTTAGGTGAGTGCATGCCCTTAATGGTAGTTTAAAATAATAATGTGCTTATATCACTCACAGGGTGTCTGAGAATATATATTCTAAAGTCTATAATGATCGGTTCATAAATAAAGATTTTAAAAATGTATATATATATGCAGCTCCTAAATCTTAACATTTTCCAAAAACAACATGCCCATGATTCTCACTTTATTTTTAGAATATATATTCTACAATTACTAATAATCCGTTCATTAGTTTCGGAGATGACCTTGTACACGTGTTCTTAGTTCCGTTTTCAGCTTCACATCAGACAAATCAACACTGTTTTTAAAACGTTTCTCTCACATCAGCAGTTTTAAAAATAAATTTATGTTGCTAAACCTTACTAAAAGAAAAATGGTATATATATATATATATATATATATATATATATATATGTGTATATATATAGTAATCCATAGATAGACTATTTCGCTGTATGAAAGTGATCGAACCTTGAGTCTTCTAGTTGATAGTCGACAGCTCTTACCACTAAGCTACGGTAGAAGCACTGGTAAACAATATCTACAATGTCCATATAAAGATTGACAGTCGTTTTACAGTTCTCAATCTGTTTATTTACAAAGAGCTTGTCTTTTAACTAAGAAGCAGTAGGCAACATCACTTAATGACAGTGCTCGACCCGAGAATGGGGCTTATATAGTTATCACACGGGGGATTAGTTATTTCATTCTGAATCCTAACCAAGGACAACGTGAACCCGTAAGATAGTCTGCATACAAAACAACGGAAAACTATTATCTACAAGTTTTGGATACGTTATAACAAGGTATTTCATTGTAAGCATTTGGTCGTTTTCATAGCTGGTCTTCTCCCTGCTTAAACATAAAGTTTTAACAACGCAATGAAGAATAACATCTTGCGAGAGAGGGGTACTCTTACTTCATGAAATTCTTGACTGTTTCTATGCATCTTATATAGACTATAAAATTATCTGGGATAAGGTAAACGAGTAACATGTGTTACAGAATTATTAATGCTATCCAAATATAGACACGCAATATTTACTTTCATAGTCTTCTTTTTTTATTGAGCAAAGGAAGGGTAACACAACTTATTTTCTCAAAAGAGTTCTGCCCCTTATATCTATTTTTGATTTTTGAGCTTATGTAGTAAATAGCAAGCAGTATTTTGGATGTTGGAGCACGAGGCTTTTCAAATAGATTTAATATAAATATAGATAGATTTTAAAATGATTCAGTTTTAAGTGGTATCTTTTAGTTTTGTACATCTGTGTTTTGAATTAACTCTCCCTATTTAAATTACGTAAGTTATATAATGAGTTTTATTAGCAAGTCGATTAAGGTATTTTTATTTAAAAACTCTAGTTATCTTTCAACCAGGTCTAAATATTAGTCACTTATAGGTTTTCAAACAATATTGTGCGTATTTTTCATAGCTCCGCTTCAGATTAGAAGATTGCTGCCTTCTCTAGCTAGCTATGTCTGAGACGCTCTCGATAGAGGTGTAGTCGATGTGAATTGTTTGTTTTTAAGGTTTTTTGTTTTGTCGCATCGCAATGTATTTTTTCTGATAGAGAACTTTTTGGACTTTCTAATGAGCTAATCAGGGAAAATCCCATATTGAAATAGAAATTTCGGTTGGTCTTCTAGTGTACGAAACGGTACCATAATTGTACCAACAGTTTTGGTTATGAAATAATGATTCGTAGATGAATAAAATATTGGTCTTTGAGATGTAACAAATTGTTGTCATTTTATATATGCTCTGCTGTTTGATTCTGGCAATCACTGAGCCTTCACTTATAAGTGGTTGCTATACATAAGAAATAGAAGGTGTATGCTAAAACATATTTTCGCACGTACACACACACACACACACATATATATATATAGTATTTCATGTATCCATATAAAATGGTATAAAAAATATATCTTATACTATATATATATATATATATATATATATATATATATATATATATATAGTCTTCTGGTGAGTTACAGCTCATCACTCTAATTAGACAGGCAAGTTTATAGAGATGAGATTCAAACTAAATGATTTTAGAACGTCCGAGCTTCTATACACTACACTAACTTCACAAGCAATAGGCGAGAGAAACAATATCGAATACCGAAGAGTGCGTTATCCATTGTTAAAAATAGCTTGGTATTTTCGGTAGTGGCATCTTGCAATAGCCCATACTAGGATACGCAACCAACGAAGGGAAGAGCACCTATTTGTAGTCATCCAGAGAGAGACTATTTCGTAGTGTCATAATTCTCTGTATAGCATAGAAGGCTAATACCCCAAGCTGAGATTGAAACCGGCACGTTTTTTTTAACAGTTTACGCTCCGATCCAGTGTGCCATCCTCATGAACCATGGGACAAGGAAATTATACTATTTACAAACAATATTAACTACTACTTTTTTACGAAGAGCTTTGCACTATATATATTTACTAGCGGATTCGTGATTCGGCTTTACTTGGGAAAGTAGCAAACTCTGACCCTAAAATTAAACTATTTAATTACTTGCTGTGTATGGTTGTTCGTTACGAATGTGTAATTGATGTAATGAACGAGATATACGTTGCAGATGTTGACTCAACAAATGCTAGAACAAAAATGACTACATTTCCAGGATAGCAATCAAAGCTTTATTCAAATATACATGCTCAAATGTGTCAGACAACATTTAAATAAATCTTTTATTTATAAACAAACAACGGAATATCTTCATATTGTGATTAGTCGGAAAACCCCACTGCTATCTCCATGATTATACATAGTAAACTATAGTAAATATGATCTGTAGAATGCACAGTAACAGTAGGCTTTTTGCTATGTTAAACCAAAAAGATCTATATACATTTATCACATATATTTGGCACTATCTGTTTATAAAGATAGCAACAATTACACATGATATATTACATACTTTCGTCAAATGTGCAGAGAAAACGCGTAGACAACATTTTTCTTACTCGAAATATATATATAAATTCTAAAGCTAGCTAGAGTGCCAAGCACAGAAATGTGTATTATGCGGAGCCAGATGCGCTGGGAGGAGCACTTAGTTATGATGGGAGATTACAGGATCTATGAAAAACTGTTATATGGGGACTACAGCATAGGAAACGTCTGAGATACAACCCTAAGTTACGTGTTAAGGTTGTAGTAAAAAAGCAAGCTGAACACCATTGATAATTATGATTACTCTGAACACTGGGAGAGGATGGCTGTGGGGCGACGGTCTAGCGCAAGTGTGTCTATAGTGGTTGTGGCAGATTTGAGGCAAAGCGTATAAAAAACTCCATTTTGAAAGTTCTTTGCGAAAGCAATCAGTGCTACACGTTCCAGAAAGTTTTCAACCTGACCATTTATGTAGTTTATGTTACAGAGTCCGCCTCTCAAAGGCTGGTCTACTGAATCACATGAGATTGCATTTTAGGCGCCAACTAAATAAGCGTCAAACAGGAGTTGCATACAAACAGAAACCACTAGCCTTGTATGTCATATCTGCAGAAAGACTTGTAAAATAAGTGGGGCCTGCTGAGCAATCTACTTCCCTACCACCGTTTTTCTGTAAAGAAGTGGCAATCATATGTATATATATATATATATATATATATATATATATATATATATATATATATATATATATATATTTATTCTGGTACAGAAAAATTAGTACAACATTCGTACCGTCGGTTTCAAGCACAGAAGGTCTTACCCATCCGGCTCTCTTCAGCTTATATATATATATATATATATATATATATATAAAAGGTGGGTTGGTCGTTCAATATATATATATATATATATATATATATATATATATATATATATAAACATTGGTGACAATCGACACTAATACATCCGTGTTTCAACGCATCCGCGTCTTCTAAAAGCTGTGTCCAAAAGTAAAGATCGGTTTTGAAATCCGGCCAGAAAACCAAAGGTGAAAAGAAAGGAAAAGAATTTAAAAGAGCGTGACCAGAAATTTGAGTCAATTAGTGTGGTCTACATCTGGCTGTCATCACGTCCTTGCTATAATGTCGTGAGTTATCCTCTTACCTAATTTAATTATGAAATTAAAATTAAACTATATTTTGAGTTAAATCAGTAAGATGTATTTTCTATATAAAAATAACAATTTAACAGTCATCGACACATAATTATGTTTACTTTGAAAATGATATTAATATTAGAAAATCATAAAACCGTATCCTTCATATCACGAGCAATTTAGGAGTGGTACTTCCACTAAACCTTTTTATCATTATACGGGTGCCTACAATAGTTGTATTACTTTAAATAAAACAACTTTTGTTAATCCTCGTTATTAAATAATTGGAAGACATAAAATTATAACTGTATTATTAAGTATCAATTAAGTATCAATTTAATTTCAAACCCTGATTAACCTAACACATTTTATAAGTAATTTACTAGTTAACGTAAAATGTACTCTGCTTTAAAAACGTGGGGGACATACCGAGAAACCTAACTGTATTATTATTTTGTATTTGTAATTTCTAGTTTAATTAACATTTAAACCACCAAACTTATTTGTTAACTAAAAACCTACTACACTACAATTATTTGTGAGATTCATTTGTACTTATCAAGGGATGCCTTACTTTTAAATTATATATTTTAATGTTAATTATGGTGGAGTTACTAGGTTATTACCATACTTATCCAGGGCGAACTGTTTGAAGAAGCTTAAAATCAAATTCTGTCCTATCTTCATGGTTAAAAAAGCTTCTACCCAGGGAACATAAATATAGCCAACTTCTCATTAAGACAAATAAAACAGGAAGGGTTCAGCACTGTGTGTGTTGAAGCCTTTTTCAGAAGGCTCCATTTTAGCACTGGTACTAGAATATTTTCTTTTAGAGATAGCATGCAGTTAGGTAAGAGGTGTCTGTTTTACTATGTTGGTTATTAAATAGTATTTTGTGGTTTCTGTATCTAGCCTTTCAATCACTATTTGCACCCCCTATGTATTTTTTAAAGTTGGATCTACTATATAGTACGGTCATTCGCTTTTAGTTTTACAGCTACATTCATTATAGTTGTTATTATATTGTGCGTTGTTAATTCTATTTATATAATGTTTTTAATATCTGTCTATTATGACTATTAATTATTTTTCTAAGTTATTTGCACAAATATACCTAAGCTTAATGGTGTTTTTATTAAATATTTATTTAACGGGGTATTTGTTGGGAAATATCGATTAAGATTAAGAAACATATGTCCAATTTTGCATTTGACAGAAAGTTTGTAAGAAAGTTTAGGGGAAAAAATAAATACGATTGATACATCGTATTTTTCCTTCCCTCATTTTTCTTTTAATTCTTCTTTCTGCTTTTATATATGTTTTTCTCATTTTCTCTTTCTTTTCCCTTGTTCTTTTTTATTTTCTTTATTTATTCTTTATATATATTTTATATTTTATTTAAATTACATTTAGATTTTGAATTTACTCTCTGTTATATATATGTTTCAGTTTGGCAGCCATTTTAATATCTTTCGCTGTACCAAGACAATATTTGATTGCGAATGGATGTATTTATTATCTATTTCTTACGGACTTTTTCAATATATATATATATATATATATGGGTGTATATATATATATATATATATATATATATATATATATATATATATATACATATATGGATATATATATATATATATATATATATGCATATATGTATATATGTATATATATATATATATATATGTATATATATATATATATATATATATATATATATATATATATATGTATATATATATATATATATTCTGGTGAGGCATTTAATTATCAATGGACTTGTATTTTAGTTTCTGAATCCTTTCATATTTTTGACTTTGAATTCTTAATGTTCGGACTCTGTGGATTGCAACTTAATGTTCACTGTATATCTGCTTCCTCTATCCAATCTCCTGGATATTGACAAGGACACCTTTTATTTTTATATTTTTACATTGAAGGTGTTGTTTTGATACTTCTAATGTTTTAAAATATTTGGTAAACAGTAATACAAATGTTGTTTTGAAAATCCATGGATTACGAAAAAGAAAAAGGGTTTATTTATATTCCTTTTTAGAATATTTTATGAATTAATAAATATTATATATTATCCTCA
>OY744515.1:61034728-61147228 GCA_963556195.1 Sepiola atlantica
ATCCAACAAAAGATATAAGCGTCAACTAATATCTTATAATTAGTGAAACAGCCGGATAAAAAAACTGAAGCTCAATATACTGGATAGAGCATTAATATTATAATATAAAATGAAGTAATAAAATAAGGTGTCAATCAAATTTTATTAGAATTCAAAGTTCATGCAAAGCATCCTTAAGTCCTTAGCTCATGAGTTTTCAAAGATAATTCTTCTCTTCAGAGGACCATTACCGCAGTTATACTACTACAGGCAATAAAATTACGCTTTGAAAATATATAAAATTATATACACAAATATATAAAAATACATAACATCAAACATATCAATCCAAAAACATACTTTTGTTGAATCCATACAGTCCATCCAGGTCATACAAGTTGAGAAGCATAATCAGGAAGGACATTACTCCAAGATACAAACAGCAGTCCAAATATGTGAAATTGAAGGGGCCGGCAAGGTTATCCAGTCGCGAAATGTGTCCATATTCAATGTTAATGATAAATAAATCAATCAAAATAATACAAAAAGTCCAATCAAAGTTCCGAGATCCCAACATGTGCAACTCCAATCAAATCCAAATTCGTTGTTTAATTAGAAAACCAGCTAAATCCGAATTGAGCAAAACAAGACGGACTCCCATCACATCTAGCCAGAAGAGCGAAAAATATATAAGTGATCTTCTCACCAGACATGACAAATCCCTAACGAACAGAAGGCGATATTAAATTGTCTACATCTCAGAATGACTTCAACGGGTTCAAGATTATGTCTGTCCTACTTCCTGTTTGACAGGTTCAAGAAAAGACAGCAACATACAACCCCGCCATCCATCCCACCCAAATTAGGTTTTCACTGTCTGGGTCAGTAAGCTTATTCCATGTCAAAGGGGAAGGAGCTAAGAAGTTAAAAGAAAACTAAAAGGGAGTTAGGAAAATTAGGTCAAGTCATCACGTACCCATCCAAAAGTATTACTTAAAATCTGGCTTACAGTAAAAAACCGACTTCACAAATCTAGCCCCATCAAGTAATTTAGAATATTTATGAAGTTAAAAATTACGAAGTTATTAAATTCCAATAATTTTATAGTTTAATTCAAGATTTAATTTTTAAGATTTAATTTTAACAGGCTAGAAATTATTAGTAGTTTAATTTAAGATTCAATCCCATCAGCCCAGGAATTCCAACTCAAGGCCTGACATTCCCCAATTAAAAAGTTTAACCTGCCCTAAGGTTTAATTTTTCCCAATTAAGATTTAATTTTCCCAATTACGAAGTTATCTAAATAATTAGAACTTAATAATTTAATAGTTTAATTTAAGATTTAATTTTATCAGATTAGGAAGTTTAATTTAAGGTTAGGTTTGTTCAATCAAGAAGTCCAATCCAAATTAGGGCTTAATTTTTCCTAATCTAGAAGTTGTAAATATATTCAAGGTTTAAGGTTTAATATTTCCCAATTAAGAGGTTGTAAAGATATTGTAAAGATATTGTAAATATATTTAGAAACTGAAAATTTAGGTGTATACATTTAGAAACTGAAAATTTAGGTGTATAAACCCTTACAACCTCGGAGTCTAAATCCCTTAGGCAAAAAAGATTAAAAATCAAAAAGGACCCATCTCGAAGTCTGGACACCCCCGGTTTCATTGCTCGCCCAAACAGCTACGGCAAAACTAGTGGTGGTTTCCATATAGCATATTTGAATTTCCTTCTGTGTCGACATTTGGAGACTAATTCACCCCTAGAATTTATCAGATTTAAATGTTTAGGTGCAGTAGCTATCATTACAGCTTAAGGATGCTTTGCATGAACTTTGAATTCTAATAAAATTTGATTTACACCTTATTTTATTACTTCATTTTATATTATAATATATATATATATATATATATATATATATATATATATATATATATATATATATTACGCTCACCAGCTTCGTGGATCACATTGTTGAAAGAAGAATTGTTCCCAGCTAGCATTTAGGTAAAGTGATTTTGTTCAAACAAAATAAACAAATAAATGGCATCTATAAATACAGTAACTAGTAGCGAAGATTGGCTCAGTGGTAAAGCATCGGGCTTAAGACTCTGCGGTTCTGGTTTCGAATCTCGCTTGGTTCAGCCATGCTAATTAGTCGTATGACGACGAAACACATGCCCATAGATGCATTTGTAGATATAAAATGTTATGTACGCATTAATGCACGCACATACCTACGTACATATATGTAGATATCTATACACATACCTGCGTATGCATTTTTTTGTGTGTGTTTTTTAATTCGTTTTTCGTTGGTCGATTTTCCAGCTAAACACGTTTGCTCAACGACTGATCGACGCTGTTTTGACAGGCGGTCAATCGCTATTCCTTGTTAATCTGCTCATCGCTCTGTTTGTAGCTTTTGATCTTTTCGCTATTCGATTTGCTTTTTTACTTAATTTCACTTTCACTTTCTTTAATTCAATTCTTGCTTTTTGTTGTCATTTGTGCCCAACCTCGTTTTATCGGCATTACATGCGTTCTCAAACTAAGTGTCCCCATTCTAGACTTTATTGTCTAAACTCTGGTTTTCATTTACTAGGTTTATTTTGAAAGTTAATCTTCTACCTCTTATACCTCTGTATTCAATTAATATCGTTGAACTCTGGCAAAATCGCGGTACAAATTGCTGGCTCCCAAGATTCTAGGTCACGTTATATTTTTTTGCAGTATTTTACGAGAAAGTATTCCGTGTCATGGAATGAACCGCGCTCTTAATACATGCATAAGACATACAGAGAGTAAGTGTTTTCGTATTGTCACTAGAACTTAGGTTTCGTGTAGGGTTAAGGAAGATTATGTGTATTTTATGAATTTTAAGTTAAAATTAAACTTACAGTTTAGTTTGTTTTATAACTGATTTGAAAATCAGATTTTCGCCATCTGCACAGAAATATTTACATCAATATTGTAACAGATTTCTGAGTGGTACATTGTCCCACGTTGATATTTACGTCAAGATGTAAAGATGTTTTTAAAAAGTACGTGCTCTACCACTAACCCTTAATCGCGATATAAAAAAAAATAAACACCACAAAAAATATAACGTTATGAAAAATAATTAACACTGCAAAAACTGTCACGTGACCTCGCAGTTTATGACCAGCAATTTGGTACTGCGATTTCTATTCGAATACCCTTCTTCGTGTAGTAGTAAGAGTGGTAGAAAAATAAAATAGTAGTAGTAGTAGTAGTTTGATAATGTTTATCTACTTTTTTTCTCTTCTTTTCTATTGATTTTTAAGCTAATACTACAACTATTATATTACTATTATTATCTGTAAATTAATGAGCAATGCCCCTCCATGTTTGTTCAGAAAATGAGATTTTTTTAATCACAAAATATGCTTGGGCATTTATCTGATTTTCCTAAGGTAGACAATTTCGACTCTACTTATTTTAAAACAAATGTTTCCATAATCAAATTACGACGTCTTAAATGTTACGATTTTAAATGAATACATTTCAAAAGATGACATTCAGTTTATCGATTTGAAGAATATTTAGCTGATAATTATTTTTATTGAAAGAAAATAGAAAATATTTATCGTTTTAAGAATAGTTACATTGCTACACTTATAAATAAATGAATAAGGAAGAGAAGACTCGTTTGATTTATTAAAGAAAATATTTAGCTGATAATTATTTTTATTGATAGAAAACAGAAAATATTTATCGTTTTAAGAATAGTTACATTGCTACACTTATAAATAAATGAATAAAGAAGAGAAGACTCGTTTGATTTATTAAAGAAAATATTTAGCTTACAGACAGAAAGGGCCATTTCTCTTTTTACTATTGAAACTGACAGAGATGTATTATCGTAACAGGAATATTTTGATTGCAAATAGTTCAATAATGTATATAGATTGATGTAGAATGCACCTTGGAATTTCCACGGGGTCTCGCAAATCTGTATAATAATAGGCTTGCATGTCGGTCTATACGTACGTAAACACCTTCCACACTCTTGAAAAATGAGGTCGTCCGGTCACTAGAAATAAAATGCGAAAAAAAAAGAAAAACAATTGAATTGTTCAAAAATTAACCCGACATCTTAAATAGAATTATGTCGACTTAATAGTGATATTGGTTTTATTTAGTTACAGCTAATTTAGCGAAAATTTATTTTTCAGATATGGAAAAAATGTTTGCATTTTTTAGGATTCCTATGGAATCAGTGTACACCTATATCAGTTAGATATTGAACATGAGCAATATACATAAGAAACGCAAGAAGATCGATAGGTTGAATTACTGGAGTAAAATTGTTTACATGAGTTTCATTGCTCAATGAGAGATAGGGAATAAAACTGGAATTGCATCATAAAATGATTTTAGCAACATTTTACTGAATGTTCATCTGTTTCTCTTGTTTTCGGAGAACATATATTGGTTATGCTAAATTGCAATCCCTCAATATATGATCTTATCATCGACATAGGTTTACTTACGTAATTACCGAATACATATCTGCATATATATATATATATATATATATATATATATATATATATATATATATATATATAAATGTATATATATATATATATTTATATACATATATAGATATTTCTAAATATATGTATTATATGTGAGAGAGAAATAATGTGTATTATCAAATACATTTACATATGTATTGAAACACACACACACACATATATATATATACATATATATATATATATATATTGTGGAATATAATAGACAACTAGTGTCTAGATATCTTTTGGTAGATCCTTTCAATAGTCCGAATTAGGATCTTAGTTTCGGATGGGAATTGGCTGATGAATTTGCCATAATTTGCATCTGTCTTCCAAGTACTTTCGGACCCATCTGGGTCCATCTTTAGACCATGTGTAGTGTGTATAGAAAGTACTTGAAAAACAGATGCAAATTATGGCAAATTCATCAGCCAATTCCCATCCGAAACAAAGATCCTTATTTGGACTATTGAAAGGATCTACCAAAGGATATCTAGACACGAGTTGTCTATTATATTCAACAATACTTGCCTGAAAGAGAATATGCTGCCCAGATATTCATATATATATATATATATATATATATATACGTAGGGTGGGGGTTTTATCCATTCGTATGCAGCGATTTGAAAGTAGCCTATTACCCTGACTACATGTACTGAATTTGTCGATGAGACGGCTAGGCGCCAAGTTTAGGCGAGAAATTGGACGTTGGGTCAAGTAAGCTGCATATAAGCGGGAATTATTTCCAAGGATGCCATAATGAAATGGATCACGAAACACGTTTCCTTGTACTTAATTCTACTGCAATTTATTCCACCGTATACATATTTACACATTACACACACACACACACACATATATATATATATACATTATATATATATATATATATATATATAGAGAGAGAGAGAGAGAGAGAGAGAGAGAGCGAGAGCGAGAGAGAAGGTTATAGTTTACATAAATATGTATACATTCAATTACAAGTGTACATGAATTTACCTGTTTATTCATCATATTTATATCTTCTACATATCGTATCTGTATACTGTCCTCGATTTTTGTCGTTCTCTCTGTATAAGAATTTATCAGGACAACTTGACATAGTTATACTTACTCCTACAAGTGAACTCTGACCAAATATTCAAAATAACATAGTATTCACAGTACAAATAAGATCCCCTGAGTACGGCAATACACTTGCTCATACGAGGAATAGTTCACCTTCTCCTAGTGATGTTACCTCAAGTAACACCACGTAGCTTGAGACTTCACCAGACGAGATTAATCGGGTACGACCAAGAGACCACAGGAAAGATATACTATAACATAGTTAACTGGTCAACTGGAGAGAAGAACTAATGTTATGAAGAACTATGTAATTTCTTTATTAACTCAACGTGTGAGAAATAAAGGAGAATTTTAATAGAATATTTGAATATCTATCTCATATAGCGATCAAGTGTTAGCTCCAGCAAGGAGCCCCTTGATTTCTTAGAACTTCAAATAGAATAAAATGAAAGAAAAAAGAATATATATATATAAATATATATATATATATATATATATATATATATACATGAATATTAAATCACGTCGAAGCGTTGTTTAACATATACTTAAATTGAAATAAATCCATGTTTATTAAAGTAGATTGCTCAAACTAATTTATATATGCAAGTATCCATTAATAACATATAGTCATGAATATGTGTATTATATGTGTTCAACTGCGTATATTTAGGCAGCATTCTCTGTTTTCCACATGTTTGACTAAAATCAACAGATGTTTTTGACGTTTAATGTTTTGTTTTCAATTACGTAATTTCGTGTCTTGCATAAAGTCAACAATACATTTTTCTAAATACTCAAGAGCTTTCGAATTCCATGAGTCATCATCAGGGTAATAGTGTTGCATAGCCCTTCAAAAGGACGGCACCAAAAGAGATATATTGCATAACGCTTGTTAATTAAACTTCTCCGAACCAAAAACAATACGAAAATTTATGAGAAGATTATCAAGCGGTTTCAATCTTTTTTTAAATTCATTTCGTAAGGCACTTTCAAGCGACATTTTCTTAGGTCAATTTTAAATCGTTAAACTGTCAACCTATTACACATTAATTCTCGTTAAATACTGTTCATTAAACATTTCAAATTACAGATTTTTAAACATAGTTCATTAAACATAGTTCGTTAGGCATATCTTTCGATTTTTAGTTCTGTTAAAACAACTGTTCTTTAAACATTTCAAATTATGGATGTTAAACATAGTTCATTCAACGTAGTTCGTAACGCATATCTTTCGACTTTTAGTTTCTTTCGGTTTACAGATATGTTATGCACAAAAAAGTTACCTTACACTTTCGTTCGTCGCCTGGTCGTGATCGTCGTTGATACCGTCGGTTTCGTTGGGCCTCGTTGGCTTTGATCGGTTTTGATGATATTCGATCTGTGGATACATTTTATCGACAGGCAGAAGAGAAAAGCGGAGACGATTTTCTTTAGAGAGATTCAATCTTTTATTCGTGCGTTGCGAAAAGGGTTTTGTTTCCATTCATTCTTTCGATCCTCATTCATTCTTCTTGCTGGGGGATATGCGACGATGCACGGGAAATTACTGTTGGATCTCCAAGAGACCCAGCCATCATGACGAGCGATTACATTCTCGATTTCGCGCTCCCACTTCCTGAGCACTTCAGATAGGTCGGCCGCCCAGCTCGCTGCAAAACAAGTAACTGATTTTCTAAACCTTAGTTTCTCACGAAAAGAAGGAGTGACGTCATAGTCCTTTCTCCTGTCATACAGATCATCACCAGAACTGGGTTGACCTTTATTGAACTTCACCTTTGAAGTTGGCAAAGTTTCACCAGTTGTTATGACTTCTCGGGATTACCCACTCTGATGACAAATCTATCTGGATGTCCCTTCGACCTGCACCGAACGCGAACTAAGTTCACCCCTTCTCACAATAAGAACTAGTGTACCTACTCACTTTCAGGCATACGGGGCCCCTCATAATATAACAATAGTATAAGGTATTATAAACGGGTAAAACCTTATTATTATGATTTTACCCGACATTTGGACAAACTGATTAATAAATGTTGAACATTCGATCTTGTTAAGCTAAATTTAACTCCATTCTACAAAAGAACAAATAACATTGTGATTCAGGACAAAAACAATCGATAAAGAATCACATCAAAATAGAAGGAATCTAAATATATAGAAATCATTAATGATGCATTTGTTAAAACCATCGTTATTTGCAGCTTTACAAAACAAAAATATGAGTACATTTAATTAGCAGAACACAATAATGAATTGTAATTTTCGCTTAAAAAATATGTTTAACGAGCGCATTACGTAAATAAGGATATTTTCCTTTTAATGCCTGCTACTAATACACATTTCGTTAATGCACTGCCTCTTATTCCAAATCTTAGCTAACCCAAACTATAATTCTAGCTAACCGTAGATCCCCGTCTAAAGAGGAGGTAATGCCTGGAAGTATGATCTCAGAGCAAAATTAACAGATACTACAGTATCTCCTCAAAAGAGGAGGAAATGCTGGGGAGGATAGTATCATGACAAAGGAGGTACTACTTTGGAAATGGTATCATGACGAACGAATGAACAAATACTAAGGGGAAAATTACCTCTACTGAAAATTAAACAGAAAATACCCTTACATAAGTAAAAATAATAAATGATAGTAGTTTTTTAAAAGAGACTGGTATCATTAGCCACAATTTATTTATATCCAGATCAAAGCCATCATTTTTTTACTTGGAAATTATTCATGGCGTAAATGTATACCGAAACTCAACACAATTCACGTAAAAATAGAAACTTTTTGTGAATTTATTTAATATCTTGAATCAGATTTGATGAGTATTAAACATTTCTTTAGAATGATGTTTATTAAATAATAAGAATGATCATTTCAATTAATCAAATTTACAAATTTATTTAAATATAATTAAACATTACAAATTCATGAAAAAAAAACTTATTAATAACCTAACTAAATCTTGGAGTATAACAGTGTTTAAAAAGTGTTTGTGTCAACATTTAAAAAAACATTTTATTGATCTTCCTCGTGGACTGTCTAATAATGGCTACATAAAATATATGTTAATGTTGAATAAATGAAGTTTTCCTACAATACGACTCCTTGCCTTGCGTTCTATGAGTTCATTTACACTTTCACCCACCATGATACTTTATATGTAAGCATCTTTAACGATGACGTGTTGGGAAATAACATAGAATAATAGAAAATTATAAAGAGGAGTTGGACGTAGTTAAATAATGGCTCTTCATAGAGTCAAAGGGAAATAATCACTCGAACAATAAATTCCGAAAATCAACTGATACCTTTGAATTGCACCAGTAAGTTTACATCTGTTGGTCTGGGTTCGATTAAAAGACATAATCAGGAGAACGCGAATTGTGACAGATTAGCTGTCTTAAGTTGGAAAATATTTATGTTTCTTTTCTTAATGTATACACCAAGATGTTTACATCCGTTTGCCATTTCGCTCTTGTATTCTGTAACTTGTATATTCGTATTATGTTTTAAAAATCAGTCATATATTGTCTTTGTTTATTCATACGACCACGGTACTAAATGTATGCCGCCTAATACGTTAGGTCATATGATATTTTTGCGATGTATGACGAAGAATCAGGAAATTATTCGTGCGCTAGAAAGAAAAAATTAAGGGCGAAAAGAAAGTAAGAGATTATTTTTCGCAGTGCTACCCGGACTTAGGTTTAGTGGTTATATTCTTTTTAAATCGATTTTAAAATGAGATTTTAGCCCGCGGCACATGGACATTTTCCTCAAGATTGTTACAGATTTCTGATTAATACATTGTCCCACGTTAACATTCATGTCAGTATTACAGTGTTAAACATCATAATAACACCTATCCTTCATTGACCACAGCACTAAAGTCCGGGCTGCAATACGAAAAAAAAAAAACTATCACTGTTATTCTTCGTTGCCGTAGTGCCCGGTTACATTTATGCGAAGGTATACGTTTTTGTCAAACACAGCAAAATATAGCAGATGACCTAACATTATGGGGTGTCATGAATTTGTTATCGCGATTTACTATTGTTTTTTTTCTTTCGTTTCTACTGGCACCAAGCCGGCACGAAGTCATCGGCTGGAGTCGATCTTTTCACTACATGCAATACATAACAGCGGGAATTTCTAACGTGAATTATTCTCTAAGTAGAGCCAAGAAATCGGAGAGAGCACGAGTCATCTGAAAATGTTTGATGTCACTTGTCAACGAGCTGTGCAGTCCAGATAATTCTGCTCCGGAGAAATGTCAGAATCACTTCAGTTCCGCACATGCAACTGCGTTACCTTAACGTCTTTCAACGGATGCGTTTTGCATTTTCTAAGGCAATATTTTGACATTAGCTCTTGGTTATTGTTATTTTTTTTCAGTTTCTGTCTTGTTGATTTTCGTTACCTTCTGCTAAAATCTTGCTTCCTTCAAACCAAATATATGTAAGAAAATAAACTATGCACTATCGACCACGAGAAATGAACGATAAAGAATCGATGTTGACTTGAAAGAAAGAAATGGGCATGAAGCAATAGCAACCTTCTAGGTAGATTGTTCGATTCTATAAATAAAAAGATTTGAACCGATATTATATATATATATATATATATATATATATATATATATACATATATATATATATGTATATATATATATATATATCGACAGATAGTAAGGTATTAAAACCCGTGCAAGAGAGAGAGAGAGAGAGAGAGAGAGAGAGAGAGTGAGAGATGAAGAAATAGGCGCACAAGCTGGAGTTAAATGTTAAAATTAGATTGATTTTCAAACAGATAAAACATGCTTGTTGATGAGTCAGTCAAAAAAGACGACGACCAAAATGGGGGTATGTGTTCTCTCATGATAGACTGTTTAGACAAGAATTATTAGAATGCCACAATACTTCGAAGATAATCACTCTATTTATTCCATTATCAAGCAAGTTCAATAAACCTGTCTATTGGCCATATGCCATTTTAATTTCAAAAGAAATGTCTGTAGAGACAGAGACGCCCTAAGATGTAATACTGCTGCTACATCTGAGGAATAGTGTTCAGAGCACTCTTTCTTGCAGAGTCAAAGATCTTCTGAAGTTTAAACCGCCATTGTCACCTTATTGCGGCTACAGATGTTCATACATTTTTTGTGTTTTATTTATGAATAGATTTTTTATTTATCAATAGATAGATCGATAAATGGCTTAGTTCGATGTGTTTTTTACAGTATATCGTTAATCTTTCACTTATTTCAAACCGAAACGTATTGTATAGACGGTTTATTTATAACAAATAACGATTTCACCTGTAGATTGAGTTGGTTGAAAACGCATACCTTTCTTAAAGTCTTAGTTCCTGACTAAATATAGTCGATTACATAGTCTGCTATGGTATCTGATTACAAATCAATCACTCTTCGAGAGATAGATAGATAGATAGATAGATAAATCGATAGACATCCTGGTGACATACTCAGCGAATAACGATTAGCAGTCAACATATTAATATAAACCATGTACTAAACGCAGTTCCAACTGCAAGTTTGTCAAAGTCAAAAGTTAACCTTAGTAAATGTTGAAAACTTGCTTTTTTTCTGAAGTGTGATTAAACAACAGCGTGAGAAAAACGAAAACGAAAACGAAACGAAATGCGTGTGTCACAAATTAAGACACGCGTCTTTTTGATTTTATGTCGGTCTGAAAGGGCCGTAACACATGTCGCGTGTACGTGTGACCCACTTTCAGATGCAAACCAGTCGCTGTCAAAACCTATATCGCCCCTTTCGTCTATGGATGTCGACGACGCCAGTTGGGCTCTATCGTCCGCAGCCGGTCAGACGCTTTCGTGACATCGGGGTCGGGCCAGCTGACGACAAAACCAAAGTCGACATTGTTTGCGTTTCGCAATACACTTCTCTTGAAATCAAAGAATCTTCAGTTGCACGATTCATGCTTACCAAAATTATGCACGCACACACTGACATACATCAAATGAACATATACACAAATACAAACACAAAGACACGCAGAAGTGTATATATATATGTGTGTGTGTGTGTGTGTGTGTGTATACATAGAACATGACTGGAAAAATAGTGGATAATTATGTAGGTGATTTAACGAATGTTACTTAATTAAAAGATCGGTACAAAGTTTTCTTAACTGTATTAAAAAATAATAAAACAATACTAATATCAATTATAAGTAATTGAACTAACAAATCGTTAATAATGAATAAAAAATAGGGTGACCTAATTGTACCGGAAGAAAATAATTAGATAATTTTGGATTGCGTAGTTTTTGTTATTTTTTAGATTATAATAATTGTCGATTACGTAATTGGTAAATAGAGTCGTTAAAATAAAAATTAATAAAGAAATAATCAATGCATAGGTTATTAATCCTATAACCGGAAGTGGCTTATACGAGATTAATAGAACACGATATGATGAAGTGTACCCTATGACAGAAGGATTGAAATAGAAAAAAGAAGAAAGAATGAGGGAAGAATAGAAAAAAAGAGTGAAAATATATAAGTATGGACCTAAGTAGTAGGTGTTAATTGTTTATGTATTTATATGTTCATTTTTAGTTTATTGTTTTTGTTGATCGAATGTGAGCATTTGGAGAGGAAAAAGAAAAAAAATCGATTGTTATGATATATTCTGAACGTAGGGTAGAAGTAATAATATTTCTTTGGTCCGAGTTAAAAAGGGAAAGGTGAAAAAGAGCAATGTATTCTGAACGTAGGGTAGAAGTAATAATATTTCTTTGGTCCGAGTTAAAAAGGGAAAGGTGAAAAAGAGCAATGTAGTCTGAACATAGGGTAGAAGTAATAATATTTCTTTGGTCCGAGTTAAAATAGGAAAGGTGAAAAAGAGCAATATAAATTAAATGAACACAGTCGCATAAAGATTTTTCTTTGGTTTCATTGTGGCAAATATACACTGATGAAAGATTTTCGTACGTTTATGATATTTTGTATATCAGAAGAATATATATGTTTATATATTTTGGGCAGAAACAATCGTCTGAATTCTTTTTGGATAAAAACTAGAATATTTTCTGAATCATTATTATATTTTATTATATTATATTACACACACACACATATATATTATATATACTAGCAAATATATGCTCCCTCCGGTCGCATATTTTTGCTAAGCTGCCGCGTCAGAAATTAACGCTGACGTGTAAACTGATGTAGCCTCAGTCATATTTCTTTGGTGGTTAGACGTTGATATTCTTTACTTATGATCAAGTATATTTGTAGATGTAAGTAAAGAAAAAAGAAATTCGACCACACACAAATTTTTGTGTTACCCTTCTCCATAAGTAGAAATATTTTTAATAATTTTTAAATAAATATTTATTTTAATTAAATAATTTGATTTAGTAAAATTGTTAAAATCAACAATTTAAAAAACTGAATACAGCAAACAGTATTTTTTGGATTAGAAGAAAGGTGTACATGAAATAAAACAATTAAAAAAATCTGTATTTTTTTACTGTAGGATCTGTGCTGAATTTGACGATGACCCAAACACTAACCCTAACACCCACTTTGACTCTGACCCTAACACTAACGATGGAGTCAAAGTTAGCGCGGGTCCTAACGTGTAAAAGCACCAGAAAATCAAATATAGTAAACATGGTTACTTATGTAAATGGTCTCGGAAAGAAAGTTTATCTAATTAAATTTGTTAGAATGTGTTTGTGTGTGTGTGTGTTTTTTTTTTAGTAGTAATTTTTAAATCGATTTTTATTTAAATTAAACAATTTTATTCAATAAAATTGTTAAAATCAACAATTAAAAAAAAAATAAATACAGCGAACAGTATATTTCGAACAGGAAGAAAAGTGTTTATAAAATGAAACAATGTAAAAATCCGTACTCTTTTATGTGTGGGTGTGTGTGTGCGCGCGCGCGTGTGTGTTTTAAGGGCCTTTTTTAATTAAACAATATGTTTCTAAAATCAGTTATATTTTTTTTTGTAGTTGACAGAAAAGAAAAAAAATCACATCTTTTGTTTTAATAAATAAAACATGGAATAATTGTGAATTAAAGCTTAACAGCGTTAGTTGAAGCAACACGGTTATACCAGCGTTTGTTTACAAATTACGCGCTTGTATTGCGGCGCGGGTCCTGTATAATGTGTGTGTGTGTGTTTTAATAGTAATTTTTTAATCAATTATTATTTTAATTAAACAATTTGATTCAGTGAATTTGTGTTTTAAAACAATGGTTTATAACATTAAAAAAATAAACTAACTTAGAACCGTTTAAAAAAAAAAAGCACGGTGAATGCTAGCGTTAACGATGGCTGTTTATTCAGTTGCGCCATATTTAATTACCGGAGGGAGGTAGGACACCACTGATTAAACAGCCAATGACTTTGCAATTTTAACGGTAATCGCCGTTGAAATTGGTTTAGAAAACACGCCGGTTATGAAGAAAATGGCTTAAATTAATTGTATGAATAATGTTTATTAATATAACCTTATCGGAAAATATTGTAAATACATATGTAAATTTGATAATAGCAGTTATAAGTGTATATTTGTAAATATGAATTTAATTGAAGGTTTAAAGGAATGACTTATGTTAATGGCAAAACCCATTTGGTGTCTGAACGACTTTTGATGACAGTATATAAAGAATTTCAAAAAGACTAGTTTCAGTAAAATAGTCATACTGGAGTTTCGGCTTCAGACAGACAGACAGATACATGAAATCCATTATTCATAGATATATATATAGATAGAGAGAGACAGAAAGAAAGAGAGAGATTTAGAGAGTGAGAATAAGTGGCTTTTTAAAAAAATGTTATTTCAAAGAACTCTATACAATGGTACTATGGAAGTCGGCCACATTATCGAATGAATAACGGTTTGATATCTTAAGCCATGCTAACTGTGTTTCCAGTGTTTATCATGAAATAACAAATATCCATGACATATCAAATGAATCTATAGTGTTCTTCCAAATGTATATTATTTTGTCTTTGTGTCTTTCCATCTTTACTTTTTCGTCACCCGACACTTTGTCACTGGACTTTTTTCTATCTGGACATATTCTGCATTTTGAGAACTTTTTCACACACTTATATCAACTTTCGAATATCTTATTAAATTGTTCAAATTTTGAATTTAAGCTACTTTCACACCAACTTATCTCTATGTTATTCCTCTGACAGTAAGATTCCAATCTTTGAAAAGCCTGGCTTAAGGAAAGAAAAAATAAACATGCTTTTATTAAACACACTTGGCATTGAACAACTGCAGATTTAATAGATCTGTCATTCTTACATTTGTATTTCTCTTTTCTCATGTATCTATATAATTGATTTATTCCGTGTATTGAGCTTTAAACATTTCACGATAGGTTTTATTTTCTAAAAATATAAATCCTGCTTTCAGTTTCATACCTTATATATATATATATATATATATATATATATATATATATATATATATATATATAGAGAGAGAGAGAGAGAGAGAGAGAGAGAGAGAGAGAGAGATAGATAGATAGATAGATAGATAGATAGATAGATAGATAGATGCTAACAAGGATAATCGACGTTGCATGGTAATTAAGTGCATCCTCATGAATTCGAAGAAAAGAAAAAATAGATACGTTAATTGTACAAAAATTTACGAAATAACAGTAACACCGTTTTCAGCCATTTATTCTATTATCACAGACATAAATGGCCGTCACATTTGTCCGTAGCTATGTCACAAACGAATGCAATTTATCATAGAGTAGGTTCTCAGTACCCTAGGTAAAGCAGGTGTGTGTAATTATACAGCAGTACATTTCCTATGTGGGATATACTTTATGGAGAAGGGGAACACAAAAAACTCAGCATTACCCGGGTATACAGTAAAAAATATAAGTTTCATTATATTCTTAAGGTAGGTAGAAATTCATTGCTGCCCGTTTAACGGTAACTTTAAAATTGAAAGCTCAGATAAATTTATTACATTGTTTTATAATTTTCAATACATTAAAACAATAGAGAGAGATTGCCAGGTGGAGGGGAGTAAGGTGGATTACAAGGGGAGACACGGGGGAGGGAAACGAAAAAAAAGATAGATAGATGGATAGAGAGCGGTAGGCAAGTATAAGTTTTAAATTAATGCTGTTACACACACATTTTAACCTCTTCTTTTTTCAATGTCTCAGGCAACGCATGATAGCCTTGCTAGTAATATATAAAGAAATAAGGGGCTTTACTTATACAAGCTATGAATTTAGTGATCGTGTATACATTACGGAGTGATAGCAATATAAGCCCTCTTGCTACATGAAAAGAAGCAATTGTTTTGATTTATTTTGGATAAACATAGACTAAATTTGAAAATCGGCAATAATCTGCGATACTTTTCAAAGAATCTATTTACTGCGAATAATATATGTGGCCATTATTCCGAGATGATTTCCTTTTTAAATAAAAAAACACTATTTATCAAGGGATTATTAATCTTTGATCGATTATAAATAATCTGAGTATCTTTTTCATATCTGTTTGAACACACATGTCACTATCCTCTGCGCTATAAAAATAGCAATATGTATTTATTCGTATATGAGTAAACATACGTACTTCTATCCTTTCTTGCGGACGTTAGCGCATAACACCTGCTTTTTAGGTCCCTGCAAAACCATTTTATATGTTTAGGAAAAGCTAAAAAGCCAATAGCAAGTCAGACAACTTCAGATTTAACTCAGCGCATGAAATTAATTTGGAAAGACATCCTCTAATCTATAATAACATGTCAACGGTGGGTGTTTATTTTTCTTTAAGTCGCCAGAAATTATGATAATATTCATATATAAAAAAGCAAGTTAACGACGTAATTCCAATATTCTATATGAATATGTTACTTTCACATCAATATAGTTCAGATTAATGAAGACAACTCTCGCATTTATTCATATTATATTTTGTTTATACAGGCGTTGGACAAAATCATGGAAATATCTTGAAATTTTAAATGAATTTATTTTAATAGGCTTTAGGACCCCCTTTTCCAGCAATAACTTATAGAATGCAACGTGGAATTGATCCATACAACGCTTGAATAGTTTCTAGATGAATTTTGTACATTTCTTCAGCTGAAACCATCTCTAGTTCTTTCAATGATGAAAGAGGGGAATATCGGCTTCTCACCTTTTTTCTAAAATACAGAACAAATGTTTAAATATATTTAAATGTGGGGATTGTGGTGTTCATGTTATATGTTCTACTTCACTTGAATGTTCTTCGTGCCATTTTGTTACAATGTCTGCCGTGTGAATGTGAGCATTATCATCCTGAAATATGGCATTTCCGACTGGAAACAGTTCCCTGGCACTAGAATTAGCTTGGTCACCGAAGCTTTTCAAATAAGCTTGGCTATTGATTCTTCAATTGACGAAAACTATAAGAGCAACGGATTTCTCAGATAAACTTTTACAAATAATTACCGATCCACATTTAGGTTTTACAGTTGGATGGAAGGCAGTCTAGATTGAATGCTTCTCTCGGCTGTCTCAAAATATACACATGGCCAGAGGTTGGGAATAGAGTAAACATTCTTCAACTGCTCTGGAGACCAATATTTGACGTTTCTATACCACTCTAAACGTATATGATTTTCTGATGGCAGCCTATCCTTCTGTAACTCTCGGCGGACATGTTTTGTTGCAATGAGATTATCCAGATAATTGTTTAGCTCTGCTGCAATTTTGGTGCCTGGTTTTGTGCTCTTTCTTCACAATCTTTACAAGGGCTCTACTATCTCTTTCAGACAGCTTCAGCTTTCTTCTAGAATTCTGTTTAGGGGAGGATCGTTTCTCTTCTTATTCATAGGCTGTCCCCACCTTTCTGACAGTTCCTATCGATACAGCAACCATCTCTGCCACATGCATTACAGTAACACCTGCCATACGGGCCTCAACAACCTGGCCTCTTTTAAATCTGATACATCTGCTATTAAAATGTGTCTTACCAATATGCACTATCTAAAATAATAAAATAAATTCAACAAGGATATCATTGCTAACCATAAAAAAATGAAACAAACATTTCAGTAATGTTTTAAAATTGATGCAAAATTCACAATGGGTTTCCATTATTTTGTCCAACTCCAGTATATATATATATATATATATATATATATATATATATATATATATATATATATATATATATATATATATATATATATATATGAAGCAATCCAACAAAAGATATAAGCGTCAACTAATATCTTATAATTAGTGAAACAACCGGATAAAAACTGAAGCTCAATATACTGGATAGAGCATTATTTTTCTCTCTGCTGGCAAGATGCGACCGGGATTCAGTCTTATTTTGCTTAATTCGGATTTAATGGGTTTTCTAATTGAACAACGAACTTTGATTTGATTTGGGTTGCACATATCGGGATTTTGGAATTTTGATTGGACTTTCTGTATTATTTGATTTATTTATAATTAACATTGAATA
The DNA here is from genome assembly GCA_963556195.1 of Sepiola atlantica. Classification (NCBI taxonomy): domain Eukaryota; kingdom Metazoa; phylum Mollusca; class Cephalopoda; order Sepiida; family Sepiolidae; genus Sepiola; species Sepiola atlantica. The sequence goes on from OY744515.1 coordinate 61,052,844, forward strand.
TTGACACATTTCGCGACTGGATAACTTTGCCAGCCCCTTCAATTTCACGTATATGGACTGCTATTTGTAACTTGGAGTAATGTATTTCCTGATTATGTTTCTCAATTTGTATGACGTGGATGGACTGTATAAATTCAACGAAAAGTATGTTTTGGGGTTGATATGTTTGATGTTATGTATTTTTATGTATTTGTGTATATAATTTTATATATTTTCAAAGCGTAATTGTATTACTTGTAGTAGTATAACTGCGGTAATGGTCCTCTGAAGAGAAGAATTATCTTTGAAAACTCATGAGCTAAGGACTTAAGGATACTTTGCTTAAACTTTGAATTCTAATAAAATTTGATTGAACCCTTATTTTATTACTTCATTTTATATTATAATATACAGGGTGGGCAAAAATAAGGGTCCTATTTTTAAAAATTCATAACTTTTTTATTTATTGATTTTTTTTTCTTTTAGAATAAGTAAAGGACCCCTTCCGAAGCAAGCATGAGCCGTATTAGCCCTAAGGAACGTATTCTCATTTAGAAAACAGTATTTTTGCTTAAAAAACTCAAAACAGTGTAAAAGGTTATTGTATACTTTAGTTTTTGTAAGTTTTAAGAAGTGTTTTTCGGCTAAAATTTGTTTTGTTTATTTCAAAAAATCTCGGAAGGGTCAGTCTACACACACATAAAGTTTGGTGAGTTTAACTTTTATTTTGTGGAAGTTATTCAAATTCAAGTTATTCAAATTTAAAGATAGGACCCTTATTTTGGCCCACCCTGTATATATATATATATATATATATATATATATATATACACAAATTAAACAATAATGAGCAATATTATATTTTTATACTATATGCTATCATGATAAGTCAATGCTACATATACTTGATAGAGCAATCACATTATAAAATAATCATGAAAATTAAAACTGTATAAATTTTGATATTTATTAATAACATCGGCACATTATATTTTTATATATTTTTTATTGAAGATGTTTTTTTGCTCACTACTTTTTATATTGTCAAACATTTGCTTAACAGTTATACAATTGTTGTTATGTTCTGATTTACTCTGATGAAAAGACATTCTCTTTGAAAATTCCTTAATTAAGGAAAAGAAATACGTTTTTATTATATTCCTTGTTTCAATATTTGATGAATTAATAAAAAAAAATGTAATTTATCCAATTTTTATTTGAATCATTCATTTTCTTATATAAATGAATAACTTCGATTGTCTTCTTCGTTAACCGTGTAGCATTCACATACTCTTATCGCCGGGTATGTTTGTAGTTCTGATTCTGGCTTAATGTTGGTGCACCATTCACTCAGAAGCGAGCGTTATCTATTCGGCCGGATGAACAATACATGCTCGTTAAATATAGTTTAAAACACTTCTTGGGGATACCTTTACACATTCTGAACATTTTACCCCAATTAAGAAGGTGTTGCTTTATAAGAGTATAAGAGTACACAACTAAAGAATAAGCCTTAAATAATATCGATTCGGTCAATTAATAATAACCTTATATATTTAAAAACAAAAATTGCCTGTCCCTTCGTTGAAGTTAGTAAACCTAAGTACTTTAAATTTCGATGGAATCACATTTTGTCAATGCAAATAAAAACAACGAAGTAGTATTAATTTTCTCCATAGGTATCTCACTTTTTACGTCTGATTTTAATTGTATGACCCTTTGTACACAAAATTACAATCTTCCTAAACTCATGCGTTAGCTGTAAGTTCTCTTTCTCCATAGTGTTCGATGACAGCGCATGAAGCCACTTCATGTAACGAGCCGAAAGATACTAATATAAAGTCAGAAACTATCAAACAATAAGTGTTATATGGATAGATTCTGACCCAGAAAACAGCAATTCTTTATACTTGTTCAGAAACATCGCCTATTAAATGTTAGGACTAAATGACAAATGAAGAGAAGTGAGAGTTACGAAGCTGCGGAAAGTAAACACATTTTGATCGGATTGATGTAATTTTTGAATTTCTTTCTTAGACTGTTTAAATAACTATTAAGGGGGCATTAATCTTCCTATTTACTTGGCTTTTCACGAGATAAAAATAGTTAAAAAGTTTGTTTTTAATGTGTGAAAAATCTTGCTCCACAAAAAGTTTAGGAGAATTTCTCCTTCACTGACTGAGAACAGAACAGAAATTAAAGTTTGAAGTATTTATTTGCAACAAAATTAAACAATTTACAGTTGAAACATATAAGTCACAAATCAACTTGAAGTGCTGGGAAAATGGGTGTGGTTGGTGACTCTTGGTCTATCGTGATAACACTGTATATCCTATTCTTTACTAGAATCATCTCAGTCACCACAATACCACATTTACACTAGGGACCGTCTTACTTAAGATATCCATCCCCAAATTGATTGGACATTTTATTGTTTATGCATAGATATATAGACAAGGATTTAATTGGAAGAAAACAGGAAGTGAGCAAAGAACAAAAAAACAAACAAGGGTTATAAGAGCCTCCCAACCATTTTTAAATTATAGATCGGCCACTGTTTTCTGGTTTATGCAGAACCGAAAACAAGCATGCCAATCTCTAAATAGGTGTAGGATCTAGGTGGGAGAAATAAGTAAACAGGGGATAGAGTTGGGGCAGTGGGTTATGTGATTCCAAGATGAATGCAAATTGGAAGAGGCGAAGGACCAAAAGTTTAGTAGGAATCTTAGATGATTGCTATTACCAGGGTGTGGGGGTAACTCATTTACTCGGCTAGCTAAGAGGCTAAACTTACTCGAAGGGTTGGGTTCCTACAGAACCAGGAACCGATGTCAAAGAAATCACCCACATATGTAGATGAGGTTTAAACCATGATTACCATATATATATATATATATATATATATATATATATATATATATATATATATATATATATATATATATCCGTATAAATGTTTGCTAATTATCTTTCTATGATTTCGGCGCTCTACAAAATTTAAAAATGTTCTAATCATAATCTTTATTTGTGTAACCCTCTCAAACAGTACATCCATAATTGTCCAGAGTGGGGGTAGGTTTATTGCATGTCGCTTATGGTCATCTCATTTGATTGGGAACCCACTCATGTTTAAGTTGACTAGGGACATAGTTTTAGATCATTCACTACTTTGTTCCAAGTTACTTGCCTGCCCACGAGAGCACTGTTAGACGCAGTATTTGTTATTAATTCGGGGGAATACCATCTCCTCAGAAAGAGGCACTTTGGATTAAAACAAAAAAAATTAATTGCCTCAGTCTAGAAGGAGATATATTTCACTGAACGAGGACAGACACATGAAGTGTAACATCAGAATAGATACTACACTGTGTTCTTAATTTCTTATCCATAGCCATTGGTTTATGAATGTTTTCTACTTCATGGTTAGATTTCTTGAACATATTTCAATTGTGTCACATTGTTTTTAATACATTCTGCAACGAATATTCGATCGATTAGGAAATACATAATGCGTATAGTATGTAAAAAGGTAAGGTGTAAGTAGAACCCAATGCCAATAATGCAAGAGACTTTAACATTTTCGTCTGACTTTCATATATTGTTTAACCTCTAAAAGAGAATCGAATTTGTTTTCTGGCACCACAAATCCCATATAGAATTTAAACAACGTCAGACATTATTTAAACCATCTATATTCATTCCACCATATGCGCTCTATGTTATTGGTTTCATGTGCCTTTTTGAGCTTTCCCATCCGATTATAAATTGGTATTTGTTCACAGTAAAATATATGTATATTGTCTAGAAAATTGCAGTAAATATATAAATAAATGAATAAATAAATAAATAAATGCACAAAAGTGAATCCATGTTTCAAGCCCAGTACTGAACCAAGTTTCGTATTAGCTATTTCAAATTTCTTTGAGATTTCAAAACATTTCAAAGATAGATACATAGAGAAAAAGTATTTCATAATAGCTATAGTTGAGAACAGATTGTATAACCTATATTATGGTATCGATTAAAATAATATTTACAATGTTTCTCAGGTTAACTGTGTAAAAACATACTTTATCGGTATCATTTATTACTCTACAAGTATTTTTATTTTTGAAAGTTAGACGTTTTAGTCACAATAGGGCATAGTGATGTATAATATTGTAACGTTTATCCAGGATATATGTAGCCCTTCTCTATCTCGGTCCCTCGCTCTCCCTCTCTCTCTTTCTTACTCTTTCTCTCTCTCGCTCTCTCTCTCTCTCTCTCTCTCTCTCTCTATATATATATATATATATATTTATATATATATATATATATATATTATTCTGTCTATAATTATCCACGGTCCGCAGACACGTGTTTCACTGTTTACAGCTCGTCAGCGTGGCTAAATCGAGCTAAATTTGAAACCGGGATCCCAGTACTGGGCAACGAAAACTCGCTAGTAGTAAAGGAGATATATTGAATATGAATGTTTTCATTTTTTTACAATATTGACAATTGAATGTATTCAAATATTTTAACGGAAAAGCATTACCTAATTGCTAAGAGGGAAACATTGTTGCCCCTATATGTGTCTCGTAAATATGTATAAAATATAGTTATCAATGCGCACGTGTTTCGCCGTCTACGGATCATCAGCGTGGCTGAATCTAGCGAGATATATATGTCTCCTACGCTCACTATTTATAGGTTGAGACCTTTGGTGGAAGAAATGACGGTTACCTCTAACCGTAAAAAAATAAAATTCTGCAAAAATAGATTAATCTTAGTTACTGATTAAGGTCATAAAAATATACATAAGCTAATTGACTATGTATAATGGTAGACTTTCTAATACTATAATTACGCAGTGGTTCTCAGGGTTTTTGACTGTTGGTGACATTTTGATGTGATCGGCCGTTCGAGTTTTGAATGTCGGCGTGAATATATTTGCTACGTCTAACCACAGTGATGAATCATAAACGACGGAACAGCTGTCTGTAGGTGACAGTATTTTCGCGTTACAATTTATGGTAATGACGATGCTCTTTGGGTCACCGCTGGCTCAAAATTCATTTCTAATTTCATACCCGAAGAACAAATAAAAATGAAGAATTTATTTTCTTTTTAGTTGTATATCAAATGTTTCATTAAGTCGCGAGAAAAGTATTAATTCAAATGGAGTGACACCTGTAAAAACGTTCGAAATTGTTGTTTAAGATTAAAGATTGTCAATCTTTACCGTATTATGTAGACATTTTCTTTTCTCGTTCCATACCATTTTTTGTATATATGTCTATTTACTTATGCATAAAAACATTTTAGCCTATTGATGTATTAAGCAATTCTATTTGTTTAACCAAAGAAAATACTTGGACAAAATGCATATTGTTATGCAAATTCAGACTTATATGCATCCTCACCCCAAAAATGTTAGACACAAAGTAATTTTTTTAAATGTTGGTTATATTTATCGCCTCAAAAGGGTTCAATTTTGATGGGACAAAATAAAAAAATGTCTCGGTTGAGAAGGATCGCTTCATCTTCAACTAGTCAGAGAACACAAATTACGCACCGATCTCAGCCCAGAGGCCCACCATTTTGACATTCTTTTCTCTCACTTAGGCAGTCTCGTCTATTCATTTCACCAGTCTTTATCATAATTTATAAAGGTATTTTTCATGTTCGTTCGTACGTTATCACTAATGCTCTATTTTTTTAAGATGAGATCGCCCGATGAAGTAATAAATCTCACTCACCAAACAAGTACTAAATATGTTGTCGCTGTCCTGCAGAACATTTAGAGAGTTCCTATGTGGATCTATATAATACAACGCTAAGGCATTTCTTGTTCGTGCGTCATTGTTTTTTTTTTATTAAACGTTTTCTCCGCTAGCTGCAGAATACGCTCTGGCATGACTAGGTGTCATACAAGTCCTACAATCTTCGCCCAAGCTGTTTGCTCGGTTTATGTTCATGTTCGTCTATTCACAAACATTGCCTATCGAGCTTTTCTTTTGTCTACTTTTCGACCAGCTTCCTTGTATTATGACTTCAACGCATGTTTTATATAGCCCTACACGGGAACGCTTAAAGTTACCAAACAATCTCAAGACTTTACATTTGATAACATAGAATATTGATGGGATGCAAGTGAGTTTTCGCAACTCTACGATACTGATGTGATGAGATAGTTTATGATCAGTAATAAAGCGCATGATGTGGCTTTGGAAGGTTTCTGCTTTCAGACGTCAGTTTACAGTTCATTTGACACATTCAAGTCCGTCTAAGGCTATAGGAAGGTCATATGAGTTATAGATTTTCGCTTTGATTTTGTATGGCGGTTTTGTTTCTTGTGAAAGTGGCCCAACCTAATCTGATTCTGTGATTTCCAGCTGTGTTCTCGTCGTTAGATAAAGATAGCTTGTGCCTAAGATAAACAAACTCTGCAACATGTTGATGGCCGTTGGTGTTGATGTTAATATAGTTATTTTATCAGTGGTCATGCATTTAGTGTAGGAAAGACCAACTTATTCGGGTAGGTCACAAGATTATAGAGAAATAACTGAAAATCAGAGCTGAAGGTATTGCTTGCAACTATGTCATCTTCACAGCTCAGATTAGACAAAAGATGGCCACTAAGTGAAACATCAAAGCTACATTGTTGTTCTGTTTTCCAAATAACTGATGTCATAATGACGCAGACTATAAGCGCTGAAAGGACATCACCTTGCTTTACACCCTTGATGATTCGGATTAAGCGTGATGTGCTTATATCAGTTTTAATTGCAGCAGTCGATTTAGCATCGGTCATTTTCCAGAGGTGTATATACTGTTTATTCAGATTTGTTTCTTCTAAAAGTTTCCAAAGAGATGGAAGCTTGACGCTATCAAACGTTTTAGTAAAATCAATGAAGGCAATGAACACAATATTATTGAATTCTATAGACTTCTCTATTATCGGCTCTAAGGCGAAAATTTGTTCTGGAGTACCTTTTCCTGGTTGGTATGCAGCTTGAGAATGTGGGAATGACGTATAACTATCTTTTGTGATACGTTCTGCCACTACTGTGACAATAAATTTGTAAAAATTACTAAAAAGGCTGATTGGGCGATAATTTCCGTAATCCAGGAGACTGTTCTTCTTTTTATTTACCTCCCCAGGAGGTTAGGCACAAGGCCAGGTTTATCTTACTGCCACAAGGTAAGATGTGACCCAATGTCGGGTCGGGAAAGTGGGACTTGAAAAGCCAGCGCCCGAGGTGAGAACTCTAGCCATTAAAAATTGCCTGGACAGCCCCGTCGACATTCCCCGGCAGGGGCGCCTCAGGCAATAAGCAATAAACTTACTCCTCCCCAAACAGGGGAGACAAAGCCTGGGAGGCTGAACCTCCTAGAACTGCACAGGACAGTACCTCAAACCGGCGGAATCAAGGCCCGAAGGCCAAGACAATACCAGTCTCCAGAGTGGACATCCATCGGAACAGATACTACACTCTGATCCTAGTCAAAAGGCCAAGAGGGATTTTGTTCTTCTTATGCAGTAAAACAATCAGTGCATTTTTGAAAGCTTGTGGTACCTTACCAGTTGTAAGTATCATGTTGAACAATTTCAAAATAATATTTAAATGTTGTTCCCAACCAGCATCGATGAACTTAGTGTGAATATTATCAAGATCGGGACTTTTCCCCTCATTGAATGATAGAGTAGCATCCTCTATTTATTTTTTCAAAATAGGTGTCAATTGAGTCACCCATGTATAGTTGTTCATACAATTACGCCCACCGTTCCTAAATTTAATCTTTGTCATATAAGATGTTGCTGTGTTAATCCTTAATTCCTAAGATTTTTTCTTGGTTCGGTTTTTAGTCTTTTTAAAGCAGTATAGTACACATTGTGGGGGAGTATTGTACTGATAAAGTCTGCCTTTTTTTCAATTTCAAATATTTTGTCTTTCCCTATTACATTCCTCCACTTAGCTTTGGCAATCTTGTATTCTTTGGAAGAATATCCTTTCTCTCTTCTTATCTTATGCTTGTTATCAATATCTTATTTGGTATTGTTTGACACTTAGTCAGAAGATACGGCTTAGCTGCAGGAAAACTTCATTTGCAGAATCTTTAATGATGTTAGTGGCACTTTAAACAACAAATCCTGATCTAAGAACTTGGTGAGAAACGGTGTTTAAGCTTGAGTTTAAAGGCATCTTTGATATGTTGTTATTTTAAGGTACTAATGTTGCAACTTTGGGTCGTAAATTGTTCTTGTATCAATGAAAACGAGAACTTTACTCTTGTTAGGACAAGTTCGTGGTAAGATATGTCCGATCTACCGATGGTTTTACTATCAAGTACCTTCTACCGAACTTTGGACTTTCGGGTTAATATAAAGTCAATTTTATTTCTCGTCCTGCAATCAGGGTATGTCTAAGTGAAGGGTCTCTTTTTTCAAACAATGTATTGGTCACAATAAGGCCATTTCTGACGCAGAGTTTTGAAGGAATTTCGCCTGAGGGTTTGCATTTCCAATGTAGTGTTTCCAAATAACATCCGGATAGTTGTCATGGAGATTTCCGACTTCAGAATTGTAGTCTCACATGACAATTAGATGATCTTATGTTGGTGTTTTATTTAGGATTTCTTGGAGTGGGTCATATATTTTATCAATTTCTTTTTCAGGCTATAGAGAAGTTGGTAAGTAGCATTATATGAACACATTTTTTTTAAATTTCCCTTTCCATTCGATCTGGAAAAATGTTATCGTGTTGAATGGCATTCACAAGAGATGTGTTTGCTACGAAGCAACCCCCATTGTATCTGGATAGTTTATTGGATGACACAAAGAGTGTGTTTCCAGAGGCAATTGATTCTATCTTGGATTCTTTAATTTTCGTTAATGACAAACTAATGATATTTCAGTTAATATGGAAAATCTTCTGTAGCGGGATCTCCAGGACACCAGCATTAAGATCGTTTATAGTTCTTGAGGTATATGTGCAAATATGGAGGCATTGTAAGTTGTATTGTCCTCTGGTCGCTTTCATGCCAATCCGAGGCTGCTGGCATGAACCCTTTCTCATTGCTATTACAACAGTCCTGGGCTGCTAATGTGCCCTATTGCTCACAATGTGAGGGTCTGAAGATAGCCCGATCTGGTCATTAAAACATTTATTGGGCATCGTTTGATTTTAGTTGTAACAGTGTACTCTTCTATGCTGGCTTAGGAGAAAGTGGAAGAGCGTGTTGTTTTTCCTAGACACCATCTATCGGAAGCTTGCTAAACAGCTATTTATCCCTGCCTACTCTTGAAGTACTTTTGCCGCTTAGTATTGGACAGGGGCAGAATGTACTATAGAAAGTAAATAAATGCCAGTGGTCGCGACTTCTACCGGTAAGCTTGCAGCTGTTTATTGAACCGTTTAACCATAACCGTTTACTTTTGTAAGTTCTTCCGCCAAGCATCGCGTATAGCAAATCGTTGATATTTGATGATTTATCCGCATTGTCATCATTAGGACCGTTATTTACAGATGAGTCGCCTAAACGTTAAGTATTTTATAAATGTATTATATCTCATCAAAAACGAAATATGTGAGACGCGTCAGGTATTTGATAACATATTTTATTGATACATTTATTAATTCAAGGGAAATCTTATTATTAACACAAAATTATGCAGATGATAAACAAAGCAAGTACAAGATTTCAACGCTAGTACTAATGAATATTTTTATTAAACGCAAAAAATAACAGTGTAACCATTTGCAATAACGGAAATTTCATTTAAGATTTAAGCGCATATTTATAACCGCTTTTATTTTGTCGATACCAATGTTTCTACCATTGAACATCCGAAGTCAGACAACATTTTATTCACAATATAGTAATATTCTAATAGGGTCGACGAGACAATTCGTTGACACAATAGAACTACTTGGATATCGACGATAACGGCCTGGAATCATCAGACGAGCTCAACAGAAATAAGTAGTAAAGTGAGTCATACGTTGTAGAAAACACGACCCGCTCTCGCCACCAAGTTAATGATGACTGTTTAGCAGCACAAGGTGTACCACGTAACTCAGTCCTTCATGGTCATAGGTATTATCTAAGTGTTTTTACTGTATTATCAAAGTGTTATGTATAGTCTACCCTACAAGTGTATTGATAGCGGGTCCGAGGTAAGATAGATTTCTATATTTGGCAAAACTATTTTTAAAAGTGGTGCAATAACCCCAGCAAAATTCGAACGTGCAACGCCGAGTCGATAGTTTGTAACATCTCCAAATCTGCTAATATAATTATTTTACCGACTTTATTTCTTATTATTTGCATTTATTGCATTTGTTTCACTATGAACCGGTTCATTATAAACAAATATTATACCAAATGTTATATATACATTTGATTGCACGTTCCAATTCAGCGATAATGTGTAGCGCTATGTAAAAGAATATAGCCCTTTAGACAGTTAATTAATCGTATATAAAAAATCACATTTCCCTGACTTTATGTGGATGGCGTAGAAGATAAGACGTCTGACTGTATACAAAATGGTTGGGTTTCGATCTAAGCTTGAAGTATTTGCTTGTGTCTGGCCACACTGAAGACGTGCGATAGAGCAAAACTCTTTGTCTATGGATGACAAGATATGCTCAGCATTCTCGTGGGTTGAACAATCTGGTAAGGTGAATCATCGATTACATCAGTAATATGCGCACAGCTTCAGAAAATGATAGAGCATTCTAAGCATTAAAAATGGTTTCTTACTCCGGAGCTTATGCAAATGGTATAGTGGGTAAGAATGTCGTTTATTGAGAAAACTGTTGGGTTTCGATCTCACCGAAACGTATTTGCTTGTATCTAGCGACACTATAGAGCTGTGATGCAATGAAGCAATGTCACTGTGCAAAACTAATATATATATATATATATATATATATATATATATATATATATATATATATATATATATATGTATATATATATATATATGCGTGTGTATGTGTGTGTAGTAATCCAGGTAAAGTAAAAATCCACAGGATAAGAATCCATAAAATTTCAACCGGGCTTATAAAATAGTGCTCTATAGTAAATAGAGCTATGTATATAAGTATGTTTATTTATACAGACATATAAAAACAAAAGCTACACTGGCATGTCGATGTTATCTCATGAAATCTTAGTTTCTAATAACTATTTATTGATAGCATGGACAGCCGGTGTGGCGGCTTTTTGTAGATGTCTGTATGAATTAAAATAATTATATATATATATATATATATATATATATATATATATATATTGTTGTACAAAACTGTATTATTGCTATATCAAGACAATATTTTTTTTAAATTTAAAAAAATATATATCAATATAATGTTGATTCAAGATGCGCACTCCCATTCTATGTCTCGTGAGTCTTAGGTCTTAATCTTTTTTTTCTGTTTGCACGTCCAGCAATAAATGTGCGCACAAGAAATCGCGTTCGTGGGTTTCACACTCTTTGCCTTGTACGTGCCCAAGCGAGTATAATCGATGCGCGTGGGAGTTGACGTTTTTTTTCACTCTCCCTCTTCGTCTATTAATGCAGTATCGCGTCGATTTGGGACGCACGCGGTCGCTTCGCGTCGCGAAAACCGACACTGTACCGGCCTGGCCTTTACGCACTTAGCCCGACACACCGACGTCATCTCATCCAACCACACAACAACACTCGTTATTTAATACATTCTATTTTATCCTGTCTCTCTCTCTCTCTCTCTCTCTCTCTCTCTCTCTCTCTTTCTCTCTGGCTCTCTCTCATGCTCGATCGTTCTCTCTCTCTCCCTTTTTCTCACTGAAGGTTACTTCCATCCACCGATTTTTTGCTTGTTTCATTTATTTTCTATCTCTTTTCTTGTCAATGTAATCTGTTTGTTTATTTCGTGTTTGCATCTCTCTTCTGTTCTTTTAACCGATGGGACGGTGCGTTTATCTTCCATAAATTCCCCCTTCTTACATATCCACTTTCCTTCGAACACATTCTGCTGTTTGTGTTTCTCTTATTCATGGGTGCCACTTACAAAGATCTGTTTGGTTAATACCGTTAATGAAGAGACTTTTATGATTAAGCATCTTCTGTTGACAATGAAGTGCTCCATTAATATGACCCTGTACCACAATACAAAACTAATACAGTACAATGATATGAGACAATGATCAGGTAAACAAACGCCAGATTAAAACACCAAATATCCGATTATCATATATATATATATATATATATATATATATATATATATATATATATATATATATATATATATATATATGGAAATTGAAAAAAGACAAAATATTATTTATGTATTCATCAACGTTTCGTCTATTGTAAGACTTCCTAAGGATGATTTTTCTGAAGAAACGATCACACAAGTACACAATGTTTTGGCAGCTGGCTCAGAATCAGCCGCCGTTTTAGGCAAAAATCAAAATATGAGAGACAAATAGATGGTGGCAGTAGTGAGTGGTGGTTGAAGTATAAAATCATTAGGAAGTGGAAGAGGTGTTACAATAACTACAGAAGGAGTGGGAGGCGAATGTGGCAGAGGCTAGAAATAATTCAAATTATGAAGGGATGTGAAGTGTGCTAGTTGAATCTTTTTAATTTAACCTTGAGAAAAAAAGAGTATGTGAGGCCAAGGTTTGTCTGGGTCGTGTGATAGGAAGATGTGGGAGGTGATGGGGGCGAGGGTGGGGAGAAGAGAGAGGACGAAAACAAGCCAAGCGTGGAGAGGGTGTTCATATTTGGTATCTATATGAGCCAACAAACATATATTCACTGTAGCACACATATATATGCACACACATATACATGATTTGCTATGCTAAAAAAACAAAAAAGAGGAAAGGAAATATTAATTCTGTTATATATATATATATATATATATATATATATATATATATATATATGCATGTATTTTTATTTATATGAATTTAGGTATGTGTATATGTTTATATATTTGTGTGTACAGGATTAACTACTAAACTAATTAAGCAATCATTAATCATTTTGGAATATAGCTGCTAGGCGTAAGGGGTCGCAACGTAGACTAGATTTTGTTTCATGTAATTTTCGGGAAAATTCAGATACCTCCGATTTTTGTTTAAGTGCAAAGTATAGTATATGTTCTGGTGCCTCACTTAATATTTAACTCCTCTATAAGTGGAGAAGTTCTTCTAGACTGAGGCAATTTTATTTTGTTCTTATCAAGAAAGCGCCCTGTATTAGAAAGCTGGGTTTTACACACTTTAAATAACGACTAAATCTGAACTCGTGGGGAAACAAGTAAATAATAATAAGAGTTATTAGACATCGATTAATACATATTCGCCAAATACCAGTTTCTAATGAAGTATTTTAAAGGGTTTTAGGGTGATTAACCTGGACACCACCTCTGATTTGAGAATTAAAATATTTCAGATTTGCATTGCATGTGATCCACAGTCATTCCCTGAATTTCGATTTCTTCTCGTTTTTTATTGTAAGCATCCCCATTGATGCTACGTAAGTGTTTTTTTTGTTTGTAACAAGATCGCCATGCCTACAAGATACACTTATATTCGTGCAGTACTTGGCTCTCTTTTAAAAATCATGTAATGAGCTTATATATACATTGAAATAAGGACACTAGACATACAGTTTAGTGTCATGATATCTTGATTTTAATCTTCGTAAGGGGGCATAAAGGTGGTACAAAAGTGTTCAAATCTGGGAATTTATGTTACCCGTCCTGGGACGGGTTTTTTCTAATATATATATATATATATATATATATATATATATATATATATATATATATATATATATATTATTATTATTATTATTATTATTATTATTATTATTATTATTATAATTTATATATTTATATATAAATATCCACGGTTACACTTCTGATGATAGATGATGCTGCGAAACATCAGTAAAATGTTAAGCTAAGTACTTTTTATTATTATTTATTATTGATATAGCTCTGCCCAATAGAGGTGTACTTGAACAGATGTTCAGTGTCATACTATTGTATTATAAAGCTTTCTCTTAATATTGTTGGCGGTGTTTCTCGAATATATATTCACAAAAAATTCGCATCTTTTCGTTTGGTGTATTATTCCTTCTTCTAGGTACTTCGCTCCCGAGTAGCCCAACAAGGTTTTCAATTAAACGAGACCGTAGGCTTATTCTACTGCATACATCTAATAGTTGGCCATTCCTCTCACCTAAGTGTCTATACCTTTAGCTGTTCATTTTTCTTCTAAGACATGACTAGTGTTTTTGCTTTAAGATATAATGTCGCCGGCTCTTCGCTTTAAAATAAATAGAATCAATGTGTGTAACAAGATCGCCATGCCTACAAGATACACTTATATTCGTGCAGTACTTTGCTCTCTTTTAAAACATAAAAAGCTACAACTCAGAGGTTAGGGTGAAATAATATTATTTTAATCTAAACAATACGGTGCTGGCATGTATTCGTATGCAGAAAAGTGCAGAAAGAAAATAGCAAACCAAAATCTGATAGGTGAATACAGAAGATAAATTGAAGCCTGGTTTAATAAAAAATGATATATCATAGAAAAAATATTTACTACTACTTTAAAAAAGAAGAGTTGCATGAACACATTTTCACTCTTCTGTTCGGTCGTTTCTCATTACTTAAAACCCGAATCCGGTTTCGTCGTGTTATATCTGTATACAGTTTCCGACATAAATTAATATATATTTTGTTTTGTTTTTTAACATTGATGCTACGTAAGTGTTTTTTTTTATTCCATGTGTCATTCGAAAGAGATACTCGTATTTTTTTATAGCATCGTTGAACTTAAATAGCAAATTCGAGCTGAAATTGTTCAAATGCTGAGCACCAGATTATGCCGCTTGGTCAATGAAAGATTAGCAAAGTGATACGAACTCCATGGAGAGCACAGCGAGCTTGAATAATTCTTTTGATAAACATCATGTTTTATGTGGGAAAGCACGTAAATGTGTTAGTTTATATATTGTAGTTGCGTGTTATATTCATTATGTTGAAATAAAATCGTATGGTTACTTATGGCGGTACCTGTATAAAAATTAACGTAACATACTCTATGCATCCAATGGATGTCTAAAACACATATCAATTCGACATATGTTGGTGTACCCTGATGATTCTTTAAAGAGAAAATATATTGCGACTCACAATCTCCTCTATCTCAAGGATTAATGCAATTGCTCCACTTCGAACTGGCAACACCTTTGTATTCCTGCTTTTTGATCTGGCTATATCTAATCTGAGTGTAGAATACGGTTATCTAATGATTATAATTATTTCTCTATTATTAAAAGTAACGTTATTACACAATTCTTATGGGACAGTTATGGCTTATGACAGTTTATAAATACTTTTATAAAAAAGTCAAGTGAGCAAGAATTGTTGTACCTTTCTTATACATAGGGTGCATTGTATATTTGCAAATATTTATCAGTTCGCGTATTAATTTGGCGAAGTGCATGTACAACCACAAGAATGGGTATTAGTCCAACGGGTCTTGAGAGTTTATTTCCATTTCAAACTCCTTCTAGTTCGCGAGAGTATTTAATGTTTACGTGATATATTGCAATCTATAGGTATTCCCATGCCAATCAAGAGGCATATTTTAGAGTGAAGAAAT
Source organism: Sepiola atlantica (assembly GCA_963556195.1). NCBI lineage: Eukaryota > Metazoa > Mollusca > Cephalopoda > Sepiida > Sepiolidae > Sepiola > Sepiola atlantica. The sequence goes on from OY744515.1 coordinate 61,068,495, forward strand.
TGGTCTCATCTATCAGATTTGTGTAATGATCGAAGTTGTTTGCCATAAATAAGTTAGTTTGAATCATTATATCTATCATCATTAGTTCTTATCCACTAGAAGTTCTCACACGAGTATTTATCCGTGATCGCTCACTGGCAAAAAAAACTGGTGGCAATTCTCCGAAGTCTGAATGACAACAAGTCTACCTAAATTGCCAGTATTTTCCGATTTTTACGATCACAATTGCAAATAAATTCGCGATTTAACAAAAGGCATTTACCGTTGAGTTGTTGCCGAAACACGTTTATAGTTTTTTTTTCTTTTTAAATGTGTGTGGCAACAAGCTACTGCTTAAGACCAGTACTCTCCGTGTCTTTCCAATTGAGTCCTTCATGAGGTTTCTCCATTTCAGTTTTTCAATTCTCTCAGACGCCCCACTGTTATTTTATCTGGTACTAACAGGTGTAAACTCCTCTACTATTTTATTGTGAGAGATCGGTCTCAGATAATAGTATTTTCCTATATTTACCGAGGCATCATTTATTTATTTATTCGTTTATTATTTTCCCAAGTGTTCTCAGAAAACTCATCACCAGTGATCGTTCACTGGCTACCATTTGTGTGCACTGGAGTCAGAGTGACAACAAGTCTCCCCAAATATCCAATACTCACAGCTTATTTTGATACTCGTTGCAAAACTACTTGTATTCTCGCAACAGTTGTTTACTAATAACGACCATTGGCCAACTCTAGAATTTGAGTGACAATAAGCTTCCTCAAGATTTGACTTCTTCCCGTACCCCTCCACTGGAAGTCTGGATCCTGTTTTCATCCTCTGTGTTTCCATTCTTCTTAAACGCTAATTTCCATTTAGTGTTGCACTAGGTAGTTTTGTGACCACCGATTTTTGTGGTACAGGGAAGATTAATATTATTGTTATTTACTCACAAGGAGTTTTCACACAAGCTATTATCAGTAATTGCTCACTGACAATAACAAGTGGGTGGTGTACCCCTGAGTTTGAGTGACAAGAATCTCCCCAAAATGTGTGCACTCTGCGTGTCTGTCAATAACCGTTGCAAATCATTTATGCATTTTCGCAACTGCCGTTTACCAGTGGTTCTTATTTTTATGATTGCTGTTGCTTTTTTTTCTTCTCCACTGTCCATAGTTTAACTATATATCATATAACTTTAGATGAAATCACTCTCACACTTTTACTCCTTTTCGCCCCTATTCTAGCTACTTCTATTTTATGACTTATCTTTAATCATTTTCTTTTATTTTGTTTCTTTTTTTTCTTTTGTTTTATTTTTTAATCTTCTAATTCTGATTGTTTTCTTCTCTCTTCCTTATCTTTGCACGTCATCTCATTATCTATCAGCTAATCAAACTCTAACAGTCTCTCTCCCCCTTACACCTTATTTCCCCTCCCCTCTTTTTCTTTTTTTCTCTCTCTCTCTCTCGATTTTACCCTTTTTACCTATGTCATTTTTTATGTTTTTGTTTTTGTTTTAATCTATTTTTCGTTTTTTTTATTCCATCGACTGTCGAAGCGACTTATGGCTGATGCTGTGAGACTCTACCAGCTGTACCGGAAATGGGTTTTAGACAGATGCCTAATCTGCGTAGACTTCCGCCTGCCTTGTGGTGTTTGTATATGGGCTCGTCACCTTGGTAATAAAGTACTCCTAATTCCTAACGATGATGGGCGTTGGTTATGGGGCAGCAGAAAAGACGATGATCGAAATGGGATCGGGATATTGAGAGTCTGCAGTTCGTTGGAAAAAAGCAAGAGAGGGCTTTCTCTCAAGAGACTAGATGTGGGAGGGATAGATTATTAAACAAACATAAAGTAGAGTGGGTAACTGATATTTAGGTCTCTAAAAATAATCCTCTAATCTGGAAGGCTTTTCTAGGATAACCATCCGTTCTGTCTGGTTGTCTAGTTATCCTACATAAGCGTCTTTAAACTATTTTCTTTTTATTTGTTCATTTTGTTCTCTTATTTTTCAGAGGAAAGCTTATTTCTGAGAAGCACTAAAAACAAAACATTAGTTAGAGTCGGACTCTTATCCTCATTTGATGTTTGCTCGATGTTTCAGGTGACCATTTCAATTCAGACATGAACAGCAGAATCAGAACGGTCGTTATTTGATGAGATTTCTGAGCTCTTATTTATGCGTTTCAGACCTTGGGTTTTGTTACTTTTAAAACCGTCCTATATTTTCATAGAAGTCATTTCAATATATATTTCCTCAAATATGAAAAAAAAACAAATCGATTAAAATAAAAACTATATATTTAACAATACATTACACACACTTTTTAATAAATTCCAAATATATACTGCGTGGATTTAATAAAATAAAACGGCGAGTTTGTTTGACTCGTATTTAATTTGTTTTCTTAAATACAATAACATCTTACAACAGAGGAATTCGTGTTAGATAACGAAGACGGGGGTGGGCTACAAGGAGTAGGCTAGTAGCGGAAGTCAAGAAAATCACAGCACTTTCGTTGGAGAGGGTTTCATCTCTTACCCTACCGACACCGACGAGAACAGACGCAAGGAACAAGTGATCCATGACAGGCCGGAACCGGTCCACGGGGGTTGGGGAGCGCAGTGTAGCCCAAAATGCTAAGGGTGTATCTCTCCCATTCATTATTTTTAGACTAATCTCTCTCACCCCTCCCAAATTCTCTCTCCCCCCCTCTCTCTCTCTCTCGTACAAACTATTTCCAGTTTTGTTTTTTTGAATAAAACTCTTAGAAAACCGAACCATGCTAATAGCAAGTGAACATTGGGTTTACTTTCGGCAGCTTCGTAACTCTCGCTTCTCTTAGTTTGTTCTTTAGTCCTCATATTTGATGAGCGATGTTTCTGACAAATGTGAAAGGATTGCTGTTTTTAGAATCGTCATCAATCCATCTAAGAAATATCGTTGGCTAGTTTTTGAGCATGACTAGTTTTTGTAGCTCCTTACATCATATCTCTTCATGTCTTGTCAAGAGCGACTTCAAAAAAACGACATCCGCGTGGTTCTCGATCAACAAGGGAAGAAACCTGGGATACAACAAAAGATGCGCGGATGTATGCGAAGGTAAGCAGTAGTCAATATTCGTGGACATGCATTATAAAATGTATTTTCAACTTCACATAAACAAAAGATTTCCACACATGAAAGACTAAAGCAAAGACGTTTGAAACCAATTGTTAAATGAATGTAACGTGTAACTGTTGCATACGTTTCTAAATAACGGCAAACCAATAATGATTTATATTATTTTGTATTGTCTGACAAAGGCTGCAGAATGCGCCAAAATTCCCAAGTTCCAATGGGAAAAGACCAAAAAATTAACAATATATTAACCAAACTTCTAGAAAGTACAAACGTACCAGACAGATTAAAACGTAAGCCATGGATAAAATTGATTCTTCGAACAAAAGGGGTTTGCACCATTTTGATGCTCCTTACGAAGATTTAATTCAAAAAATAATTATACAAAACCTTATGTCAAGAATCCTTATTTCAATGTTGATCACAATCTATAGCATGATTTTGATTCTAGAAAATATGTAAGATGTAATACTTAATATTGCAGTATTTGAAAACAATTAAAATTCAGAAGTTCTTGTTGAATTTGTTAATGGTTATGGATCAAATTCAATGCAAATCTGAAATATGTGAATTTTCAAATGTGAGATTGTGCCTATATTATGTCTCCAAAATATCTTTGAAATACTCCAATGAAACTGAAATTTAGGAAATATTTATTAACTGATGTCTAATACATATTGCTAAAATTTAAAAAAAATCAGAGCTATATGAATTTTCCCGAAAGGCTTCCACCCCCTTTTTGTTTCCTACATTTGCATGAAACTAAATCAAACTAAATATAACCCAAATTACGACCCCTTACGCATAGCAGTTGTGTTCCAAAATCCATAATAATCGAGTCATTAGTTTCGGAGTGAATCATGTAGATACAAATATAAAACTATATACTAGATATGGGAAAAATGAATGGCCGATCCCTAAAATGTAAAAACATTTTGACCCCCTCATTAACTTAAAAAATCACAAAAATTCAGGAGATTAATTAATATTAATTTAATTTTCAGTATTTGATAATTCACGATCACGAAATATTATGAACCTACTTGTTAACTTGTAGAAGTATAGATGTACAGTACTGCAATAAAGAGACGGTAATTGAACTCCACCCACTACCTACCGTCATCCAAATGTTATTTTCAGAGCATACAAAGACCGCGTCAATTTCACAATTCACTGTCAATCATTTGAAAAAAATAAAATGTAAGTTTGTCATTTTTTGTAATTCTTTTATTAATAAGTAATCAATTTCATTCAAATTTGAATTCTATGTAATTATTAATAAATAATTGTTTTAGCTTATTTTCTTTCAATGAATAATAAATGTTTGAGTGTTGTCATCTTATTTGATTTACTTTTCTACACTTAAAATCTCAAATGTACTTTTAGATTCAAAAAATTAATTTAAATTATCGTTACGACACGTTTTATAATAAATCGAGTAATGTCATTGCTAAAGTTTGTGATCATCATGTAAACAAAACAAATCGATGAAATTGACGCAGTTCGTATAAAAAAAAAAGAAAAGTTTTGAACGACATTTCACAAAAGTGTCATTTCAAATTCTAAGGAAAAACATTGATAAACAGATGTCATCAATAATTTCAGAATATTAAATTAAAAACTAATACCAAGTTAAATATGAATGAAATAATACAAAAAAAAAACAATATCGTTACAGTTAGTGTATTTCATCCTTTTTAAAGTCAGTAGCCATTTTATATTAACATTTGACTGCAGAGGTTTTTACGTAACTCTAACGTTTTGGTGAAAATTATATAATTTTTAATAAAATTTAGGTAATTTTTTAAATCCGTATCTTAAGACTTTAATTTACTACTTATCTTCGAAATAGTTCCAGAAAACTGATAGCAATTTTCTTACATTTGATTTATTCAATCGGCAAATTTTAATGAATTTTTTATTCTAATTTTTGTACACGTAAATACGCATTTTTTCTTTTAGAGATAAACTTAGGCTTTTTTTTTCAAACAAAGCTTTTTACCGAAAACTAAAAATAATATTATAAGCCTTTTTTCAACACCATAGCACATTTTTGCACGTACCTAATATATACACATACTTAACTTAATATACATCGAGATATATACTGAAAGTTGTCAGTATCGACGTTTATAATGGGTTCAATCTTTTAGATTTATACATATACAGTGCTTTATGTTTTTTCAGACATTGCCTTATAATAATTAAACGGATTACATTTTTTTGATTGGTCATTACTAGTAGTTTCACCCAATATCGATTAGACAACATAACACACATATGCACATACGTGTTGTGTGTACTTCCGGTCTTATCTAACTCCTCAGCAGAAATGTACTGCCGTACTAAAGTAATGTTCGATTCTGTAGCCAAGTGTGTTATTATCCTATTTATTTTTGCATTGATACTAAATTAATTGCACGTTTTTTTTATTTTATCTGATTTTATTCCCTCCTATTTGCTGGGTCATTCCATTTTGATGGGTAAATTTCTATTTCTACTATACGAATTTGAATTTTGTTTTTTTACTTAATAACTATCCAGAAGCCACTTAACTTTTGCAGAAAGGAAGTCTCTCAAATCAAACAATTCCTTGCTGCCCCTACAGTGCAGATACGGCTGAGGAACAGCATCTGCATACTCAGTTTTAAATACCAAAACATGTAGAAACAATTGCAAACGTTGTGAGGGAACTTACAGGCAGAATCCCAACACTTGCCAAAAGAATTCAAGAAAAGAGTGACAAGCACAGAGCGAAAGTTGAGTACAGACAGTTCAAAAATAATACAAGACTACTCTACTTAAATTTGGTTGGAGAGAATATAACGGTGGAAAACCTAACGCCAGAGAAAGAGCTAGAAAGCTACTCGAGGTCAAGTCGATCTTACATATAGCTCGAAGTTATAAAATCAAGCCAAAAATGCCAAAGCCAGAAATAACGTCTGGAATGATAAAACTAACATTAGGTAAATTTCAGAATAACAAAAAACATGGCATAGAAAATATACCTAATTTCTGTCTTAAGAAACTAACAGCACTTCATAGCCATCATAGATGCTGATTTACAAGATTGTTGAAGGGTCAGGAGGCCACATCTGCATGGCTAGTAAAGGGCGATACGAATCTCAAACCCAAAGCGAGTGAGACATAAAACCCTACTAAAAACAGGCATATCTGCTGCCTCACTTCAACCTACACACTCTTCACTGGCTTGATTGAAAACAGCATCTACGAACACCTCTATTCTCGAGCATACCTTGAAAAAAGAACAAGCAGGGTGCAGGAGGAAGTGTTTAGGCACAAAAGACTAATTGGTGATCGTTAAGACCATCTTTAGGGACTGTAGGAAGAGGTAGATAGATCTAAGCATGGCGTGGATCGATTACCAAAAGGCATACGATAATGTACGCCACGCATGACTCCTGTGCTGCATTCATCTATATAATATATATCTGGTCATCGAAAAGAACATGGCAGTACAAATAAATATGTGGTAAACAACCATAGCATTAAGCCACATTAATGGAATAATAAAAACCCTGACGTAAAGATCCGAAGATGTATATTCCAAGGAGATAGCCTATCTCCTCTACTCTTTTGCCTGACAATTGACTCGCTAAGCAAATTACTAAACAAAAGCCAGTCTGCCTTCAATCTGAGTCAGGGCCGCAAAGGTCTAAACACAAGAGTCAATTACTTGCTCTTGATGGATGACCTCAAGCTGTATGCTTGTTCAGATGTTGACTTAAGCCTACTCTGCCAAAGAAATTTTAATAAAGTTCGGCCTGGACAAATGTGCCAACTGCTCCCTCAGAGCTGGGAAGAAGATGCAAACGGAAAACATACAGTTTGATGGAGATACTGAAGAACAGGAGCAATGCAAATACCTTGGAATAGAATAAAACGATTCAATTCAACATGATAAGACGAGAGAAAAAATTGGCAGATAATATATACGCCATGTTTTAAGAATTCGTAAAACACAGCTTACAAACAAAGACAAAGTAACTAGCTATGCCAGTGGTAACATACAGCTTTTGAATTATTGATTGCCCACAAAAGGACATTAATAGATTAGACACTAACACGAGAAAAACTCTGATAATGTACAGTGTAGTGTACAGAAACAAGTGTCTAGCAAGGCTATATCTGCCAAAAATTGACCATCAATAGCGAGCCACTATTGTGAGCACCGGCCAATAGCTGATGAGCTCCCAGAACCTAAACCTGATGATCATATGCCAACATCAATAAACCAGAGCAAGCAGAACAAGCTCTATCACAAAACTGGGAAAACATTTTAAACATGACTGCCTTACAAATAAGGCAGAAACAGATAACAATCCTGCCACGGAAATTACCCGCAAACGCCGCCAGAAATACACCAACACCTTCCATTCCAGAAAACTGGAAGAATAACCAAACCAATAACGTAAGTATTTCTTAGGTGAATTATCCCAGGAATATATAAATAAGGAAGGCTCTGTAGACTGGCTGAAAAGAGGATCGCTCCACTATGATCAAGATAGAATTATAATGGCTGATCAAGATCAAGGCTTATGACCAATGCCTTTAAAAAGATGAGTGGTCTCAGCAACAATAACAAGTGCAGGTTCTGCCACACAGAAGTGAGGAGTTTGAGCCATCTGACATTCAGTTTTTAGGTTCTCCTGGGGGATGGCTATTATACAATGCGACACAACGGAGTGTGTATATATCTTCACTGGACTATATGTAAAAAGTTGAATATCCAGTGCTGCAGCAAGTCCTGGGAGCATATACAAGAAAGAACATTTGAAAATGATGTATACACCATCCACTATGACTAGAGCTACATATCTAGAAAACGGAGCTGTTAAACCTAACATAGTGATATGGGACACAAAGGAGAAAGTAGCAGCCCTAGTTGAAGTCAGTGTCCCTAACGATGCAGGATTAAACAAGTCTGATAGGGGAAAGATTACAAAATACCAAGGTCTTATGTACGACATTAAAAGAAACTTGAATCTTAGGAAAATCTCCTTCATCCCAGCAACATCATCCCAGCAACAGGATTAATGAAAATAATTTCAAACGGTATCTGGCGAGTTTACCCTGTGAACCGAGTGCAAGAGAAATACAAACAATTGCACTTAAAGGGACGGTTAGAATCTTCAAAAAGGATCTCTAGGCTTGAGTGTCTGAAATAACCGGTGAATGTCTGACATCCGGTAGGATGCTCCATCACCAGCAAAAACAGAAAGATAACAACATTTTAAAAAAGAGAGAAGCAGATTATAAACCCGTTTATATTTACTCGTAGGGTGCATTTTAGAAGGAAATTAATAGTCCCTTTGCATCATCAAGTATGTGTACACATCTGTAATGATCACAGTGTTTAGCTATTTTTAAAGAAAGAATGTCGAATAGGCCGTCACATGAGTACAAGGCCATGGGGAAGAGTAGTTGTAACTGACTGTGATTTTCTTTAATGAAGTGACTAGTGTAAACCCTCGGGTATTTTAAGCTTAATTATTGTAAATATATATTATTTCTATTATTTTAATTTTTTCCGATATAAGCAGACATTTTATCATCACACTATAGAGAGAATTGCAATTTTTCATCACGCACAGCGAGATTAACACAGCAAGGTTAGCACAGCAAGGTAAGCTCAGTGAGGTTAGCGCCGTAAGGTTAGCACAGCAAGGTAAGCTCAGTGAGGTTAGCGCCGTAAGGTTAGCACACCAATTCCCCTCCTATTAAAGTAATATTTATATGTAGCAAAGTCAAAGCAATTAATGATAATGATAATAATTCATAATGGTTATTTATTGAAAATTACTTTCTTTATAAAAGTACACTTGTGTGTAGGGGTCTTACCCGCTGAGGATTCGTGAGTTGTTGATATGTGTGGATTATAAACGTTGATCCTTATATCTCTTGGTTAGTGATTGAACACTTCTTAAGAATACAAAATGTATATTATTTTGTTATTTTTTTAATGTTTGAATTATAACAGAATCATGACAAAACTTATTATTGTAACAAGTTGTTATTTGTATTATGCAATAAGATTAAATGCCGATTTGCTTTTTTCTTTGAGGAAAACTAATTTTTAATATTTTTTCTTTAAACATTTCTATAAGATTTTTTAAAATGAACTTTTTTTAGTAATTTCTGAATGAAAATGTCCTTGTAAAGATTTTACTTAAATACTGAAATAAAATCGAAACTTGCTGATGAAGAAACAACTTATTTGCATAAAAAGTGTATGCAATTTTAAACCTAAATAACATAGTATGTTTCAAAAATGTATGTATTGCAGAAATTACATGTGTGTAGTATTTATCTGTGTTAAAATATTCTAACATCTATTGAAGATGTTTCGAATATATTATAAATTAATTTTTTATTAATTATATATATATATATATATAGCAGTTAGAGAAAATACTAGAAACACTTTGAAATTTTAAATACGGTAGAAGTCTAGCCTTGTAAAGTCTCGGCGAACAGTTTTTATTGAAACGGAACAATCCAGATGATTGTTAAGCTCTGCTGTTAAAGTGCGCTTTCGTCACAATCCTAACAAATGCTTAACAATCTCTTTCAGACAGCTCCGGCTTTCTTCCAGAATTTTGTCTAGAGGAAGATGTTTTTCGGGTTGTTTTTAATAGCCTCTCATCACCTTCGAGTCAGTTAAACCATAATATCAGCCACTTCCGTTACAGAATCACCTGCCATTCGGACAACAACAATATGCCGTCTTTTGAAATCTGATAGATATGTTGTGTAAATAATTCTTATTAATATGCACTGTTTGAAAAAATAAATAAATGTAATCAAACAATAAACATAAATGTCCACAAATAATCGCATATCTAATAGGTCCCTCAGTACTCACAACCTCAAGATCCTATCCCATTGCCGCAATGTTTTACAAGCACTTCAATGGAATGTACTCCGATTAACTTGCTGCTCTGGTGCCCCCTCGACGTAAATACACACCAGAAAATCAGCTAAATCCCATACATTCACTGTCGAGGTCCTCAGATGTCGGAGCCCATCTAATAGCTTATTTCCTCGAGCTGCCGGACTTTCGAACTCCCTCCTTGCTCCCTGTTTCCCCGACTGTACTGACATGCAGACATTTAAAACTAAGGTGAACAAGAATCTCGCTGCACATCTCTAAATTTAGAATGACCCTTCCGAAACATTCACTTGAATTCTCAGTAGGTCCTTACGTCTACAGTGGCAACTTGCTTTGTTTGGGGTGAACTAAATGAAAAAGAGTAATAAAAAAATGAAACCAGCATTTTGGTAATTATTTTCAACTTTAATAGATGTTTTACAATTGATGCAAAATTCACAAGGTGTTTCCATTATTTTGTCCAACTCCTATATATATATATATATATATATATATATATATATATATATATATATATATATATATATATATATATTATTCAGTGCAGAACATCAGTACCTTCGGTTTCAAGTTCGGAAGGTGTCTGACCTTTCTTCAGCTTTGTTGTTACCCTTCGAAACTGTAAACCGACGGTACTGATGTTGTACTGATTTCATCTACTGAATAATAAATAACTATTTACGATCTTCACTTTGAATATCTCAATTAATCGAGCACCTTGCTAGCACTTTTTTTACTTTTCTTACTACAAACGAAATACATATATATACTTTGTTTTACCCTTTTCCCTCGCTATTATTCTCATAGCATCTTTTTTTATATTTGTTATACATTACCAATATATTTGGCTCTGTTGAGCGAGGTACGAAACCGGTCAGTTGCCCTTTCATCTTTTTAATTTCTTAATTCATTATAGGTAATAAATATTGTCTCTTCAATGCCATTTTAAAGTTTTGTACGACAAAGAAAATATTTAAATATATATATATATATATATATATATATATATATATATATATATATATATATATATGTGTGTGTGTGTGTGTGGGGGGGTATTTATGTGCGTGTATATATATATATATATATATATATATATATATATATATATATATATATGTGTGTGTGTGTGTCTGTGTATGTGTGTATGATCTTTTACCCGCTCGGCCGTTTTGTCATTGCATAGTAATCTCAGCGTGAAAGTAGGAGTGATTACCCTTCACAATAATAAGTTATCCTTCCTTGACCACGAACAGCGTAACTTAATTACAGTATCAATATAATTAGAAAACGTTCTGTCATAAAGTCATACCGATTGAACGGCCACTATAACACCAAATTACACAGTTTAGCTTCATGCTTACAAAAGTATACAACAACGTAACAGCATACATTGGTCGTCAGCAGATCGATACAATATGCATAGTTCATACGTGTAATTGTTTCCAAATCTACCGGATTGAAGAGTAGGCACTATTTATTTAGTTTCGCTTATCAGGTATGCGTTATTCGTTACCAAGCAGGAGCCTCGACCGACCGCAGCAAACTGAAAATTAACATCCTAGCTGCATTTATGTTTTACTTATTACTATTTATATTATGATTGTTGTTATCATTTCAGTAATTAAATTACTACTTTTACATTACAATAATAATAATAAAAATAATAATTATTATTAGTAGTAGTAGTAGTCATGGACGGCGGCACGTAGGGGGGGGGGGCTCAAGCCCCCCCCCCCCCTTAATTTTTGACTTGCCCCCCACCCCACTTTACGGTCATCAATAATGAAGTTATATATGCATGTGTTTAACCGGCCCCTCACTTTTTAGCAGAGCCCCCCGCACTTTTATAACTGTCCCGCCGGTCCTGAGTAGTAGTAGTTTATTAATATATACTCGTCTTCAGTTTAAATTTCTGGGCAGAGGTCTCGGTAAACAGTACCAGCCGATAAACAAAAGTCCTTGTTTTACTATCCTTAGTGTAAGTAGCTACCTGTCGTTTGGCAGACCATAAATACAAAGTGCATTCATTACTGTAATTTTTATGTTGACATTTTGATTATCATTATCAATTGATTATGTCATATCAACTGCTTTATTATTACTGCTCACTAGGAGATACTACACACGGCATCGTCAGTGATTGTTCATCGACAACAACCTGGAATCTGAATAACAAAAATCCTCCCGAGATTTTCGTACTCTCCACCTCTTTTCAATCACCACCGCAAATGACCTGATGGTATTGCTTTTCGCTGGCAACAACCATTGTTCTGCCTTAGAATTTGGGTGGTAATAAGCCCCTTAAGGTCTCAGCACTCTCCAGACTCTTCCAGTTGAGGTCTTGTTATTGATGTCCCTCGTCCGTAGTCCTATCCTTCGTAATTCTCTACAACTGGTTTGTGTTGTGTCAGCCGAGCTCGGCGCCATCATTTGATATTTCTTCACATCCCTGTTCCTTGGTTCGTGCAGTGAGTTTCTTTCTGTGGTTTTGCTATCTTCCTATTGTAACTTCCATGTGACTGGTTACGGTTCGTAGTTTATGCGGGTTGGTTTCCGCATTCGAAGATTTTCCTTAAGATTGCATCTGTTTTTTGTATGGTCTCAGTGATCCTCTTGATTCTAATTTCTCCCAGTCTTTTCTCCAGGTGTTTGTGGACTGTTCAGAGTGTTCCTGCGATTATTTGTATTATATTGACTTTCTTCATGCTCTATATTCCTTTCAGTTCTCTAGCAAGTTCGGTATACTTGCTTCGTGCTTCCGTCTCCTCTGTTTTACTTTATGGTCTGCTGGAGCAGCGAAGTCTACAATTTGGCAGGAGTTTTCCTTCTTGTTGATTATTATGGCATCTTGTGTCCTTACTTTTATGAGTTTATCTGTTTGTACATCTATATCCCAGATGATTGTCTGTGTTTCGTTTTCCAGTACTGTCTCTGGTCTATGTTTGTATAATTTGTCTGCGTGTTCGAAATGTAATCGTTTGCACAGTTCTGAGTATGTAGTTGAGTGGCATCATGGCGATGATAAATAGTAGTGGTGATAGAGAGTCTCGTTGAAAAATGCCTCTCTCTGTTTCTATCCTAGTCAGGTGTTGTCACCCAGTTGTCAGGTTTAGTCTCCATGTTTCCATTGATTTGTTAAAAATATTAATAATACGTTCTGGTAATTTGTATATTTTAAGCATTCAATAATCTATGCTTGAGGGATGATGTGGTAAGCTTTATTGTAGTCAATACATTGCATGGGTATGTTATTTTCTTCTGCTTTTTACCGCCTTAAGGATCTTTTAGTATATGTCAAATAAATCATGCGTACCCCTTTTCTCTTTTCGGCATCCTTTTTGTTCCTCGGAGAGCAGTCCACGATTGTTCACGGATTTGTAGATTTGTTCTCTCAGTTGTAACGTTAAGATTTTACACATTGTTGGTAAACAGGTATTTGGCGTGTAATTGCTTGGGATCGTTCTCTTTTTGGCATCTTTTGTATAATCGTTGTACTCCCTTTGGGCATCCATCCTGGTACGTCTGTTTTGTGGCTACATCCTCTAAGGTTCTGCGCTAGCCTTTCATGTAGGGTCATGATTTTTTTAAACAAGTACGCATGTATTCCATCATAGCATAGGGCTTTCCTTTCCAGTTTGCCATTTTTCTTAAGATTGTCTTAATCAATTCTTCATTAATGTTTGCTTCTGTTCCGTCTTCAATAATTATTATTATGATTATTAAAATCATTATTATCATTATTATTAGTAGTAGTAGCAGTAGAAGAAGTAATAGTAGTAGTATCAGCAGTAGTAGTAGTAGTAGAATACTACTATTAAGTTCATCTAAATTATGCACAATCAACATCAGTAGTGTATGTTTCTAGATACAATATGACATTGTTAATGATGGGTATACGTTTTTTTATTCATTACCTTTCCATTAGTATTGCTGTTCTTATTATTAATAAAAGTATAACTATTGCCCTCCCCTGAAGTAAGTATTTATAAAAGATATGTGTTCTTCTGTTTTCATTGATAACAAACATTATTTTATATAAATTATTGTATTCTACCAGGCCCCCCTCTCTGAAAATAAACGGTTATCTGTTATATTACGCCTTAATGGGGTACAGAAACCGTTGTATATTATCGATAGATAAATAGACACACAGATATTCAATCTCGCTACACTTAGCTAAAGTGCATGCGACCGCGCACTCCTTTGCTATTGCCTTTCGGGTACGGCGGCAATTTGCGTCTGCTTGCTTCAGTTCTCAGCCAAAATGTTGATAAAACGACGTGACTTCCGGCCAGCCGCATGGTTTAACCGAATTCCGCTATTAGATCACCTCAACTTGTAGGAGGTGACTCAAATATTTTCATCTAAACACCCCACTCTCCTATTTAACATACCGACCTTGAGCTAGTATATATATATATATATATATATATATATATATATACATAGATATATAAATATATATATATACACATATATATATAGATATATATATATGTATACACATATATATATATATATAAATATATATATATATACATATATATATATATAAATATATATATATATATACATATATATATATACATATATATACATATATATATATATATATATATATATATATATATATAAGGTGACCCCAAAAAACGGGCCTCCGTGTACACTTTATGTGATATCTTGTTTATTTATTCACCGATTGCCCTTATTTTACCGGACATGGCAGAATCAACGACCGTGATTACACCAAGACCTCAGTGGGAGCTGGGACAAGGAATACACTGTGTTAAATTTTACTACAAGACAGGCTCGTTTAAGAAAACCCAAGACAGTTTCATGCATCAGTTCGAATGTGAAAAGGCTCCATCCAAAAGCAGAATTCAGAACTGGGTGGAGAAAGTATGGGACCGTGGAGAACCTCAACGCCGCCAGTGAGAACTGTCCAAGCCACTCGGGACGTCCCAAAAAGCGGAAAGCCGAGCTGGTCGAAAGTGTGAGAGAGTCTCTCCAGGAGAGTCCGAAACGCTCTGGTCGTAAGCGAAGTCAGTCCCTCGGTATCTCCCGTGGGACTTGCAAGAGAGTGCTGGTGAACGATATCGGGTCTTACCCATACAGAATACAGACGCTGCATACCCTTACAGCTTCAGACAAGAAGCAGAGGAGCGCTATGGCAGTCAAGATGCTCGATAAGATCGAGGAGACACCAGGTTTCCCTAATCTCCTTTGGACCTCAGATGAAGCCGACTTCCATCTTGACGGAAACGCGAACTCCAAGACAAATGTCTTTAGGGGGTCCTCCAGACCCAATGAAGTAGCCACCAAGCCCCTGCACTCTCCTAAGTGCACAGTGTGGACTGCAATCTCGGTCAGAGGCATCATCGGACTCATCTTCATCAAAGAATCTGGCGCAGCAGTGACAGTCACCAAGGAGCGGTATGTGGAGGTCCTCAAAACCTTCAAGAGTGTGCTCCAGACCATCTACCCGTCGCTCATGAGCAAATTCTGGTTCCAGCAAGACGGAGCAAGTTCTCACACCTCAAACCTGTCCTGAGATTGGCTGAAAGAGAACTTCGGAGGCCGAGTGATCAGTCTCAAGACTAATTTTGAGTGGCCACCCCATGCACCGGACTTAAGCCCCCCAGGTTTCTTTTTCCTTTTGGGCTATCTTAAGGACAGAGTGTAAACCCAGAACCATCACGGAACTCAAGGAAGCCATCAGGGAGGAGATGAGAGCCATTCCCAATTCAGTCTGTAAGAACGTCATGGACAACTTCGTTCTGCGCCTCAAGAAATGCACGGAACTAAATGGAGGCCATCTAGAACACATGCTGTAGAACGGAGAAAAAAAGGCCAAAGACCCTAGTGTTTTGATGTGATGTTTTGAATATAATAAACTAGTTATGACCAAGAATTCATTTCATTCAAACGGGGCCTAATTAGAGTTGGGGCCAGGTTTTTGTGGGGTCACCATGTATATATATATATATATATATATATATATATATATATATATATATATATATATATATATATATATATATATATCACTAACAGAGTGTGTTGCTGTATTACAGCTTATCAGTATTGTTAGAAAAGCGATGGGATCGAGTGCGAGATTGGAACCCGGTTGTTGTTTTCCATATACCGAACTTATATGTATTACGCTATCGGCATAAGCGTGGAAGGATAAACTTTATTTTTGTATAAACAATATGTGATCAAAGAGTCATGTATTCGTTTTGTAGAGTTTATATATATATATATATATATATATATATATATATATATATATATATATATATATATATATGGAAGTTGTATGTATGTGTCTATATGTGTGACAAGGCCTGTGTCATCGGTCATCTAAATATTTCCTCAATCTGTTCGCTTTGTCCGCCGGCATTAACGAAGTTTCATGACGCTAAACATCTGAGGACAACGTAGAGATAGATAGCCTGAAGATATTCGTCTCCAGGCTCATGACCCGAGTTAATTATGATTCGTTTCCTTTCCTCGAAGTACAATATATTTGTTTACTTATTTCTAATTTTATTTCATTTATTTTATTTTTTATTTCGATTCTATTGAAGGTCAACAGATTCTAGATTTACCATGAGTTCATCTTAGAGGACAATAGTAGATAATGATAGATTTTCTAAAAATTATTTTTAATATTCTTTAGAGTCTTGGAAAAGAGTGCTTAGTGGTCGAACATATGCAGCGATTATTTTCGTGTCTATTTAATAATTTTTGAACTAATCAATGTTGGCATATAGTGTTCTTCTTACCTATCACGTTAAGTCCTTCACTCTATATATACAAGGTGGTTAAAAAGTATGCCTTAACATCGGTATTATGATCTATATGTTTAAATAATGAAACATTTTCTCTATAAAATAAGATCGAGAAACGCTTGGTTTCTGATTTAAAGGTCATCAAAACAGATACTGATAAACATTCTTTAAACATCATACACGCACAATGTGCGAGATAGCGCACCGTCATTTCAACATATGAGATCCATAAACAGTATTCCCGTGAAAGGATCAAATATAAAATAAGCTTGGTCTTGATTTTTCTAGATACACCTACTAAACTATAATGATGACGTCAAATAAATATTAGAACCGTTGGTCCTAGAAAATATATGTACGCATCATAATCTACAGAAGCCTTTTTAATAGCAAAAATGCGCGACCCGGTTGTCATCCTGCGAATGTTTGTACTTGTTATATTGGATAACAGAATTCAACAGACTATATTTTCAATTGATTCGGAATAATACGAGAGTTTATTATGACATTCTGTGGCCTTCCATTCAAAAACCACAATGTATATATAAATATATATATATATATATATATATATATATATATTTCATTCTTTAAGCCGAACGACTTCGCTGACGAAAGTCTGAAGTTCTCAGATCTGAAACCGATGGTTATGATGTTGTTCTAACTTACTGTATTACCGATAAATATATATATATGTTCGGTTAAACAATAGCGCCAGCTTCTGTTTATTTATTTTTTGATTCGTTTTTTTCGATTCGTCGCACGACCGATTTGGTATTGTCGTCCATGTTGTATAAACAATCACCATATTTTCGTGAACGTTTTCGACCAACGTCGATCATGTTCAGGCGGATGAAGTGGTATTGAAATGTTTTTAAAAGCGTCTTTTTAATTAATTCACCTATCTTTTATTTTGCATACTCATTCATCCGCCTGAAGATGACCGACGTCGGTCGAAAACGTTCGCGAAAATATGGCGATTTTTTATACAACATGGACGACAATACCAAATCGGTCGTGCGACTAATCGAAAAACGAATCAAAAAATAAATAAACAGAAGCTGGCGCTATTGTTTAACCAAACATGCATAAGAGAAGGAACGCTGCCTAATTACACAAATATATATATATATATATATATATATATATATATATATATATATATATATATATATATATATTGACGCTTCAAAACATACCTACGTTATAATGTTCTCTTACTTGGGAGATAAGAAACTTCTTTAGAATTTCAGTTATTGTGTTTACATTAAAATATACAATTCGTATTATTCTCGCATTTTCAAGCGTGATTGTAAAACTGGGCAAACGGTTACGACGCCTAGGATCATAATCATCGGATCTGCGTTTGAATCGTTTAACGGGCTATAGCGTTACGTAAGTCCATACTGACTAGCTTAAAACGTTATATATATATATATATATATATATATATATATATATATATATATATATATATTGCGTTTAGATAAAAGTAAGAAATGATAAATTACCATCTTTGACATTTGGTCTATTCGTTTGGTATAGTGTATTGTTTTTGTGGAAATTGAACTTTCGTTGACATTGTTGTGTTTTTTTTCTTGATGGGTAATTGTTGTTATGTGATGTTGATCTATCCTATTTCGTGAATATATAAATTGTTCCAGACACTATGTATAAATGAGATTACGAGGAAGTCTAGACGCTGTCTCGGAGCAGTTTTTCTGTAACATACAATTCTGTACTTCTGTAAATACACATTTTTGTTAATATAGCAATGTGTTGTGTTAATTATTGTCGACCATTCACACTCACAACACTAATAAAATTCTGATCCGAAAACGTTTTGAAAAAAATCATGTTTTATTAAAATAAACATTGCGTTGAAAAAGCTGTAAACAACTTTAATACCTTTATGTATGTTCTTAAATTGAGAACATTATCTGAAACTACTTTAATCGGCTGAAATACACACACACACACACACATATATATATATATATATATATATATATATATATATAATTTGCGGTGTTGCTTAGTAGCAACAATACTGCGAAAATCTTACCAGCTACTTTTCTAAAACATTTTCTATTTTTTCTTTTTATCTTTTCTTCTCTTCTTAAGCGACCCCAATTAAGGCAACACCACATTGTGTATTGTCAGTTGTTGAAACTCTTATTCCAGGTTCTTAATTTCCCTGATGATCTGCCAAGCAATGACCTGATTGGTTGTGAAACACGTGTAGTAAAATAACTCTTTAATTTGAATACATATGATGAATAAATAATCTTTGAAAGATAAAAAGTCTTTTGTTATGATGATTGGTCTCCTGAACGGAATGCTTTAGTAAGCCTTCCAAAAATCACACATATGTATAATATTTATGAATAAATATTAAATTATTAATACCTACATTTAAGCGTATTGTTATCATCAGTGCAGGAAAGTAACAATTTCAGACTGTCGGGAGGCGCGAACACGGTTCACAGAGTCAGTCTATAATCTGCAAGCAGTCGCCACATCCACTCGGCCAACGGGAACTGTCACGTAATTAAGGGAAATTAAGATCTATATGTACCTAGAAGTGGGCACAGATAGAGAGTGTTCTACGAACGTATTCGGAACTTTGCATTAAAGCTTTTTGACAGTCTATTTTAACATCCCCGAGAGTGCTCAACTTTAATTTCTCAAAGGAGCGTAGTATAAATATTAAATTATTAATACCTACACATATATATATATTTATGTATGTGTGTGTGTATTTATATATATATATATATATATATATATATATATATATATATATATATATATATATTTATATATATATATAACAGATACATCCATGTATACTTTTGTTGTAATGTAAAGTGTGTTACTTGTCGAACACTAATTATTTTTTTTACATTCGACAACTAAAAAATAACCTTATGAAACACAAAATAAAGCATGTAAAATTATAGGCGTTATTATTACTTTAAATGTTAATATTCTGAGCTGTCTTCTGCACATTTATCAACAATATATTATTTGAAAAAAAAATGGATGACTATCTACTCGTTGGGAAAAACTGAATGTTTACAACTTTGTGAAACTTTCATTCTTTGTCTCCAAATACAAGTCGGTTAGTGAGAAGTTTATCTCCTGAATGTTGATGGCAGACGTTGCACTTTTAAAGTGAACGTATGTGTGTACATCTCATCGTAAAAATAATTCATTTAGTCAACAACGTACCATTCAAAAATGAAATAATAATTTTCAGTCTGTAAAATAGTATACATATTAATACAGATACAAGTTTGTCACAACGTTTCTAAATAGTCGATACATGGGCGAAGTAATATTACCAATTAGATTTAGATTTAATAACCACAAACTTACTTTCAGACAAACAACGCAATATTCCTAAATTGCCTAACATTTCAACCAAAAGGGTTAAACGTGAAATGAATTTTAATAGACATTAAATCTAGGTCCACATATGCACGCAAACGAAAAGAAATCAAATGGCTTTTTAAACTAAACACACACAACAGAGGTCTGAACTCCGATGTGTGAGTTTTTATATGCATATATTTTTTACAGACATGGATATCATTTCAGAATGAAACATTATTTGCTGAAGGAGCTAACTGTTACTAACAGTCATTCATGACGAGATAAACGCGCATGCGTTCACTAAAAAAAACTAACAGTTTTATAAAGAGAGGACTGCTAATTTCAGGTTATATTTATTTTCTTCCTTATTCAAATATGCTAAATATATATTTCCATTCAGCCCTCTTTCACTGCTTGTCCATAAATATGCACAAGTAAACTATGGCAGTTCCAAATAAATTAACATGAAAACTCTGTGTATATATTTACGTAGCAGGTCTAAAGTAAGTATCTACACCAAATATTAGTGTGAATTATCGAGTAGAATTTTAATTTAAAATATAAATCAGTGTTATTGTATTTTGCTGATACACTATTAATAAGGTTGCAAATATACGTGAAACAGGGGAGATAAGCCAGTCTGTTATTTCGACAAGTAATAATCAATGGTGATCGTAAAAATACGATAAAACTGATTCAGAATTTTAGTTAAATATTCACTTGTGCATTTTGTTACACAATCACCGAATATTTCTCTTCATGGTTTTTCTTTTACATAATATAACCTGTTTATTGACCGGGTACATCATTATCGAACTAAGCATGTCTTTATTTATATACCACTTACATCATTCTCAAACTAATATTTTCTTTGTGAATTTCGTTTGTTTCTATAATGAAGCAAAACTCCACCATCATCATCATCATCATCATCATCGTAACCATATTTGTCTTACTATATCTAAGACACAAATTGTGAGACTTTTCGAAAATGTTGTTATGAGGATTGATTATTTATATTATTTGAATATTTCGAACTACTATTCTCATTTCGGATGTAATTCTCCCAACGTTTTGACCGACGTAAACCCCGACTTGTGTCGACCTCGGGAATCTTCTGAGCGGTTTGAAGTCTTAAGTAATTCGTAATTGTATTCTAAATAGAACCCGCACTGAGGATTGGGCATTCAACCTCCAGAAGACTGTCACTTACAAATGATTATACTCAGCACTGTATCCGTTGCGCCACGGGACCAAATTCAACAAGGCGCATCTACATAAGGTTATATCGGCGTAAACGTTGTGAAATTAACAGAAAAAATAAGAACCATCGTCCGCATAATTCAAGTAATACAAATTGTGAAGTACAATTTTTTCAATTCATATTTATTATTATTGCTTTTTTTGATGATTTAATGATGTTCGTATTTTAACCTTTCTACAAATACATTCAACAATGACTTTTTCTACTGTTTTCCAGTTAAAATAATCTTTAAAATATTATTATTATTTTTATTTTCGTCTCTGTATTTTCCCCCTAAACATGCACTTTAATCTCCATTTTCTTCCTGAGAAGAATGGCGTTATTGTAAATTATCAGAATTCTTGCAGTTTCCGCATCACTATCAGCCTATTTTTACTTCATCAGAGCGATTATAACCTTAGTGTAAGTTGGGTGCATTCCGTGTGTTTTGTCCAAATAATTCATTATTTGGAAAGTTGAACATAAATATATGCGCAGACTTTGCTATATTTTTCTACTATTTTTCATTAGCAAGACACGTTTACACAGTGTGTACAGGATTAAGTACAATGCTACACGCGTTCATGCCACAAAATGCCTGGAACTGTAGCTTTTTTATTATCGTTATTTTTAGACGAATGGCGTCATGACAATCGTGACCCGCGGACACTGATCATTTGTTAAGTAGACACATACAAAACTTGACCAAAACTAGTTCAATATCAGTTAATGTAGAACTATATCCTTCCCTTCTGTATTCTCTCTCTCCCTCTCTCTCTCTCTTTACATCAATCTATTTATCATGTATATTTCTCCCCTCTCTTTCTTTGGTATCCAAACATGCCTATAATGCCATTACTCGTATATAAAGACACACATATCTCCTTGAATAAGAAAACATGTCTCTATTTGATATATAGATCATTTTGTCAAGATGTTACCAAACACACACTAGTAGTGTAGTCACGATCAAACGTTTGACTCTGTTGTTAATCATACACATGTAATTACCAAGTAGGCAAAAACAACTCTTATCAGCCTTACATTATCGGTTTTATAGCATTGAAGTTATTACCATATTGTTTGAATAAATCTCATGTGTTGATTTGTATCGACTAGTTAGATATAATTACGAATAATATTCTTCAAAGCTATTTCGTCAACTGTATTTGTGTTTACGAATTAGTCATCACTTATCAAGAGTAAAAGCCACTCGAGTAAAAGGCTTAAAGAGACGGATGGATTGTCAGTTGAATCATGAAGAACACATCCCTCATAACTAAAAGGACCGAAGCGACTAAGCTTAAACCTAGCCTATAATGAAATGGTAAGAGGGCCAGATAATGAGAGCATCAGCAGACCTTTTTTCTTTTTAGTTTTAATCTGTACTAATTAGTGAAGAAATGGTTACTAGTAAATGAGATTTTTTTTGATAAGGAGTAAGAACTAATAATGCAATAATCATTTTAAATATAATGCCAAATAAATGTTCAATAGGGAAAAAGATAAAAATAAATAAATAAATAAATAAAATGTATATATATATATATATATATATATATATATGTGTGTATATATATGTATTGTGTGTGCATATGTATGTGTGTTTATAGATATGTATATATATATATATATGTGTGTGTGTGTATGTATGTATATGTGTGGAGGGTTCGGACGCGGAACGCGATAGATTCAATTCGTTTAAATTGAGACCTTAAACAATAAATAAAACACGAATATATTAAATCTAAACTTCGAATGAAAACTGATTTTAATGGAAATCAAAAGAAACTATTTGGTATCATATTATGTAGCACATAGCTTTGGGGTGTCGTTGAGTGTTGAAATACAACCCTTTTTGTAGGGACAGTTTCGTGATTTTGAAAATGGCGTTTGTCGCGTTTTGCGTTTTGCGTTCGAATCTCTTCGTATATGTATATTAATAAACATATCAATAAATAAAAGAATGCACACAACCTAATATTAAATATAGACATACAATTAAAGTGGGACCTGATATTGACATTGATGTTTGTCGGTATTCACCTGATAATACGAGTTAAATATAAAATGTAATCACAATTACTTTAAGTTTTGAATCCTCATAATACTTTAAAATGATTTATTTTAACATTCATGAATTAAAGAATGTACACAAACTAATATTAAATATAGGCATACAATTAATGTGGGACCTGATATTGACATTGATGCTTGACGGTATTAACATGATGATGTGAGTAAAATTTTAAACGTAATCACAATTAACTTTAAGTATTAATATCCTTAAAAGTAATTTGGAATCCTCATAATACTTTAAAATGAGGTATTTAAACATCATTTTATGAAAAATAAAATAAAATAAATAAATAAATATTTAATAGCTCCCTTCGGTATTTTGAATCATGTCAAGGAAACTATGAAATATTTTCGTTTTGAGTGTCAAATCCCCCCCACTCCCCTTTACTCTCGCATTTAATAGAAACTTACTACTTAAGTGTAGAATGCTGGGTAATTAAGCTTATTTTAGTATTGATTGAAACGATTTATAAATAAATACTTAACATCTTCCACAAAAACACCGAAGCATAACAATCTTAATAGTTGCTTTAATGGATGGCTGAGTCTATGAAACTAGCTCTGAACTGTTGAACTTAAAAGAGTTTCGTATCCAAATGACCTAAATAGACATCTGAAGGCTAATTGATGTAACTTTAGGAAGTAAAAAATAACCCTCAAGTGAATTAGAATTTTGTAAAATAAATTATAGAACTAATTAACTATTTTAAGAAATATTACTGAATTAAAATTTATAAATGTTCGCACAACTTTTAGGATGTACTAGCTTTGAACGAAACCTTCAAAATGGCGTATTAGTGGGTTCCCCCACGTGTGAGTTTGCTCTTTTTCTATGTGTTTTGTTTGTTTTCACCCAAAAATATACTACTGTATAGTGTAGGTTTTTACAAGAACATTTTACTCTTTGTGAATTTTTCTGATGAGTTTGTAATGTTGCAGAGACGATATTGACATAAAACGTTGTTTGGCACAAGACAAATGAAACGGACCGTAAAAATATATCTCACAGAAATGTTGTGTTTTTTGGGAAATGTGAAAAAATAAAAATAATAAAATAAAACCATGTGTACTGGAATATAATATGAACTGACTTTATATATATATATATATATATATATATATATATATATATAGATAGATAGATAGATAGATAGATAGATAGATAGATAGATAGATAGATAGATATATGTTTCTCATTGCCCCACTAAAAGACTAAACAAAGACGGAGCTTCAAGAAACTAGGACTGACCACAATCAGTTGATCTGCTAAAGAAAAAGTATTTTTCCCTACGTGACATTTTAGACATCCGCCCCTGATGCAACTTCTTGTACACTTGTCTGTTATTCTATTCTTAACTTCCAATAGAATCTTCTATTCACTTACGTAACTTTAAATTGATATAGAAACTGTAACCGTATTTTTACGAACCCACTTCTAATTTGCTGCAGTTTCAAACTTGACGAAATTTATTTATCAAACAAAAGTCCTATTAGCCAGCGCCTTTTAATGTACACAAGAATGCTAAATACATGTAGACAGGTTCTAATTGTAATCGCAAAGTGGTCGACCATAGTTGAGGGCGACCCAAACGCTCGCGTTTGATTAGCTACTAAACCGACTGTAGGGGAGAGTTGCACACTTATCACAAGATAACTCCACTTACCCTTTATCCTTCACCTTATAATGCTGGGCGTTTAGCAAGCGGACCATCAAGTACCATTTTTGGTTCTTTGGTCTAACTCGACGCAGTCTTCTAGACCATTAGCAAACACTCTAAACATCATACTAAATGAGCCAGATAAATGACTAAATGGTTCTAATTAATATATCAAATCTTTGGGAAATCCTCATTTATTAATAGATAAAACATTTCAGGACCAACATCCATTCATCGAAGAAAATAATTGTATTCATGCTTTCGACCTCTGAAATGATTATATTGACTAGTGCTTCCAGATCAGGCTGTCTGAAGATACCGGCTTCCTGACCAAAAATGCAATAAATGTTGATGTTATTGTTTTTTCCTTTTCTTTTGCAAAACTCAATTACGTCTTGCAAAGCTAAATCAATAACAACATATTTTTCTCTACAAAACAACCAAACAAAACAGCTTCAATACATATTTTAAGATATAAAGAAATTTAAGCATAAAAAATGTTACTTAAATTGCCGTACTCGGCATTAAATAACCCGAAAAGGGTTGATATGACGTAAAACAAAACACTCAAACGAAACGCTATGAATAAATATTTAAAGATATAAAAACTTGAAGTATACAACTTTTACCATAATAACTGTATTCGGAATTGAATAACTCTGAAAAAGATTGATATGACGTAAAACAAAATAACCAAACCTTCAGACTCTATAAACATTACTTCTGTGATCATGTCCATGTGCGACTTGAAGTGGATTAAGTCAGACACGGTTCATACTTTTTTTATTTCGTATTTAAACGTTATTTGTGATTTTTATTTTTTAGTTTCATTTTTATCAACACTGTTGGTAGTCCTCCAGAATATAACTAGATAGGTTAAGCTAAACGCTCGAAAAGTAAAAGACTAATGAATAAAGTTTTAGACGAAAACATGATATTTCTATTAATTTAAAAACAAGCTGACTACGCCCACTCACTATTGCTTCAGACTTTATTTAGGTGTATCTCTTTGAACTCGAAATTATTTCTGTCAAACTCGAGAATCTGGACAGAATTCCGAACGAAGCACTTTATTTACTTAACATGCTCTTATCTCGTCAGCCATGACTGGAAGAAGTATTCAGTAATTCGCAATTCTCAGTATCGCCAACACCGAGTTCCAAGTGATAGTCATCTGAAAGTTGAAAGTTCAATCCTCGGTGCGAGCGATATGAAGAATTGCGAATTACTGAAGATTTCTCCCAGTCATGGCTGACGAAACAAGAGCATGCTACCTCCGTGAATTTAATAAATCCCGTCCAGATTCCAGAGTTCGACAGAAATATTCCCGAGTTCGAAGAGATACACCTGAAGCAGGCCCGAGGTTACAGCGGCCGAAACGTTGTGATAATAAAACTGAAGATGATAAATGTATTCCGAATCACCAAAATTATGCAAATCATCAATCCTCATCTCAAAAATTCAGAAATAGTTATTCTTTTATTTTGGTTTACTTGCTTGTTTTCAAAAAAAAAGTATTCTTCTCCTGAAATATTCTATTCATTATTTTCTTCGCTTAAATAGCGAATTTCTGTTATTTACTTTGGCATTCTGCTAAACATTTTTGGTAAATAGTCTCTCGACTCTAAGTTTGTTTCTCGACTAGTTTAAGAAGGCGCCATTATATCACATTAGAGGCACCACAGAACTATGGAGACGCTTAATTAGATTTTCTCTATTAAATTCCATCTGAATTTTTCAGACATTTTTTTCCCATAAACCTGACCTTAATTTCTGCTTATAACAAAGTCGTCTTCGCGACGCCGCCATTGCATTGATAATTCTGACGGATTTCGAGATTCGCTTATCTGGCCTTTCTGTTCTCTGAACCTGACATGTTTATCTCGTTTGGCTTTTTTAATTACTCGTCTAACCAAGATTCGAGTTCATTGTCGAGAAAGCTCTTACTATCTTAACTACTGCTTCTAATTTCTAATTCGTTTACGTTTTTCCTTTCTTTTTTCTGTTACTAATTTTTCCGTCTCCATATTTATTAGATTTCTTTCGGATAAAATAGCAGTATTGTATTTTTCTTTGAATAACTTACAACGAGTGAAAACAGTTATGCAACCATCTGCCAAGGATACTGTCGTCTTACCTCCTATTCCTTCTGTCCTCCTACGTCGGGAATTAGATTGAAGAATACATGATGAGAGTTGTTGGTTAAGAGTCGGCAAATTCTAGAATATGAACATGAATAGGAACCGAAACTTTCGTGAAGCCGAGCGTAAAACTTAACTTAAATAACTGAAATATGTATTTGATATTCTGTTTATTTTTTAAGTATTTATTAGATATACCGTCTATTTTAGTGATATGGAACGGTGCTGATAAATGGGAAGGTTAATATGGTGAGTTTTTAATGCTTATCGGTGTTAATATTGGTACAGAATACGCAATGATCGACTCTATCGCACTCAAAGTGTTTGATTGTTCATAGAATTTTATCAGAATATTCGAATTTATGATAAAATGTATTCACCTAACAGGACGGTTTTTTCATCACTCTTTTATTCTCTTACGAATAGAATCCTTATTGCAATTTTTGATTATAGAAAACTGTCAAAAGATTGAAATTCATGGAGTTTTGCTTCATTAGTGTCAAATAACTATAGATTTTATTTGTCTTTAATTCTTACATGATTTAAAAAGTATAAAGATGTGACACAAGGCAAACATGAGTATAGGGAATGTGGTCGGGGGTCGTAAACTTTGTCTATTCTCTTAACAAGTTTAAATCACCACAATAATGCGTTCATTCTACAGGCTAATCTACTTATAATATCCCCAATTAGTTCAGAGCTGTTTTTTGCAACATAACCCATACAGATATAACTCATTACACATGCAACATTTCATCTAGATCAGACAACTGGAAGTAGTTCAGGGACATTACTTATTGAACGCCCCTCGTATATATTTGTGTGTGTGTGTTTATATAGTGACAACGAGAGATAGTTTGGCTGTATCACAACTTGTCAGCGTTGATCGAAAGACAAAGAGTGCAAGCTGAGATCGAATCTGAACCTTTTTTTCTTTCGAAAGATGGAGCTTCTATCTGGTACGCTATCTACAGAGTCTATGGAGAACATCAGTATTAATATACACGATATCAATTTCGAACAGCGTTGTATTGTCGCATAAAAATTAACAGAGAGCTCAATCCGCGAAGGAGTTGAGGATACCCTTGAATTAAGCTCAAGCCTTAGAGTTGATAATTTTCTCGTATGAAAATAATGTAACAGATTTTGATAGAATTGGAATAAAAGTTCTAGACATATAGTTTACAGTCATTATATTTTGATTTTAATCTTTTTAAGGCGACATAAATGGTGTAAAATATATGTATATGATTTACTCATTGTAGTAGGTACGCTGTGTTTGATTGCGTAAACATGAAGATTTATGCGTAGAAGTATAAAAATATAATTAGAAATTAATTTAAATTGTCGTGAAAGTCACGTCACACAGAAAGTCAAAGATTAGACTTGGCAAATACAACGTTTAATTTGTGTCTTTGTTTTTTATAGTGTTTAAGGAAGCAGACCTGTTTTCGGAGCCTTGCGGGGAGTCGAAAAAATAAGCTTCATAATATGTGATTGTATAGAGGAGCCAGCTATGTTATAATAATGGATGCTTCATATAATATTAATGTAAAAAAATATGGAGTCTACAAAAGAAAACAGCTAATTAGGGTGTTTTTGTTTTAATTGCTAAGAAAAAAGAAAACAATATCCACATATCATGACTACCACGACGGCTGACAAAGCTAAATGGAGGGACAGATGAACTCAATCTGCCGTCTTCTCGACTACGACTACAGTCACAGAAACCACAGCTGTTTAAGTCACATGGGATACTGTCAGAAGACAAAGAATTCTCGACTGTAGTACTACATCACAAGAGATTCTAAGCGTTTCTGATGTTTGAACTATGCAATTTCTAGTAATTATATCACAGCAAAAACGAACACACATATTAAGACATAATATAATAATATAAGGACGTTGCTGTGTTCGTGAAAAAGAGAATTCAATTGTTAAAAGTTTACGTGTAATATCTTGCTTTGAAAACTCTCACTCATATTACTTTTTAAACATACCTATCGCTCCGCCTGCTTTTCTCGCTAATTCATGCGTAACATTTTTAAACTACTAAAATATAATAGTAAAAGAAAAGCTTAGGTTCAACGTTGTATTATTGATGAGTAGAAATAAATCAATATTTTAAACACCAAAATACTAAATTGCTCTATGGAGACCCGAATCGAAAGAATTTTAGAGTATTTTTTTCACATAAACAGATCGAGGACTAAACTTTATGTCTTCTTATCTTAGTCCAAGATACAATATTATTATTTCATCTATAATTTTACATTTTATAATGTGCAATTTCGAGGGCCAGGCCCAAGAATATACTAAACATTAATTGGATGAAACGGAGTGTAAGGAAACTGAAAAAAATTTAAAGAATTGCTGGTAAACGTTTCCTGGAAATAAATAGGGACCAATGGGCAATCCTGCTCCATTCCCTGAACGCCACACTTAACTTTGAATTATTAGTGTGTCTTCTTATTTCTATAGTTATGAATTAAATAAAATAAAGTAAAGCGTCGTCATTCTTTTTTATGGTTGCCAGGTGCGAACACAGGGTACACAATAGTATTGTAGCGTCCTTTGATCAAAATCAAATATACTTATTCCCTTATCCTAAGTAATGTAGCTTCAGAATATGAATCGAAATAAATGGAGACCTGTTATAAAAACCTTGGAGCAGTTTGTGACATCCTCTTTTTATAGACGCCCGGCGCGAATGGAGTCCCCAAATATTATTGTTCTGTTTTTGATCAAAATGAAATATACCGATCCACATTTTATGTAATTTAAATATATATATATATATATATATATATATATATATATAGTTGTCGATTTTTCCCACTTTTGAAAAACAGTAAATTTCTTTCTTTAAAATATTTCTCTTTCTCTCGTTCTCTTATTTACTCTCTATCTTATTCTTTCTTTCTCTCTGGTGCTACAAAATAAGGCTGACTGAAGATAACGGCTTCCTGACCAAAAATGCACTTAATATTGATATGATTGTTGTTTTTTTAGTTTCCCTTTGCAAAACTCAATTATGTTCTTAAAAGCCAAACACAAAAACAACATTTTCGTTTGCAAGACAACCAAGCGAAACACCATGATGGAAAGAACTTGAACCGTAATTCTTTTTACTAAAGTGACAAGCTTCGGCATTATTTAAGTCGAAAAGAATTGATATGCCATAAAACAAAACAACCCACCGAAAAAACATAAATCGATATTTAAATATATACAGAATTAGTTGCATAAACACCTTTGCTAAATGACCGTATTCGGCATTAAATAATCCGAAAAGTGTTGATATGCCGTAAAACGAAACAACAAACGAAACATCATGAATCAATATTTGAAGATATAAAGAACTTGAAGAATAACAACTTTTATAAAATGACCGTATTTGGCATTAAATAACATGAAAAGGGTTGATATGCCATACACAAACAAAAAAAGTAATCTCTCTGTTTTGTCCTTGGAACTTCTATCCCTCGCTTTCTATCATTCATGAGAAAACAATCAAAATAAAAAAAACACTTTTACTACTAAATCACATTCTCTTTCTTATTCCCTCACCGTCTATCTTGCCTCTAGCATCCAACAAATATGATTTAAATAAAATGTTCTAATCAGAACGCTTAATAACGATAAAAAATAAATATTTATTTCCTGCATTCAAAATTTCCACATGGATTTGGCCCCTGTTGACGCTCGGTGGATGAATATAACATTATGTTAAATATAACCGGCTTGGGTATGCACCAGATCCGATGAGAAAATGTTTGTACATATATCTTGTAAATTTTCTAACTTTTAGCCGAAAAAGGACACACATACAGACCCAGAAAACACGATTGTATTTTATATATTAGATAACACATATATATCCTTTGTTTTAACATTTAGATACTGCATTTCTTTTTGAATCGCCCATTCTTTGAGGCCTAACTTAACTTTGAAAGCAAGAGTTTCTCGTCTTTCATATTGGACAAATCGATATTAGATTCGGAATAATCCCCTAGAATTGATTCAGCTAAAGCTCTTAAAACAGGAATGGCCGATCGCATCAACCTTGACGTCTATCAGATTTGAATACTTAGAAAAGGAAAAAATGTTAAATATGTTATATATATATATATATATATATATATATATATATATATATATGTGTGTGTGTGTGAGTATTTAAAATATAGTCATCAATAAGCGCGCGTTTTGTCTTTTAAAGACTCATCAGTGTGGCTACACGCATCAGGCGCACCAAACTCAAAATCCGAACTCTGGGCATTAGTCACTACATATAATGATAACCCGACGCTCTGTCCTCTGAGCTTGCCTACTGATAATGGAATATATATATATATATATATATATATATATATATATATATATATATATGTCTGTGTGTGTGTGTGTGTGTGTAATGTGTACATACTTCGCATATACACGAATGTGTTAATTCATTTGTTTCCTTTAAGTATGATGAAGCCTAAAAAGTGGTTCGGGGGTACATACATGTTTCCTTATATAGAAAGTATCATCCACAGACAGACAGCTGTTGCGACACATCATGTCTCTCTTGTCTTCATACATATATATATATATATATATATATATATATATATATATATATATATAGATAGATAGATAGATAGATAGATAGATAGATATCGCAGGAAAAATAAAGAAATAATGTATATTTTTAAATTAGAAATAACATCAACTATTAATTAATTATAAAGTGATATACAAATAAATATGCAAATTAGACTATCTAATAACTGTCCTCTGATCCTTCGTCTCTGGTATATTGTAGAGTATTAAACATTAATATACGTATTAAATCGTTATAGCACTAGCGTTTTGATTTTAATATAGGACTGATGAACGAAAGCACTCTTTCATTTAGATATATATATATATATCGACATCTATATATATATATATATATATATATATATATAT
Organism: Sepiola atlantica; assembly: GCA_963556195.1. Classification (NCBI taxonomy): domain Eukaryota; kingdom Metazoa; phylum Mollusca; class Cephalopoda; order Sepiida; family Sepiolidae; genus Sepiola; species Sepiola atlantica. The sequence continues at coordinate 61,100,767 of OY744515.1, forward strand.
ATATATATCGACATCGTTACGAGCTTATTGCTCTCATCAGTGCAGGAAAATAACAGTCTCAGACGGTTATAGGACACGAACTCTGTTTACAGAGACACCTTGAATCTGTAAGTGCCATGAGAGAGTGTCACGTAGTAACGGAGAAATTAAGTGATAGTTATACTAAAAACGGCGAGTATAACCATCTAAAAATTCGATAGGACTCAACGACAGAGTTCGAGCGTTGCACTGAAGCTTGTAGGGGAATGTTTATTTTTAATCTTTCCGACAGTGCTCTTCTTCAATTTGACTTGATAAGGGCTTCTAACATTATTAAATTATGTGTTTTTTATATTTTGACCTACGTACGACGTCGTATATATATATATATATATATATATATATATATATATATATATATATATATATATATATATATAAAGAGACATATGGTGATTTCTAAGTTCCTGATTATAAACGGCATTTGATGTGAGTTTATTTTTAGTTTTGGACTTTTATTTTATCACAATGTAGCATTTTTCGAATTGAAAACCGTTTTTTGACTTCCTGATGGGTTCAGATAAGTAAAGTTCCGATATTGGCACACAAATGGTGGTTGGTCTACTGCTGAATATAATCGAACTGTAAAATTGTACAACAAGTGATTGTTTTGAAAAAAATGCTTCGAAAGATTAATAAAATCTTGGCCTTTGGAATATAAAAAAATCTTATATAAAAAGAAGAGAGATAAAGATATGCGGATGGCTACTCTATTTCATCCTCGTTTGTCTAATGCGAAATGTACTCGATAAAAATATGTTTTTTTCTTTCCTGAAGCCAGGCTTTTCAAACATTAAAATATCATCAGAAGAATTACATAGATAGATAAGTTGGCAGGGGAATAGCCAAAATTCAAAATTTGGAAAAATTTAATGAACAATTTAAAGTAACGGAAAGTAAGAGTGTGTGCATGAACATGTATCAAAATATAGAGCATGTCCAGTTAGTGAATGCCCGTTTACAAAGTGTCCGGTGACCAAAGATTTAAAGATGTACTGTATAACAATTTCCCAGAAATTCCATCATGCGAACTAACACCGGCATGCAAACTCTCCCCTCACCCTATAGCCCTCCACATCCCTAACTCCCTGCAATAAAATACACCCTAAATAACATCTCTAGGACTAACCAACAACCCCGCTAACCAACAAAAACTTTGATCTTACCCCTCAAACCATTTTATCTTCTCCACCTAACAATTCCAATATAACTTTGGCTCAGAGCTTGAGCATACGAACTCAAACTACTCCCGATACTACAAATAGCACAAATACTATAATAACAACCCCATACAAAATACACACTTACATTGGGGCTAGTGGTTTCCCCATCAAGCCCCAAATCTCAAACCATATCTACTCCTTCAAACACAATAACAACAATGCCACTGCCACCTCTCTATCCAATTTTATAAACAACTTTTAACCGTAAAAACACTCCCTATTCTCTACATTGGTCAATATTAAAGAAATCTAAATCCTACACTCCCGAATCCGCTTTCTACCAACTATGTACATTAGAAACATTTATGATAGCTACAGCAGCTAAAAGCAAAAATATTATTAACTCTAAAAACGAACGCATCTCAAATTACAGGCACAAGTGTGAATTTAAATACATCAATTGCATTACTCCTTCTGGCACTTCTCCTCCCAGACAACCCCTCTTCTAACATTAGACAAATTCTGAAATTTTATAATTTGTTAACTGTTTAACCATTCACCTTGCCAACTTTACAACTACTCATCCCAATAAAATAGCGTATCCTTCCCTGTGCACTTATAACTTTATTAACACATAATACTGAATATAAATTGAGAACTAACATAACTCTTCTCCATTTTACTAATCCTTAATCTCCTCTACTGCAACACTTTAATTCCAATAACCTTTTTCAATCACTAGCTAACATACTTATCCATTGCCTCTATTATCTCCCTTTTGCATACAATCCACCGACTCTGTGGACGCAGCGCTCTACCGACAATCCTTTTCTCATAGATTCCATAACTCTCACCTTTAAATCACCGGTTACTTTTATAATGGCCCATTTGCCCTTCCTCTTGAATCTATCTGTAATTTCTATACTCCATATAATAATTTCGGTAGCATAATCAACCCGATCCAACCCCATACTACTTATACTAGAACTCACTTGTTGCAAATATGTTGACTCTGTTCCTAATCCTAACATCAGTAATATATCACGGTATCTTATTTAGTCAAGCCTCTAATATTAAACTAACTGGGAAATCCATAAATTCCTTATACAGTAAACTCTGAAATACTATAACTGTCCGGATAATTACATCTTAAACACAGGAATTCCAGATTTCCATTCGCCTGAGCCCTAATTCCAAATTTAAACCCTTCTAAATTTCCTGAATTATATATAATTTTGTCTAAGAAAATCGTTTAAATACGGGGATACTCCCTCCGAACTATTTACTTACTGACTAGAACGCTACTGTATTAGTTTGTTAAGACCCCACCCCAACTTCTAACTGAAGATAGTCAAGGCCTAGCAAATAAACTGGCAGTAATTACATTATATTGTTGCTTACAAGCGATGAGCTGTAACTAAACAAGCCCTCCACTAACCCTATTCCTAGCATCAGTTTCCTCTGCTAAACCTTCTCTTCCTAGATCCCTAATCTCACACTCTCTCCCATTTTTACTGGCCTTGTCTTCGACCAGAAAATTCTCTCTTAGACCTTAGGTTCGATCAAAGTAACTAACACCTTTCACGGCCTACTTGAAATATTACAACATTTTAAACTCTACTTCTTAAAAACTATTTTCATTCGCGATCCACGGAAGTATTTTAAAATGGTCCTCATTCTCAAAATGACAACCTAATATTTTTTATCTACGGTTGAACTGAACATTATTCTATTAGATTTACTATATTTTGAACATTTCTAACGCAGTTTCCACGAACTCACTTTTTCCATCTTAAAATCTTTCGGCACCGGACACTTTGTCAACGAACATTCACTAACTGGGCAGACTATATTTTGATAAACTTTTCATGCACACACTCTTACTTTCTTAATTTTATTAAAATTTTGAATTTTGGCTATTTCCCTGCAGACTTATCCATCTCTGGAATTCGTATAATGATAAGATTTGAAAAGCCTGGCTTAATGAAATAAAAAATACACATGTTTTTATCGAGTACACCTTGAATTAACAATCGAAGATTAAAGAGATTTGCCATCCGCACATCTTTATCTCACTTCCTTCATTAATCTTCATAATTGCTCTACCTCGTATATGGAGCTTAAATCATTTCACTATAGGTTCAATTCTCTAAAAGTATACTATATATATATATATATATATATATATATATATATATATATATATATATATATATATATATATATATATATGATAGTTAGATACAGTGAATTATATGTATGTGGGGTTATAGTTAGACAGATAGAATGATAGCTTGACATAAATAACCTTCAATAAATATAGATAGGTTAGACAGACAGACAGACGAACTGGAAGAAGGACAGCTTTAAGGAGAAAAAATAAGTAGGCTTCGTCATCTTCCTGGTGGTGCTGGTGATGGCGACGGTGACCGTTTTCCCCATCAAAGAAGATTCGAATCAAAGCAAAATAGACGTCTTCTTTGATCATGACAGTGTGGGTGAATCTGTCCTGCCAAGTCCGATGCTGGTAATTCTTTACACGGAACTGATTTACCGATGCATAGCTTTTATGATCACCGACTGAGACACGTTCCTTGGCTTCTCTTTTGACGCTACCCAAAGAAAACCTTGCTGAGAGTAGGAATAAGTATGATAGTGGGTTTTCCCATTCAATACAGAAAAATAAGAGAAGAAAAAGAAGAAATAATAATAATAATAATAATAATAATAATAATAATAATAATAATAATAATAATAATAATAATAATAATAATAATAATAATAATAATAATCATACGGATTATGTTACATAGTCCTAAAATGGAGATGGGGCGCGTGTATGGTACTTGGAAAGGGGCACGGCACCAAAACTGGATTTGTTACAGGCCACTTGAAAATTAACGTCTCTTACACGCTTCTCGGAAGCCGAAAACCACACAAAACGTCTAGAAGCGTTTTTAAACTTTTTAAACACGTTTTTAAGGCACTTTTTTAACACTCATTCCTAAGGCACTCATATTATTATATTATGTCTTAATATGTGTTTCGTTTTGGTAAGACTTGTTTATGATATAAGAAAATAAATGTATTCGGTTGCTTTGTTGGTTGAAATATTACATGCGTTATTCCGATTCTTGGTAAAACTACATACAGAACAGCGTTATAAAGACAATATAAACATGTTCTTTAATGACTAAGGCCAAAAGCCACTCAAGGTCAAGGGTTAACAATATTGTTAGTTGGGTGATGAACATACTATGAGAACGTTGAAAACGATGAGTGGAATGGACAAAATTTGATTACTTAAGAAGATGTCTCGACAAGTGTTTGTTAACATTGGATTTGATCGGGACTATATTACAGGGAAGCAATTCTGAAGCAATGTTTTACACATATAAGAATCCTTTGAATAAAAAGTTCTGTTCATAGAAATATCGACTGTTTATAGATACACAGAGGAGGAAAGAAAGGTTCTTTGCAGTGTTGTTAGCAAAGTGGTGTCTTGCTGCTCATGTTTTAGAGTAAAGAAAGAATATATTTGAGCTGAGTCGAGCACTTCGATGGGAAATAACCAGAGAGTAGAGAAAAACTAGCAACGTCTCTTTTGTAAGTAATACCGTGTCTAAACGAAGGCAACATACAAGTTGTAATGTGATAATATAAGCTGGAATAGTCAACCGAAATACGTTTGCATTGTTTAAAGTGTTGAAAAGATTTAATTTGAGAAGTTCGAACTATTAGGATTTCATAGGAATTTAATGGTACAAGTATCAGCTTCGCAGTTTCAAAGTAATGTATGTATTTGTGCATGGCAAGGTTCAATAGCATGTATCAAAGTGTACCTGTTCAACATTTTCTAGTGTAAAAACTTTATAGAGAATAAGATAATAGACTGACAACTCTCAAGTTTCTATCTGGATTATTGGTCTTTTGGCAGGAATCTACGTGTAGTATATGTTCTGATGCAACACTTAATCTGTTCTGTACTCGCTGAATAAACGAACAATTTGTCTACATTAAGACTCCAATCCAGAGTGCCCTTTTTGGGAAGCTGGATTTTTTCCACATTAAAAACCGCCCCTGTGGGGAGGCAAGTAAATAGGATCGCTATCTGAATCCAATCGAGAATTATATTAATGGTGCAAACACTATTAGAGCAAAGCCGACGTACATAGATAATTTAAACTACGTCGGAAATTGAATCTGCTTGAATTACTATTTTGGATAGTTATTCGTTGACTATTATTATCAAGAAGGGCCAATATATGAATATGCTAATGATTCAAAGGTTTAAAATGAATGTTTTCCTTTTTTTTCTAGTGTAATTCTTTAGGGATCGTTTATGGTGTTAATTCATTTTTATACACAAACGATCAAATCTGAGTGTTTATAATAAGTACATAACTCTAATAAAACATGTTTAAACTTACAAAAAATGGGGCACGGTTTCTTGTGACATCTAAATGTATCGTTTTAAATCAGAGAAATATTTTCAAAGCGAATTGAAGTTATTTTGATGTATGTGATTTGCATAATAACTTCAGACGAATTGTGTTTTTATTAGTAGCGGTAAAATAATATGACGTCACTAATGGTTGTAATGAGACAGCAGTATTTTTTACATACCACATTAACTGTGGAAATGCTCAGTTTTCTCGGTGTCATTTCATTATAAGCATTAATTCACATTATATATCTTTCATTTATCTACTTCCTGTGCGTTTCCCTTGTTCATATAGGCCATAAAAATGTATTTATATCTCCTAGTACTTGGTATGGGATGCTGACGTAGGATTAAACGACTTCGTTATGAGCGGATCTCCGCTGTAACTCAAGGTCTTCCTTTATTATACTTTGATTATGCAAAAATGTGTATTTGCGTAGTTAACTATTTTCTTTCGGTTATATATAACTGAACAATATCTGTAAGACGAAGGACTTTTCTTAACTCGACTAACATTCTATCATTTAATTTAATTTATTCATTTATTTTAGCGATCAGGGGTTTAATTTATTCGATCTAGCTGTTTTAATATAAACGTCAGCGCTTCTAACTACTCCCTGTTGTATAGCAGGGTGTCATGACACCCCCGTTTCAGAGACTAAACACGCTGACTATTATCGAATCTCGTGGTGTCTATCGAGGCATTGTTAATATCAACCGGAACTCTGGACCAATCAGCGTGTGTCTTATTTCGCAATAACTAACCGAGTACGTTGTATTCATTTACATTCTGATGAAATCAAATTCGCATCTATTCGAATCCAATTCAATTAAAAACGGCCGCTATACTTTGAAACTTGGCCAGCAATTTCCTGGAAGCAATCTCTCCTTACGTTCTCTAATCCTATGCCTATTCCATCATGACCTCGTCCTTCTCTCTCTCTCTCTCTCTCTCTCTCTCTATCTATCTATCTATCTCTCTCCACCGCTAGCTTGTTCTTCCTCTGAGTTGTCCCAGGCCTGGCGTCTTGGCTGAACAACAATGACTAGTCGAGTCCATTAGAGGAACGGCACTGTTACTCAGATGGCAACAAGTGGCTATTGATTGGAGCGTGGGGTTGGAAGACAAGGAATCGCCGCTGAGCGAGAGGTTGGGGTTTGCCACACACAGGGACTCTACATGGCGGAAGATAGGGCGGGAACGGGACAATGAACTGTATTAAGAGAGTATATCCGGGAAAATTACCAAAGGAATAAAGGATAGAAAAAGAAAATGTTAAAACGGCTAATGCTCAAGGAAAGAAAGAAAAGCAATAAAATATCGGAAAGATACACACATTATATATATATATATATATATATATATATATATATTAGTTTTCTTGTTTTACGGCATATCATCCCTTTTCGGGTTATTTAATGTCGAATCCATTCATATTGGTAAACGTTCTTATGCTTTAAGTTCTTTATATGTTCAATAATTTGTTCACGTTCTTTGGTTTGGTTGTTTTGTAGAGGAAAAATGTCGTTTTTGTTTTTGGCTTTGCAGAACATAATAGAGTTTTGAAAAGGTGAAAAGAAAAAAAGAATAACATTAGTGTAAGGTGCAATTTTAAACAGAAATGCGGTATCTTCAGACAGCCTGATCTGGTAGCACCAGTATATATATATATATATATATATATATATATATATATATATATATATATATATGTGTGTGTGTGTGTGTGTGTGAGGTACCCCCACAAATCAGCTAACACAAAAGTAAGATAATAAATAAAAAGATAAAAATATTAAAAAAAAACTAATGTCTTCAAGAAGGCGACCGACTTTCTCTATGAGCAACTCTACAGATCAAAATGAGAAAATCCAATTTAAAGCAAATAAAACCCAGAATTTTCTCGCCTAGGTCTGCTTCACCAGCTTGAAACCTAAGGTAATATGTTGATCTGAACTTTCTACCCAACAGAACCAAGAAGTATATGAATTGAAGACATTTTTCTGATCATTTTATCGAGACTGGAATCACCGAAGAGACTTTTTAAAGGAAACGACTTTTAATTTAAAACTAAATATCGTCTTACAAAACTGGAATTTCAGTTCCTTAAGTCTGTATTTATTTTGGACTACCGCATAGGCGGAAAAAAGTTTCTTTGTAGCCGTTTTTTTCTGAAGACTTCGCATAACATAGAGCTAAGTTAATATAGGGTGACAACTGAAGTTAACTTTAAATATCTATCGTTAACTATACTTGGTTATGATAACCAATCCACTATCTACTTTTCCTAGCGAGGTCTTGCTAAGGCTAACGTTATCACCAATTATCACGAAAAGGGAATTGCATCTTGGATTTATGTCTACACGTTACATATTTATAAGTAAAAAGGAATAAGAATCACACATAAACACACGTATATATATTTGTGTGTGAATGAGAGGAGGAACTATCTGAATTGGTGCTATGGGTATGACCTTGTTTGAACATAGCACGCACTGCCGTAACTTTGCGCCGATAAAATTAAAGTATTAAAACATCGTTTCCTTCATTAATTATGCGATATCGCCGATATTTGCGAGTTAATATAAAAATTGAACAATAATTCGGAAGTGTTTTTAGAATTAAAAGTCATCCTTAAAAAAGTGACATATTTTTGCTCATGAAAACGTGAACCGGCATTTTATTTGTATAAAATTAATCATTCGGACAATCGTTAAACGTTTACTGTTAAAATGGTGACGATAAATATTCCAGTACTCTTCAAAACGACACAAGAAAAAATAATGTGTGTTCATGCGCGCGTGTGTGTGTGTGTGCGGCGGGGGGGGGGGGCGAAGCTCCAGTCTAAGGCTTCCGGTCGGTGGCTTTCAAAGTTTGTGTCTGAGCTGCAGTGTTATGTCTGATCGTGGAAATAATTATATAATAACTCTCATTAAGATACCATATTTTTTCTCGCCGAGTTCTTTTGTTTGACTGGAATCAGCCTAGCCAATATACATCCTACTAGTGAGACATCGGCCTGGATTCTTTGTAGTTGGATGTCGGCATGCAACTACAAAGAATCAGGGTTGAGAAGAATAAAATCATCAAACATCGTAGTGAGCATGATCTGTGCTACTTAATATCATTTCTCGTGTGTGGCGTGGTGTCTCTGTTGGAAGAATACAAGCCTCACATTATATATATATATATATATATATATATATATATATATATATATATACTTCTTTGTAATATAGTAGGAAAAATCCCAACAGAGTGCTCGAGAATTAAAATCAAAAATCAAAAATTAAGAGCGTAATATTTATCTATTTTGGGACAGAAAAATTAGTACACCATTCCGAATTGTGTACTAATATTTCTGCACCAAAATAAATACATATATATATATATATATATATATATATATATATATATATATATATATATATATATATACATGTGTGTTTGTGTGTGTGTGTGTGTTGAATGGAAAACAGTTTAAAGACACCCCCTTCGTTTTTACAGTGTTTCCTTAAAGCCAAAAGTGTGTGACAAACGATTAAGCTATGTAGAATCTGCAATTTTATAATCTGAAGTTTCGGTGTAAAATCGATATATCAATCTAAAGAATTAAAAAACTAGAATATCAACTAAAAATTAAAGGTCAACCCATTAAAGTTTGAGATAATTAGATTGGAAGAATTCAAAACGTTTTGGCGCCATGTATCTCGAACATGGTAACTGCTCAAATGAAGAGATTTTGTGGATTCATTTGGCGATTAAGTTTGAGGTTAAAATTGCCATCATTAGATGGGTTGTAATTAGATGAGTCCTAATTGTGCGATATATTAAAATTTAAGTAATTATATCTATATATAACTATGTAGTCGCTGTTTGCTTGGTCACAAACTAATCATACGTTTTTAGAGCCAGACTTATAGCCATATATATTCTAGAACTATATGGTAATTGGATAAGTATATTTCAGTTTGATCTACGGGATACACCATTATCGTTGAGTCTGATTTCGCGCTTGTCATCTATAAAAAGGAAATGCAAAGTTTCAATTTACTTTAATTTTATTTATAAGTATAAAATTATTAAAATAAGAAAAAATAAATAAAATGGTAATAGTGGGTATCGACAGGAGGCAAACATACATTGGGGGCATTTATCATTCCCAGATAACGTTGGTGTGTGTCGAGGAAGTTACATAGTAAGTTTACCTAACATTATTTCAATAAATATCACTTTACTTACATCAGCTATAAACAATTCAATGTTAAGTATATCTCGGGTCTCACACCTTAAATGTGAATAGTATGAATTCTAAAAATGGAAAAGTATTATTGTGTAATAAGACTAGGTGCAAAAAAACAACAGATTCCTCATTCAATCCAAGTCAAAGTCGGTGCTTCCCACTAGTCTATATGATAAAATTGAAGGTATGTGGTTTTGGCGAGCTTCGTGGTATTAGAAGAGAGTGAACGAGAGAGAGAGAGAGAGAGAGAGAGAGAGAGAGACAGACAGACAGACAGACAGACAGACAGAGACAGAGAAAAGAGAGAGGAGAGCGAGGGCTTAAATTTGTGGGAGCAATCGCATAATAGTTTTCTCCTTTTTATAGATTAGCTTTGTCTTCTTATTTATAAGTTATATCTTCTTTTACTTCTATATTAGTGTTGTCTTATTTTACTCATCGATTAGTTTTTTCTTGTTCTACTTATCGATTAGTTTTGCCTTCGCCCTATCGTTTAGTTTCGGTTAAATAATTTAAAGTAGTGAATATGAATTAAATTGCGAAGACATATATAACGGGCGAAATCAGCAAGTTAGTAAATATAATGCAAACAAAATCTTCATAAACTAAAGATGCATTGTTTCCACTTTGTATTACGATCCGTATAAGAAAATAATTGATTTTTTGTTTGACTATTATTGAACTTAACATTTGGTAAGAATGATATCCTAGTTATACAGATTAAGCGAACAGATTCATGTTAACATTTGCTGCATAAAGAATTCACCGGGAGAGCATGGCTACTGCTAGCACACACACTCAGGATCTTGGCATTTTGTCTAAGATCAAAGTGTAGTATCTGTTCCGATGGATACTGCACCCCATAGACTGGTATTGTTTTGGCCTTCGGGCCTTGATTTACGCCGGTCTATGGGTCTGTCTTGTGCAGTTCTAGGAGGTCCACCCTCCCAGGCTTCGCCCCCCCCTCTTTGGGTAGGAGTACGTTTATTGCTTACTGCTTAAGGCGCCCCTACCAGGGAATGCGATGGGTCTGCCCAGGCAATTTTTAAATGGCCGGAGTGCTCACCTTTCGGGTTCTGGCTTTTCAAACCCCATTTTCCCAACCCGACCTTGGGTCACATCTTACTTGTGGGAGTAAGATAAAAACTTGCCTTGTGCCTAACTCCTGGAGAGAAGTAAATAAATACTCCTAGCACACACAATTGCTCTTTAATTTTTATTAATTAAAAAAAAATATATATATTTTCAAAATTGGAATACATTGTAAAACAATCAAATCCCATAACTTCAGTTTTGTGTTTATTTTCACATAATTATTATATACTATCAACATCAATATTTTCATGCTTGAGCATTTGAACTCTTACAAGACAGGGCATGAACACCATGAATTGTTTCCCTGTTATTCTAATGATCTTCAAAAACATTACTAGCAGAGCGCAGAATATATCGGTGTTAACAAACATTGGAAGTTCGGTTATTTGCCTAACACTACATAATAAACATTTTATAGACCCATAAGTTAAGTTGTGTAATATTTCTTTTCACAGATAATTTAGCATATTTATGTTTAACTAGCGGGACCCGTTGGAAATTATCTGTTGTGCATTATTGCCATGCACACACACATACACACACCATACTGCGCCACCTTAGTGTAAACTGTAACATACTTATCGAAGTAATGGAGTTTCAGAATATATCCAGTTATTGAGGTATATCTTCAACACATTTGTAGGATTTTTGAAAATATTTTCATTCTATCGAACGCATACCCAATGATAGTATTACAAGGTTTATGGACAGAAGAAATTCAATATTCTGTTCGTAGTCGAAAGCTAAGAAAGTGCCGTTTCAGTTGAGTTTCATGTTCAACATAACAGTGAAATAAGATGCAATTAAAAAAAACACTTTTTGCATTGTATCTTCGGCGACTGAATTATCTTATCTTAAATAAAAAAAACACATAATATTGCCTTTGCGTGTTATTATATATAAAATATTTGGGATTCTGAACATTTGAAATGTTTCATATATATAGTGTATCTCATTATTATGATCCCGCCCTTAGATGAATATTCTAGCTCATATATACATACAATATATATATATATATATATATGTGTGTGTTTGTGTGGGGTGTGTGTGTGTGTTGAAAATATCTTCAAAGGAAAGCGCGTATATTTTATAGTTCTCTATTTATCCCGATAGAACTATAAAATAATCCATTACTATAAAGCATAACTTCAAAGTAATATTTATCGAGCGACCATATGCGACATAAATGTCCATAAACAATTGCATAATGGCTGTGCAGTTTTGCGCGAAATTAAGTTTAGAAACATTTTTTCAAATCCCACTCTATAATAATTACTATCTTGTATCGCTCTTAAACCAACTCTTTAATTATAATTATATATATATATATATATATAAATATAATTTTTTACATATATATGTATCTACATATATATGTAATTCATACATGAGTATATATATATATATACATATATATATATATATATATATATATATATATATATATATATATATATATATATATATATATATATATATATATATATATAATTAATACAGAAAACCGAACATTATCAGGGGTTGAATAAAGAACCCGATGGCTTTTCAAATAACATCATATTACTTTTTTCATTCGTATTTTTGTACATTTTATAATATTTAATCACTATGAGTAAAATCTAAGGATGTACATGAGATTAATCGGGTAGCAGAGGATATAAGTACAGTGACATTTGAACCTTTCGTGGATTAGGATCATAAATTAACGTTCTTTGTCTTAATATGCTATTTTAAAAACGGTGAAAGAACGTTATTAATATTTTGTATGTTCTATTTTTTTAATTAATGTTGAGATTTTTTCAATTGTAATAAAATTGAATTCACCTTATATTCCGAATGAGTGTCTAAGCTAGTATTTTAGAATTAAATGATTCCAATACTTTAAGATAATCTCTCTCTCTCTCTCTCTCTCTCTCTCTCTATATATATATATATATATATATATATATATATATATATATATATATATATTTAAAGTAAAGGGTTGTGTGATTCCAATTAGAGAAAGTGTATATTTGACAAAGTGAAGCTACCAACGTTTAATAACTTTTTATAAATTTTTTTATCATTTAATATTTTAGATTTTTTTGAATGTTTGGTTTTTACATTTCTATAACACATATTTTGAGAATGTTTTCCTCTTTTTATATATTCAACAGATATCTGAAGAGGGCATAACATGCTGGATTCAGATGTAAATATAGTCATTGTATAACGAGCGAAAGATATAGAAATATTACCCTGTTTTGTAAATGTATCTGAAACAAAAAATAAAAACATCAGCTCTAAAATCAAATGTTAAATATTTAAATTAGCTTCTTTCGTGTAATATAAATATTAGGAAGTGGGAATTATGTTTAGAGTATAATACCGAATTATAAACAAATAAATCTGTAATCATGACCTGACAGTTTAGCTAAATGCAGACATATAAATACATGTTTGTTTTGGTTTTTCATCTTTTGTATAATAAAATACTAAATTTTTATGGAAGTCGTCTACGACAAGAAATACACCCACTTGATGTAAGGAGCTAAAAAGACTAAAAAATGATTACCGCAAAGACGGTAAATGTCGATTGACCTCAGTCTTAAAAAAACAAGGCTATAGGTATAAGGAACACAGTCAGCATAGAGAGTTCAACAAACCTGCAGTTTTTGGAAATAAGTTAATGGAATAGGAAGATGTATTATAATGAAGTATCTGAACAAAAAATTATGAAGACTACTAGACCAACGAGTCAAACGAGCTTAGACAAAGAAGCAGGGAATAAATCAGACAATTCTGAAGAACACATATAGAAGTGATGAAACTAGCAACATCACATATATGTGAGTGAAAATGCAGAGACGAAATGGTGTGGCTAACTAAATTTCAGATAGGCTTCTGAACCGTATCAAAAACCATAAAAGAGGAGAGATATTCACCAGCTGATATATGACAATAGTACTGATATAAGTGTTAATAGTAGACTTGTAGAGTAAGGAATTAGTCTCACGTGTGAGAAAGTGTTAGGGCAATAGGGAGTATCGACTATACGAAAAGGAGGAACCGCGATATATCTAATGAATGAACGGCATATGTGCTCAATCAAACATGTGACATAGGTCTGTTGTAAAGTCATTACAGGTACTATTTCATAATGCAAATAATGTGATGTCCTAATATGTATCAAATATACTTCTTATGATCGCTGATGTCATGAAGCTGCAGTTAACTGTTCAGCTAAATATTTTCTATTATAATTTCTTCCTAGATTTTCTCTAATTAATAAGACTGAATTTGAAATTTGAAATTCACTTTTTTACCTGGTGCTTAAGTCTGCATACACACCATACAAATATACAAGCATATCCACAGGGTGTGTATGTACATACATATACGTCCATATATTGTACAACAATCTTTGATTGTTGTCGATTCAACTGAGTTACTGTTATGGAACTTATATTTGACGACAGAATTTCTGTTTCAGCCACGCTAAATTAAATTCAAACGAGAGAAGGATTATATTAAAAATGTCAAATGCAAATGTATATAAAGAACGCAGCAGTCAGCCTAAACAATTGCTTGTTTTTTTAATACTCCTACCAGTCAACTAGTTATAACACCAATATTTCCTTTTGTATATATATATATATATATATATATATATATATATATATATATATATATATATATATATATATATATATATATATACATATATATATATATATATATATATATATATATATATATAACGTAAAATATAATAACACGAAATTACATGATTGTCGGTGCAATAATTTATTTCAACCTTGCGGTTTTATTCAAGCATCAAATATCAAATATCAAATAAAACCGCAAGGTTGAAATAAATTATTGCATCGACAATCATGTAATTTCGTGTTATTATATTTTACGTTATTCTTGCTCTGTTTACCACATTGAGCTCTCTTACCCGGATTTCTTCCTGGAATTATTCCATTATAACACAAATATATATATATATATATATATATATATATATATATATATATATATATATATATATATGTATATATATATATATATATGTATAAATGTATAAATATATATATATATATGTATAAATATATATATATATGCATAAATATATATATATATATATATGAATATATATATATATATATATACATATATATATATATATATATATATATATATATATGAATATGAATATATATATATATATATATATATATATATATATATATATATATATATATTAAGTTGTGTTTGAAGGCGATCTAATGCAGTTTGGTGGTAAAACAGCGTTGGATACGAGACAAGATGAACATAATACATGACAATATTGAAAGATTTCAATAATTTTCGAATAACTATTTATTTACCAACGTATTATGTCGAACCAAGATGGTATCGGTGGTGTTATGTTCTTTGAATTTTCAAGGTAAACCTCATCTCAGAAAGAAAAAAGTATTTATTACCACTCGATTTTTGCCATAATTTCCGGATTCTTGACACATATGCACTCGGCACAAAGCTTTAATACAACTACAACATTATTCTCATATATATATATATATATATATATATATATATATATATATAGTTTAAGAGAGTACTTAAGAAAAGAAGATCTCAGAAATGTTAAATCAAATTGTTGGCTATTCTAGTGATTGTATCTATGATGACTGTGCTAAAGTACACTTCAGCAAAGCAGATTTTACAATCACATTTGCAGTTATTTCTCAAAAGGTATATGTCTACTATCTCCTTCTAGGTGTAACAACCTCTAACCTAAGCGGTAAATAGTGCTAATTTGTGCCACGTTTGAAACAGCTATACGAGTCTACAACAACAGAGCCCACACAGATTGAGAGAGAGTTGAATGCCTATTAGACACTATTCTGAGTGTTTTCGTTTTTTTCTGTACAGGGCTTTGTATAAATACCTTGGTATTAGACTACTGCGTCCTACCAGAAAATCCTGAACAAATATTAAATTTAACATAGTATCCAGAGCTCAAATAGCATGCCAACACACTAGCTCATAGAAGGAAGGGTGCACCCTCTCCTAGTTATGTTACCTTAAGTAACAGCATTAACCGGAATACTCTAGGAGACCTGATTGTTGTTTTGATTTGGCAAGACTAAGAAAATACCACAAGAAAGATAGACTATTACATAGTTAATAAGTCAATTGATAAGTATGAAATTAATATTCCTAACTGCTTATTTAGCTGGAGTTTTGGAATGTAATGAGAATCTGAAAGGAACACTCGGATATTTATGTATCTCATAAAGAAATAACATGACAAAAATATTGGATAGGGCGATGCTGAGTGACCAGTTTATTTTTATAAAGTGTTCCGCGAAGCGAATTGAACAGACATGCAGTGAGACAGAGAGTAAAGACAGGAAGAGAGAGAGTTGTCACTGAGACAGAGTCAGACTAGGTTAATCGCTGCAACTCTCCTCATGCAATTGAGTGGGTTTATTTTTCTTAAGCTCGGAAATAAAATTTGTTTCACGTCGGCCACCTACATAGTTGAGATGTCGCAAATTCAAATTAACCCCATCATCCAAAAGCAAAGATACTACCCCTCTATACACGGTAAAGTATCGCAAGTTCATGTTTATACGCAGTATATATATATATATATATATATATATATATATATATATATATATGTGTGTGTGTGTGTGTGTGTGTGTGTGTGTGTGTGTGTGTATAGTCAATCACGCCGATGAGCAGCAGTTAAGACGAAACATGTGTCCGTAAATTCAAACTCTATAGGCCTATTCTATGGCAATCAAATGCAACTAACCTTTAAATTAGATGAGAAAGCCATACAAAAATATTGTACACCGATACATGTTTGCTTATATTAAAGAATTCTGCCTAAATACAATATATATCCATATATATATATATATATATATATATATATATATATATATATATATGTGTGTGTGTGTGTGTGTATCTTTAATTTTTTTAGTCAGACTTTCAAGGTTACCTTTTTATTTTAGAGCATGTATAAATAAACAATATAATTCAGATTCCAGCCATCATATTTTTATTGATCAGTTATGAATTCTTATTTATTTACAACCGTTGCGTCATTCAACCAGACGATCACAGATAGGAACAAGATAACTTGGATTTTCATAATAAGATAATTCATAAGAAAGAAAAGCCAGAACAGTATCCAATAAAGCATAACAAACTTACATTTCATACATTCTTATAGGTAGATCATTATCGAAACAAAATTAATGTTTACATACGTACATAACGACACCTTGAATCCACACAAAGATAGTAAAAATACGCATATCATTCGTTAAACGTATCCATAAAAAAGACAGATAAGTAAATATTTTGTATATGAAGTAGACTGGTTTTCTTCATTTATTTTCTCCTAGGGTAACAAGAAAAATTAATACACCCTACGCTAAGAAACTCACACTTTCCTTCGTAAAATTCTCTCGAGCATCTTTTCAAAAACTTTTAATAAATTCAATCATCATAAATTAAAAACTACTTTTAGACCCCCAAGTCTTACGCTCCCCAAAACATATTCGACTAAGAGTGTAAGAAACTTATTTACCCCTATCATTTCAGTTCTGCCACGCCACTCATTTCACCGGTAAAATTATTTCACAAGGAACTACACTTGCAAAGACCGGTTTATGATTGCGAAAACAAACCAATCAGAACTCACTTTACAACATCGACAAAATACCGGAATTGATATTCTACGCGTAACGATTAGCTATTTACCACACTAAATTGCGTATTAGCTACATTCATAAACGAACACGTTATTCTTTAGTCTGTCCGACATCGTTATTCTCTCGCTTATATAAGTACGTTCATATTTTCATTATTAATACTTGCATATTCCACATGATAACATATTATTGATATATACCTTTTCACTCATGATACATTATTTTCGTATTTTACAAATACTAAAAACCGATTTCGCACATACACAAAGTACGTATTCGCTCAACTATGCACAAGCGAGATTAGAATTTATCATCATACAATTTTCATTTTCAAAACATATTTTACACGTTACTTTTCAATAATAAAAAAAATATGTTATGCTTTAAAAATATAGCGAACAAAAAAATAAAAAAAATAATGACACAGCAATGTTTAGAGAATTTCTCAACTTTTGTCCTATTAAGTTTACTTGGTTCCACACATACTCAGAATGTATCATTGTACACTATTCTTTAAAAAAATTATTACTAAAACCGGAAATATTTTCAGTCATTTCTACTTTTCCGTCCATTTATTATATCAGAGGCTATACATAATATTTTAATTTTTACAAAATATTAAACACGTTGCATTTCTATTAAAAATAACATTTCAATACAATTTACGTGATCAAAACAGTAATTACTGACCGACTTCATTTGCTCAATTAATACCCATCCAATAATTTAATTATATTCATTCATTTATTTTTTAATTCTTAATAAAATACGAAATAAAAGAATGTTTTGTTAACGCTCATACATGAAAGTAACCATATTTCTTTAACATATCACAAACACATCTTTCTACACTGTGGCAATTTATATTTTTGTTCTACTCCGAAGTTCTCCTTTTGTAGTTACATACATTATCTACAATTAAAAACCTACATTTTCTCTAAACATTATAACTATCCGATGTGACCTATGTGTGTCATCTCGGCTGTTTAATTCAGTATTTTATATTTTTCCAGGATAGCGCCGGGAAAAGGGTCCTGCTAGTTAATAAATAAATACGAAAAAAAATCAATATTGTAGATAAAATATGCCTAAATTCCAAATCAATTGGTTATATATATATATATATATATATATATATATATATATATATATATATATAGAGAGAGAGAGAGAGAGAGAGAGACATATATATATATATATATATATATATATATATATATATATATTTGTGTGTGTGTAAATACTTCTGCAGATCCTCCATCTTAATAAGGATAAGAACTTTATCTACCAGATACTATGTCAACTTTATATGTATTAAGTATATTCCTCTTCTTTTTTATCTTGTTTTTATTATGTCTCGGCTGACAGAGATCATTTTATTTGTTCCTTCGAGTCGGTGTGGTTTCAAGTTTAGTTCTAAAAATGACATTTCCTTGTAAGTAACGACTAGATGTGATTCCTACGATTGACATTTATATTTTTTATGAATATAGATCTATTTACTTAACTATGTGTTATTTTTATTTATATCCCGGTCATCCGTGCGTTTTGGCGGTTTGCCCAGTAATTGTTTGGTCCCCTGTCGATCTTCATCTGAACATCGACTATCTGAATTCACACGTATTTGGTCTGCGTTATTCCCGCGTAGTTACTCTTTTGGATTTTTACGTTGTTATTATTTGCAAAGTTTGGCCAGTTGTACTCTCCTACCTTCTCTGTGTGCTTTTGTTTTATGCAATGCCCTTCTGGAAATGTTGAACTCAATTCTTTATTTTATCCACCTACGTATATTTCTCTAATTCCGTATTCCGCATGTTTCATAACGAGTGCCGTGTTTGAATGGAAAAATTTGAGTGACCCTTTTTAGGGTCAGAGGTGACCACAAATTGGCATCGCGAAACAACGTTATTTCCGGGCAGACATTTTCGTGTATTTTAGGCAGAAAATACGTGTTTAGGGTGCGATACCCGATGGAGATGGGCAGCGCGCAAAGTGCAGTTAGGTGTAGCGAGACGAGTTATCAGTCAATCTATCTGTCTGTCTTTCTTTCCCCCTCCCTCTCTATTCTTCTCTTTCTCTCCTTCACTTACTCCACGCGTATAAAAGTAGCTTGTCTCTCTAATGTTTTCTAGGACTGTTGCTCTTTTTATATAAACCTTCTTGCAAATCAACATTTTTGTCCGAATTGTTTTGTATACATAGACATACGGGAACCTGAGCCCCCGACGACGACACAGGTGTATAATAGTTTATATCAGTAAGTTAAAATATAGCACTCATTAGGTAATTTTTATATTAAGATGTTTCACGGAGGATTGAACTCTTGACCTCTAGGTTGACTTAACTTCATAATATCTCTTAAACTTAACTTCATAATATCTCTTATGTCCCTCCTCTTCAGCACATGTCAATGTCATTTTCATGCTCTGTTATCTTCCCCATCGACAACAACTTTCCCTACCTAAGCATTTGTGTAGAATGTTTTGTTTTATATTCTATTTTTCCAGAGGAGAGCTTTCGTTTATATACATTACCAAAGTCATTTTCACCGGAGTACCTCATGTACAAAAAATTACGTGAAATAGCAGAAAAGGAAGCCTCCAGCCCTGAAACCGTCCCATGGTGTGCTAACTCACAGGAATGTGAGTTGTAAGGCATGAGTCGTATTTTGTCCACTGGCGAGACAAAGGCTACTCTTGGCTACCAAGTGTTCATAAAAGGATGGAGAAGGTATGTTAGGGTCACGCAAAGTGATTTATTGAAACTATGGCTGAACTTATTGAATAGAATAAGCGTTCAATCTATAAACCTAGTCCAAAAGAAGAAAAACACATATATAACACCTGCAATCAGATACTTGTTTGTGAAGTGAAGATGGTGGGAGATTGGTTACTGTGGAGGAGGAGGGAGGCTTTGTTGTAATGTTTTGACCTGGCTATAGATTTTAACTTATCCTTAATGCGACCCAAATCTTAGAAGAGACCAATGGCCGTTATCAGCGAGAAATTAATAGTAAGTTATCAAAAATAAGTGAGGAGTACTGGAAATCTGGGGAGACTTGTTGTAACTCAGACTCCAGGGAACACCACCGATTATGTCCGTATGAAAATGTATCATACTGGTTATGCTGAATATAAAAACCGACCGGTAAGCTCAAGATTATCAAAGCCGATCCCTTTTACTATGAAACTCTTGGTACATAAATGTACTTGAATATTTGCATCAAAATAAAATATATTCGGCTCTTGCTTCGGTAATTCAACACTTTATTCAATCTTTATGAAAAAAACATTTCTTAGTATATATATAATTATTTATAAACAAATATTATTTTTTAAAAAACATATACACATCTGTTTTATGCAAAACCTGTAAGAGGAGATAATCTCTGCCGGTCACACGGTTCGAACCTTGATACGAAAGTCATGTTTGACTCAGTAGATGGGGATCGTACCAATGCTACATCACGCATCGTTCAGAACTGGGAAGTAAATTAACATATAAATAGCAAATGCGGCGGCTATCCAGCAAGCAGTCGAGAGCCTAGAGATATGTATTACGCTAAATGACGACTTGTTGTCAACTTTACTTAAAGTGCTCTATCTTGCGAGAGCTTTGGATAATTATTCATAAATAAATGCTATTTTCCATATATATATATATATATATATATATATATATATATATATATATATATATTTATATATATATATATATACATGTATATATATATATATATATATATATATATATATATACATATATATATATATATATATATACATATATATATACTAGCAACACCTACCCACCCTCCGGGCAGCAATTAATTGGGATGTGAAGCTGCTAATAGAAAAAAAAAGTTTTAATCAGAGAATTCTAAAATTTTAACACCAAACTTTGTTAAATGTGTAGATTAACACACTCAGCTAAATTACATCCCCTAAAATGAGATTCTTCTTTTTACGGTCATTCGAAATTATTAGGGCACTTAACTTACATATTTTTAACACTAATCCTAAGTTCGATTGACAAGGTCGTAAAACCACACGCAATCGCCCCTCAAACATAACATACAGAATTAATCTCCAATGGCAAAAATGGTTAAGTGCCATAAAACCCTAGAATTGCTCGAAAATGGAAGATCATTTTACGTTTAATTTATTTGCGTAACTATTCCCCCAGTCTTAATTTTAAAACATCTATTGTTGTTTCTCTTTCCGCAATTTTTTTAAGGTATTCACATAAAGTAGCCTACTTTAACATAGCTCGAATACTAAGCCCTGTTTATTGGTTTCCTAACAAGGGAAAAGTCAGACACAAGGTAAGTTTTTTATGTGGGTGATATCCAACTAACCCAAAAGGGGCACTCTGGATGAGACAAAAACAAAACTTTCCCCAGTTAAGAAAGATTTCCCCTCCTTCTACTGAAGACAAAACAGCAATCTGATAGGTTTATAAAAGTAATCGTTGATGGACAAAAGTATTAATGCTGGTGTGCCCTAGAGATCTATTCAGGGCTCAACCATCTTTACGAGCTTCACGATCTTCATCAATGATCTCCCAAATCAGATTCTAACATCATTTGTCGATATTTATGCAGACTACACAACCATCTATGGCTACACTTCGAAGAGCAGCAATGACCAAAATCGGTCTGATTCTCGATTTTTTCCGACCTTGAGAACGTAGTAAAATGAAGAAAAGGGTGATTGGTTACTTTTAACACGTTCATAACCAAGCTTCTCTTTCTTCACCACCAACGCTCTGACCCCCACTTGGCCTAAATTGAAATGTGTAGCTCACATCTTGAGGAAGCCCCCAGCTCTAACAATCTTTTGGGACTGACCTTAACTCCAGACCTGAAATGGAAGATTTACATCAAACAAGTAGAAGAAAGTTGAATTATTTTACTGCTCCAAGAGGTATTTCACTGCTGACCCAACTCTTACCTTTATAGGAGCCAAATACGTCCTAAGATGCAGTACTGTTCAAATAGTATTTGCGTAATTTATACAAAAGGTATCAGATATGAATTAATACATTTCGAGATTTAAATTTATTTTGCATATTTTAAAAAGGGTTTTAAGATCTATAATATAGGCACAATCTCCAAATTAAAAATTCCAATATTTAAGATTTGAATAATATTTGGTCGATACTCATTAGACACCAAATAAACAAGACGTTCTGAATTTTAATTTCTTCTTAGAATTTAACGTATACTTAAGATTCAGCTTAAAATTACACACACACACACACACACACACACACACACACACATATATATATATATATATATATAAATATATATATATATATGAAAAAGAAAAAACAAAAAAACAAAAAAATATATATAATCTATCAACGTTTCGTTATTATTTACAGAGTTTCTTAAATGATTTATTTGAAGAAAAATATACACATATATAAGTAATTTCGGGTTGTTTTGTTTTCCATCATGTTAAGATATTATTTTCAGCATATATATATATATATATATATATATATATATATATATATATATATATATATGGGGCATGTGTTTATGCCTCGTGCAGTATAGAGTGCATATGCCAGAGTAAAACAGCAGATATTAAAGGTTGTGTGTGCATGCGCCTCCTAATCATTTAAGATGGCGTCTCGGAGTCTCAGTTTACATTTACGTTAACCTGTCTACCCTCAAATACATTTACATTCCACCATTTTTATTATCATCATCATCATCATCATTATCATGATGATGATGATGATTATTATTATTATTATTATTATTATTATTATTATTATTATTATTATTACAGAATCTACGCTCTTTTTAAGGGATGTAATGATGTTTAAACAGAAAGAATAAAGTATTGAAAAAATAATGATAGACGTTATGTGCGTTTTTATCGCTAATATCTGAACGTTTTGTAATTTTGATTTCGGAGATTAAGATGACTATTTAACGTCTAGTTGCCCATTTATATATAAATGGAGCGTTCTGCTCAAAATGGCACGAATGCTCTCTATTTCCTCATCTCTTCTCCTACCTCTCTTCTCTCCATCCTTCTCTCTCTTTATATATATATATATATATATATATATATGTATATATATATATATATATATATATATATATATATATATATATATATATATATATATATATATATAAAATTGAAATATAAGCCAAATTCGCAATACAAGATTAATTTTTTTTTTCTTACATTAATCCTATCGATTACAGAATCAAATTACTTCTTCATGGGTGACCAGTATTGAGTCATTTTTTTTTTCATCAAAAAACAAAGAATAAAGAAACTTATATCTTTGTTAATTTGATAAACGTCAATGATGGTACGACGTCATCGCCTTGCTGTTATGAATGGCGGGTAGAATTCAAAACACCGGTGTCGAACGAGAAATGCGTTGGCACGCTCTCAAGTAATGTGTGTGTTTATCGTTCAAGTTTCAAAGTATTGCATGGAAAGTTAATAAAATTGAAATATAAGCCAAATTAGCAATACAAGATTAATTTATTATTATTGTTTTGTTTTTCTTATATTAATCCTATCGATTACGGAATAAATTCCTTCTTAAGGGGTGACCAGTATTGAGTCATTTTTTTTTTCATCAAAAAACAAGAATAAAGAAACTTATTTCTTTGTTAATTTGATAAACGTCAATGATGGTACGACGTCATCGCCTTGCTGTTATGAATGGCGGGTAGAATTCAAAAAACCGGTGTCGAACGAGAAATGCGTTGGCACGCTGTCAAGTAATGTGTGTGTTTATCGTTCAAGTTTCAAAGTATTGCATGGAAAGTTAATAAAATTGAAATATAAGCCATATTAGCAATACAAGATTTTTTTTTTCTTACATTAATCCTATCGATTACGGAATAAAATTCCTTTTTCAGGGGTGATCAGTATTGAGTCATTTTTTTTTTCATCAAAAAACAAGAATCAAGAAACTTATTTCTTTGTTAATTTGATAAACGTCAATGATTGTACGACGTCATCGCCTTGCTGTTATGAATGGCGGGTAGAATTCAAAAAACCGGTGTCGAACGAGAAATGCGTTGGCACGCTGTCAAGTAATGTGTGTGTTTATCGTTCAAGTTTCAAAGTATTGCATGGAAAGTTAATAAAATGGAAATATAAGCCAAATTATCAATACAAGATTAATTTATTATTATTATTTTTTTCTTACATTAATCCTATCGATTACGGTATAAAATTCCTTCTTGAGGGGTGACCAGTATTGAGTCATTTTTTTTTTCATCAAAAAACAAGAATAAAGAAACTTATTTCTTTGTTAATTTGATAAACGTCAATGATGGTACGACGTCATCGCCTTGCTGTTATGAATGGCGGGTAGAATTCAAAAAACCGGTGTCGAACGAGAAATGCGTTGGCACGCTGTCAAGTAATGTGTGTGTTTATCGTTCAAGTTTCAAAGTACAGCGCTATATGAATATGGGGTATATTCATATTTTCCCGCGTTAGCAGTTACTCTACTTATATAAATATGTATACATAAAAAATGAATGTTAAATTATATAGATGTTTATATATTTTTATTTTCATTTTTTCGTGTATAAGGATAGCAAATAATGAAATGGATGATAAATATCGATGAAAGAATGGTTAAAAATAGTATATATCATATAAGAAAGAAGTGAAAATATTAAGAAAAGTTAAAACATTAAATACTTGAAGAAAATGCTGATGAGAAACTGATAAGCTGTTATTTCCCCACCGCAAACACATTCTTCTCCTGTAAAAATGTTGTTGGTCAGTTTATATGTTTGTGTGATGAATATTTATTGAAAGATCCTAAATCTTTATTAAGTTTTGAGATATAGGTCATGAGTCTCAGAATATATGTATTTCCGTGTTTGTGTCGGTGTTGTGTTTTAACAGTGGAAGCTGTAGCGATGCATTTGATATTGCCTATGGTGTGATTTGGGAGATTATAATGGATGAAAACTATGTAGTGTGCATGACTTATCTCTGATGGTTTGTTTGTGATTGTAAAAACGTAGGCGGAACTCAAGGTCTGTTACACTAAAAGTATTTGCGTTTTATACATTTGGTGAAGTATATTCAGTAAACCAGATAGTAATTATCGCAGGTAAGCATATGTGTGAGTATGATTGCTGACTATTTCAGGTAAGTTATTGAATTTTGGGATGGTGTAGAATATAGCCGAATTGGGGTGGTCTCGTATTAATTTTTCGCCGATAGTTGTGGTGTTCTCATCACGAAAGCTAATTACGGTGTTAAGTTTGGGTTTGGATCTAAATTTGCGGTAGGGTCAGTAAAGAGTATGTTGTAAACTTCTTTGTTTGCTTGTTGTGTGTCTATTTCTGTTCTGTATTCATTGGTGTTCATGATGGTAATTACCCCTCCCTTTCAGCTTATTTTATGCTGATGTATTTGTTGTTTCGTAGCGATTGTATTGCTTGTTGTTATTCCTTCGTGATAAGCGGTTTTATTAAAGTTGTCTCATATGAACTTGTGTAGGTATTTTCTGAGTGTGTTGTTCCGCGCATCTATGTTCACGTTGCGTCCATTCTAGAGTGTCGAATTTGTAACTTTTGAAGTTTTGTGTGGCGGAGTTGGTTGCTGCTGGATTGTTATTGTTATAGAAGTATTATTTTTTTTCTTCTAGTGTAGATTCCAATATTGTTGAGTAGATCTACTGGTGTAGGGTTTTTTATGGATAGAATGAAAGCCCTTTAGGTAATAGTGTGGTTTCCTGTACATATTTTGTTGGTTGTAGATGTGTTTCAAAAGTTGATCTTTGTTGAGTTATGCGTTTAGTTGTCGTTGTTAGAGTTATTGGACATGAGCAGAGATATCTAGAATAAATTTTCTGGACGGCTCTTGAGGTGTCCATAAATATTCTATGGGTGAGTAAATTGTTTCTCTCGCATATGTATGAGTATGTTATTTGCTTTGAGTAAAATGTTTTTATGGCAAAGTTCTGTAATTTAGAAGTATCAGCCTCATATATTGCTTGTGCTCTGAATGGGTGGGTTGTGGTGAATCCGCACTGGAAGTGGTTCTTCAGCTAAGCCTTGTGGGTATGGTTCTAATTTCTTTCATGTTGTGAGAAAAATAGTGGCTAACCTTATATGCACCATCTCTTCGGGTTTTCATCAGGCTTTCACATAGCCTAGGGTTTTAACCGAGAACACAAAGGTCGTAACTATACATAATATATTTCAGAATCGTACCGCGGTTACATCGAGATGAGATGACTTTTTAAATTCTAAAATAGTTTATACCCTATCGAGAAACGTAAACGTACTGAAATGATATATATATATATATATATATATATATATATATATATGTATGTGTGTGTGTGTGTGTGTGTGTGTGTTTAGATGCTTCATTATTTGTTCTACTTCAGTTAAATTCAAGTTTAGTAAAACTGCAACGTATCTTTCAGAAAATCTACTTGCAAAACTAAAGATAATATGTATCTTGACTTCTTTATTATTATTATTAATATAATTATCACTATGCCGAAAAACATACAAGATAAGCCTTCTATTGCATTTTTAAAAACAATTTGATCCATAATTATTGAAGACAAGAGCCACTTGAGGATAAAGGTTAATCAGACGTATTGATTATCAAACAGAATATGAGTACACTATGGGAGTACTAACAAAAATCAATGGTATAAACTACGTTTGATTATTCATTGAACGGTATAGGACAAGAATTTGTTGACATTGAATTTGAAGACGACCAATTTGTGATCAGAAAGGGAAGTATTAGCGCGATAATGTGTTTACAGGAAGCTCTTGTAAAGAACCTATCTATCTCCGCATTAAATAACCCTAAATTATCTATTTGCTGTAAAGCAAATAAAGCAAGCCTTTAATAGTGATATTTAAATCACACAAAAGGGTTGATATGTCGTAAAAGCTATAATTTTTCGCATGTCGATATAACTGAATCAGCAACTAAACGAATCAATTGGAATATTTATAAACGCTTAAGAAGAAGAAGAAGAAGAAGAAGAAGAAGAAAAAGAAGAAAAAGGATAAGAAGAAGAAAAAGAGTAAGAAGAAACAGAAGAAGAAGAAGAAGAAGAAGAAGAAGAAGGGGAGATAACTCGTATTTCCTATCAATTAATCTTCTGCTCTGAAGTGATGTACGCGTGTGTTCCGTTATCTTTAATTCAACTGCGGAATTCGTAGATTCAGTCTCACCGTTATCTTCTGTTCGCTTAGGGAAAGTAATGCGACGGAAATTCCCATCAATCCGTCTTTGCATCAGTCGAAATTGGGAAAGAAATTCGGGGTGAAAAGGGGCAACGTGCACCTGAAAAGGGTTGTGAGTCAAAAATAGCCGCCGAACCGTTTCCATGGCCTAGCCAGATAAGAGGACTACTTTTGAAAGCGAGCCGATTTTCGAAGAACACGCTCAGATAGGCGGCAGGGTATTTACGTCACCGTTTATGCAAGCTAGAATTGGTAGAATGCGTTTTGGACGATGAGATTGGCAAGGAAGAAACAAAAGAGTAATGGTAAAAAGAGAAACCAGAAACCTAAGCGCGTAAGTGTTTAGTTGAAATATATAAAAAGGTTTACATCAAAGAAGGAAATCATTAATAAATGAATTGAATAAAGAAGAAGAAGAAGAAGAAGAAGACGATGAACATAAAATATAGGAATCTTATATTCTGATTGAGTATCTTTTTTCGCTTGATGCCCGTTGATTATTGAGAGGCTCCCGCAACTTTTTCACAGAATAGCATTATATTTTGACATGTAAAACGTGTCGGTCTGAAATAAGGTTCTGGTCAGCTCTAGGAGGTCCACCTTCGCAGACTTACCTAATCACCCTTTGAGAAATCTTTGCTTTATTGCTAACCGCCTGAGTCGCCCCGACCGGGTAATATCGACTGGCCTGACCAAACATTTTTTGTTAAGCCTGAGTGCTCTTCCTCAAGGGCGCTTGTTTCAAAATCTCATTATCCGACCTGGTGTCACATCTTCAGAGAGAGATAAACAAAATAATAGAAATTCAGAGTATATCATCGAGAAATGAAACTATACAACTACTACTACGAGTAGTAGTATTATTGGTACTATTAGTTGTCTTAGTAGTAGTATAAATAGTGATAGTTGTAATGCTACTAGTGGGTGTCGTAGTAGTACTACTAATACTAAAACAGCTACTACTATGGATAATGCATGGGTTCGTAACTATTGGTCACTACTCAACCAAATTTGAGCATGAATCAACTTTACAATATGATGGTAAATAGTATACTACTTCTAATAGAACGAATTAAGCTACTACTACTGCTAATAATAATAATAGTTCTACTTCTACTACTAATAATAAAAAATAATAATAATATTCATAAGTCTTATGTGTAAAAAACTATTAGATACATTTCCATAGTATTATTAATTCCCATTTTAGATCTTGATATTTATTTTTGTCGTGTTTTTTCACCTGCACTCTATTATCTAAGCAATGATTAAGCAGGGTCTTTTTTTGTTTAAAAATATTAAGCCGGGGTTTGAATGTTCAAGAACCTTATCAGTCTGTATGCTTGTGTCCCAAAGAAGTTTGATATTGTCGTTGGCCTGTACCACTTCTGGTTTATGCTCATACCACTTTATATCGTATATCGTATAAAGTTTGCATATATTCCAGTGTAGTACCTGAGGGACTTTGTCGGGTCTCCATTATTTATACTGGTGTTGTGCTAGCTTTGGGCATTCAGATACCATGTGTGCTAAGATTTCCTCCCTGTCGTTACACAATCGGCATATCGGTGATTCTGCAGTTTGGTCAATGTAATGTTTGATGGACATAGTACGATTGGCTTGTTCCTGTGCTACCATTACGGTGCTCTCTGTAGATCTTTTGAGATCACCTCTGACCAACAAATGTCAGCTGTCATTATCACTAAATGCCGTATTCTTAATGAAAACACTGTGTAGTTTTCCCCCAAATAATTGCCTCTTTTCTCTTGTAACCTTTGACTCTTTTTCACTCTAGCTCTTAGTAGTTCCTCTCTTTTAACTTTATGAAAAGGAATCTCATTATTCTCAGAAATATATTTATATAGGCAACCTTCTTCTATATTGACCACATCTTCAACACTAAGTAGACCTCGACCACCTTTCTTTTCGAAGAAGGTAGCATCGATCTGCATCTTCTTTGTTTGTAAAAGCTCCATAAATTGTAAGCTTTATTCGTGTTTTTATAACCAAACATTTTACTTCATCTACATTCTAGTCACGTATACCGGCGGTATATCGAATGATAGCTACTGATCTGGTTTTGATAGCATAGATTGTATTACGACTGTAGAGGTTTTATTTAAGAATACTCCTTACTCGCCTGTTGTACTCAGCGTTGCCATAGTTTTTCATTGGCTTGTTTTTAATCTTATCCGCCTCTAAAATGCTAAAGTATTTGTAGCCCCTTTCACTGTCTACATATCCGATCTGTTTTTGGGAGTTCAATGTCATCTTAGTGGACGAGTTTGCCTGTTTTTATAATAAGAATGACACATTTCGTAATGCGAAATTCCATTCGTATGTAGTCACTAAATAATTTAACACTATTCATTAAGTTATCAAGTTGTATTTTATTATTTTCAAAAACTATAAGGTCATCCATGAACAGTAAGTGGTTAGCTGTAAGAAGTCATTTCCCTAGTCTAATATCCTGCCTTCACATTACGTAAGAGAACTGTCATTGGGATCAATCTAATGACAAAGGGGAAGACTATCGCCCGGGAAAATCCCTCTCCTGATTTTATCTTTTCTTGATGCAACACTTCCTGAAGTTAAATTGGTTTCCCAATTCTTCATGTTATTCATTAAAGCTGTTAGAATGTTGGGGGCTATTCTGAAAATCTTCAAGCATTTGTGTATTCATGAAAGAGGTATTATGTACAAATGTTTTATCATACTCCACCCACCTTATGGCAACGTTAGTATTTCTTCGTTTGTAGTTTCTCCGGACATTTACTCGATCAGAAGCTGATCTTTGGTGCCACGTGATCTTTTCCGGTAGCCTTTTTGTTCCTCGGAGACCAACTTGTTTCGGTCCAAATGACCGTAAATACCTTCAGACAATATTCTAGTGAAAAGTTTCCACGAAACTGAGAGGCAAGTGATTGGTCCAAAGCGTGTCACTTCTTCACTATTTGTATTATACATTCAGGGAATGTTCCTGTCGTCAAACAGTCATTTATAATTTCTGCAAGAAATGGGTGAAGAGCTGGGATGGTTTATTATTATTATTATTATTATTATTATTATTATTATTATTGTTATTATTATTATTATTATTATTATTATTATTATTATTATTGTTATGTTTATTATTATTATTGTTATATAACAGTATTATTATTCTTTTATTAGTCAGAAAGTTACAAACCTAAAAATGAAAAGGAAAAGGATATATTGAAATGAAGACAGAACTCAGAATGATTAGTGTATATAAAATATAGTTCTGTTTTGCGACATATCAATCTTTATAAGGGTTTATTTGAAACTGAATCAAAATAGTTACTATCAACTATCAATTGTTTACGCTTAAATAAATGCTACGTATAAATTTACTCATAATAGCAACAATGCAAGGTTCATATTTTCTTACCTTATAATTGAAGACAGTAGGTCAACACGGAGTTTAACAATACCGATTCTGCAATCTGCGACAGTATCGATCAGATTAATCAGGAGTCCATCAAAATATAGAATAGTTAAATATTGCAAGACAGAATGTCGAAAAAGAAATTGAGATCTAAGGAAACACCTAGAGAATATATACACACACACATACACACATATATGTATATATATATGAAGAGAGCAACAAAAAGTCTTACTAAAAATTGAGATCTAAAAAGACATCTAGACAATATATATATATATATATATATATATATATATATATATATATATATATATATACTCCTTTGGCCTTTTGGCGATAATCACAACTCAATCTTCCGCTACCTTACGATGAAGCATTACCTACATGTCAGTTAAATAAAGAGAATGAGTAAGTCATTTTATTACACTATTTCTGTTGAAGAGCGTATACATTTTTCTATTTATAAAATATAATAATCAACGAACACGTGTTTCCTCGTTATACCACCTATTAACGCGGCTAACTTGAGCGAAATTCGAAACTCCGGTGAAATAGGCTAAAGTCTGGAGTCATTACTGTTAGGCCACGGAAGATATTTTATCGCACTTAAATGTTATTGCTTTTGTTATAATTTTGCGGTGATAATGACAACTGAATAGCCATGTATATATATATGTATATATATATATATATATATACATACATATATATATATATATATATATATACATACATACATATATATATATATATATGTATATATATATATATATATATATATATATATATATATATATATATATATATATATATATATATATATAAACAGATAGTCAAAAGAAAGAGAGAAAGAAAATGTCAGAGAATTCCGGGGAAACAGAAAAAAAATTAGATTCCGAGAGAGGGTTAATTATGAGTGAGAGAAATAGAGATTAAGAGAGAGGTTGAAAGAGAGATCAATTTAGATAACTAAAAAGAGGATAATGATGAGTGAGAGAAATAGAAATTAAGGTTTGAAGAGGGAGAGAAGCAATGAAGACAAGTGAGAGAGAGCATAGCTATGATGAGGAGGAAGTGAGGATTTTGAAGTTGGGTATACATAAATCAATTGCGAAAAGAAAAAAGTAAAAAAAGTAAATGAAGAATGAAAGCGAAAAGAGAAAGTATACTAAAGCATCTCACATACATACATACATACATATACATACATACAGACACACACTAAACTAAAACATAAACAAAGATAAGAACAAAAAGAGAAGGAACCGAATATCCGTAGGCGGAACATTCGAGGACCTTTGTTTCCGCGCTGTTAACCAAGATTGAAATAGATCGGCTATTTCAAGAACAAAACCAAAACATAAGTGATTAAATTCTGTCACTGGTTGCCAACTACCAATAACCTGCAGCTTGTGCAGAAACTTGTATAAGGAAAAGATACGTGTTGCATTGCCGCCCTTTTTAGAATTTGTTCGAAGATGTCTCTCTTTAACACTTTTTCTTTCTTTAATAGAGATAATTAAAAGGCTAACTTAACGCCTCTTAATACTGTGCCACACACCGTGTATGAGTCGAAGAAGGATGACTTTAAAAGTGATCTCATCATCTCTATTTGGTTTCTTCAAGTTGTTTTTTTTATATTGTACTTGGATACTATTACTACAGATATTGCCACAACTACCACCACTACTACTATTACACCCACTATTACCACTGTTACTACCACAACAAATATTAATACTACTACTTCTATTCGATGTGTGATTGGTCTGGTGGATACCGTGGCAGCTTATTAACTGGGCAATGCGGAGTTTGCAAGTTATATGATATATTGTGTCCATTTACACTAATCCTGTTGGAAAGCGTATGCACCCGCTATTTCCTTTAAATATATAAGTAAAATAGCAATTTGTGTTCAAATTGTGCGATATGAAGCGTTCATAATAAATAATAATAATAATAATAATAATAATAATAATAATAATAATAATAATAATAATAATAATAATAGAACTCAACGAAAAAGAAGCAAGAGAAGTGGAGAACATTAGACGATACATGTAAGAAAACAAAACAAAACTCCCATCTCTCAGGAATGAAGTAGCGAAGAAGTTACAAGCAGAAACAGAAAGAGTAAACAGACTCCTCACACACATCCCAACAGAAACTATTACAGACCTAAACAACCTGATATATGCAGGGGCAAAATCGGTAAGTATGAAACTAAGAAACGAAGAGAATGGACAAAAGAGAGGACCAACAAAACCTGGATGGGAAATCAGACTGGAAACCCAGATCACCAAACTTCGGAAATAAGCTAAAACCATGAACAGAAGGAAGGAGGACATGAAACGATTAAGAAGCAAAAATCAGAAACGCAAGGAAAAACTAAATGAGAAACATGAAGAAATAAAAAAAAAGATAGCAGCAATAGAAGGAAGACTGAGATGATACAGGTACAAATCAGAACAGAGCAAACAGAACAGGACCTTTAAAAACAATGAAAGCCAGTTCTACAAAAACGTAAATGGAGAAAAAACCACAACAGAGCAACTGAACCCAACAGAAACAAAACAATTCTGGAGCAAGATATGGGAAGCACCAAAAAAGCACAACAAGAATGCCCAATGGTTGAAAAACATGAAAGATGAACTGCAGGAAATCGAAGAAGGAACCGAAACAGAAATTAACAAAAAAACGATCAAGAAAACCCAAAGAAAAATGGCAAACTGGATAGCACCAGGCCACGATGGAATACATGCATACTGGTTTAAAAAATTCACGACCCTGCATGAAAGAATAGCGCAGAAACTGAGTGGATGCATCCGCAAAACAGACGTACCAGAATTGGTGACGGAAGGAAGAACAACACTAATACAAAAAGACCCCAAAAAGGGAACGACCCCCAGTAACTACAGACCGATAACATGTCTTCCAATAATGTGGAAAATTCTCACAGCACAACTGAGAGAACAAATCTACCAATCCCTGGACAAACGTGGACTGCTCCTCGAGGAACAAAAAGGATGCCGGAAAGGACAAAGAGGAGCACATGATCTACTATACATTGATCAAAAGACCCTGAAGGAGGTGAAGAGCAGACAAAAGAACATAACCATAGCATGGATTGACTACAAGAAAGCCTACAACAGAATCCCCCAAACATGGATAATTGAATGCTTAAAAATATACAAGATACCAGACAGGACTATTAATCTGATCCAGAAAGTAATGGAAACATGGAGACTAAAACTGACAGCCGGAGGACAATACCTGTCTGAGATAAAAATACAGAGAGGCATTTTTCAAGGAGACTCTCTATCACCACTACTGTTTGTAATAGCCATGAGGCCACTCAACCACATACTCAGAAAGTGTGATGCCGGATACAGGTTTACGGATACAGAACAAAGAATAAACCACCTGATGTACATGGATGACCTTAAACTGTTTGCAAAAAACAAAACAGAACTGGAAAAGCTGATAAACACAACCAGGATATTCAGCTAGGATATCCAGATGGAGTTTGGAATAGAAAAATGTGCACTGCTAGAGATCAAAAGAGGAAAACTGGAGACGACAGAAGGTATAGAACTCCCCAACCAAGAGGAGATGAGGGCGCTAGGAGAACAAGGTAGTTATAAATACCTGGGAGTTCTGGAAGCAGACACAATCAAATCTACAGACATGAAAGAGAAGATTGGAAAAGAATATCTACGAAGAACAAGGAAACTCTTAGAGACTAAACTATATAGCAGAAACTTAGTAAAAGGGATAAACACATGGGCTGTATCACTAATAAGATACTCTGGACCATTCATAGGCTGGACCAAAGAAGAACTCAGGCACCTTGACCAAAGGACTAGAAAACTAATGACTATGCACAATGCATTGCACCCAAAAGACGATACGGACAGACTCTACATGAAAAGAAATGAAGGAGGTAGAGGACTGGTAAGTATAGAAGACTGTGTGGAAGACACCAAAAAAAAGCTGGAGAAATATGTAACCCAGAACACGGAAAGACTGATCACCACAGCAAGAGACACCATCCCAACAAACAACTCCGGAAGCACTGAAACCAGAAACAAAAACACAAGAAAGGAAAAGTGGGAAGAAAAACAGCTACATGGACGCTTTATAAGACTCACAAGCGATGAAGCCAATGAAAACAGCTGGGCATGGCTAAGAAAAGGACACCTGAACAGAGAAACGGAATCCCTGCTGACGGCCGCACAGAACAATGCGATTAGGACAAACTTTATTAAAGCAAAGATAGATAAAACCCAGGAAAACAGCAAATGCCGATTGTGTGGACAAAGAGATGAAACGATAAATCATATAATAAGTGAATGCAGCAAGCTAGCACAAAGGGAATACAAGAACAGACATGACAGCGTGGGGAAAGAAGTACACCGAGAAATGTGCAAACAACTGAATTTCGAATATGCAAAAAACGGTACAAACCAGAAACTGTACTAGAAAACGAAAAACACAAATCATATGGGATATGAATGTACAAACAGACAAACCCATAACAGCAAGGAGACCGGATATGATAATAATCAACAAGAAAGAAAAATCCTGCAAAATCGTGGACTTTGCCGTTCCAGTAGACCACAGAGTGAAGATCAAAGAGACGGAAAAAAGAAGCAAATATACTGAACTTATAATAATCATAGGAGCACTAGGAACAGTCCCCCAAAACATGGAGAAAAGACTAGGAGAAATAGGAATCAAAGGGATAACTGAGACCATACAAAGGACAGTAATGATCAAAACAGCTACAATCCTGAGAAATGTCCTCGAATGCGGAAACCAACCCACATAAGCAACGAATGGAGAACAAACACATGGAAGCACAAAACAACAGAACCGGGGAAAATACAACCGCACGAGAGAGGCGCAAGCATAGGCTGACGCCACGAAAATTATAGACAGAGGGTCGAGGAAGGAAAGCGCAAACCAGACCTCCACTGGAAGAGCGCGGACAGCTCTGGGACCTTGGGAAGGCTTGTTGCCACTCGGGCCCCAGAGGGAACCAATGGCCCTTATCAGCGGGAAATCGTTGGTAGGTGGCTGTTGCGATTACCGCAAGGTCATCAGCAGTGATGAACGAAAAGAGGTGGAGCATACTGGATGTCTGAGGAGACTTGTTGTCACTCAGACTCCAGGGAATACCACAGGTTGTCGGCAGTGGGCGATCACTGACGATGACCAGTGTGATAACTCCTAGTGAGTAAATAATAATGGAAACAAAGGATAGTAAATCAAGCAAGAGAGGATGATTCTCGGAGAGGCAACTGATGGAAATCAAACAAAAGAGCGGAACGGAGCAAGAAACACCACACGACGAAACCCCCAGGAAGAAGACAGACAAAACATAAACCCAGTAAAGGAAGAGGTCGAAGACTACGAAATCACAGAACTCACCGAAGTAGAACTCACAGAGGAAGAAGCAAGAGAAGTGAAAACATCAAACAATACAAAGAACAAAACAAATTTCCCATCTCTAAGGAACGAAGATTGGAAGAAGTTAAAAGTTGAAACAGAGACAGTAAGCAAAGTACTCGCGTGCATCTTCACAGACACTATAACATACCAAAACAACTTGATATATGCGGGGGAAAAATAAGTTACTATGAAACTAAAAAAAGAAAAAAAGCCTGCCCAAAAGAATGGACCGACAAAACCTGGATGGGAAATCAGACTGGAAACGCAGATAACCAAACTCCAAAAAGAAGCTAACACTTTTAACAGTATGAAGGAGAATAGGAAAGGATGACAGCGCAGAAATCCGGTTCAGAAACAGAACAGGACCTTTAAAAACAATGAAAGCTAGTTTTACAAAAAAACGCAAACGGAGAAAGAATAACATCAGAACAACCTGACACGACAGAGACAAAACACTTTTGGGGCAAGATATGGGAAAAGTCTAAAACACACAACAAAAATGGCAAGTGGTTGAAAAGCATAAAAAATGAACTACAGGAAATAGAAGAAGGAACAGAAACGGAGATTACTAAAGAAAACTTTAAGGACACCCTAAGGAAAATGGCAAACTGAAAACACCAGGCCATGATGGAATGCATGCATATTGGTTTAAAAAAATCACGACCCTACATGAAAGACTAACGCAGAAACTGAGAGGATATATCCACTAATACACAGACAAATGGAAAACTAAAAACACAAAATCATCTGGGATATGGATATACAAACAGACAAAATCATACAAGCAAGGAGATTGGATGTTATAATAATCAACAAGAAGGAAAAATCTTGCAAAATTGTAAACTACGCTGTCCAGCAGTCCACAGAGTGAAAATCAAAGAAACGGAAAAACGAAGCAAATACACGGAACTAGCCAGAGAACTGAAAGGAGTATGTAGCATGAAGAAAGTTAGTATAATACCAATAATCGTAGGAGCACTAGGATCAATTCTTGAAAAACCTGGAAAAAGACTGGGAGAAATTGGAATCAAACGGATCATTGTAACTACACAAAGGACCGCAATGATCACAAAAGCTACAATCTTAGAAAAATCATTGAATGCGGAAACCAACCCGCATAAGTTACGAAGGGTCACACGGAATCTACTACAGGAAGAAAACAAAATCACAGAAAGAAGACATCACAAACAAAGGAACAGAAAATGCAAGAAACATCACTTTATAAGCTCCCCCCTAATAAATCACACCGGCCTCAATTGACACGACACAAAAATGAACCAATGAACAGAAATAGTAAGAAACACCATCAGCTTTTCGCAATCCAAAATAAATATAAATAAATGGTCTCAGCCTAGGCTAACACCACACAAAATATTTGCATAGGGTCAAAGAGGATGAAAAGACCGAGGAGGGACAGCAAAATCCAGACCTCCACTGGCAGTGCAGAGAGTGCTCGGAGCTTGAGGAGGCTTATTGCCACCCAAATCCTAGAGAAGACCAATGGTCGTTACCAGCGAGAAATCAATGGTAAACGGCTGTAGTGATACTGCAAATTTATTTGCGATGGCTATCGAAAAGAGGTGGAGAATACTGTAAATCTGGGGAGACTTGTTGTCACTCAGACTCTAGGTAATACCACCGGTTGTCGGTGAGCAATCACTGATGGCCTGTGTGACAACTCCTAGTGAGTAAATAATAATACACAGATAGAATTGTTTGGTCAGGGGTGATCTCAAAGGATCTACCGAAAGCACTTTAATGGCAGCCTAGGAATAAACAACCCGCACACGGACCATCAAACATTTCATTGACAAAACTGCAGAATCACCGATATGCCGATTGTGTAATGAAAGGGGAAAAACTTAGCGCATGTGATATCTGAATGCCCAATGCTAGCACAACACCAGTATAAATAATGTATACCAACAAAGTCGTTCAGGTACTACAATGTAATATATGCAAACTTTATTAATTGGACCACAATGAGAAGTTGTTTGAGAATCAGCCAGAAGTGATACAGGAGAACGACAATGTCAGACTTCTTTGGGACATGCGCATACAGACTGATAATGTTCTTGAACATTCAAAACCCGACTTAATCTTTCTAAACAAAAACAAGAGTACTTACTTAATCATTGATATAGCCTGCCATTTCGATAGCAGAGTGCAGGAGAAAGAACACGAAAAATATATCAATATCTAAAATGGGACTGTTTCGCTGTATCACAGCTCTTCAGTGCGGCTAAACCAGTTAGCGCCTCAAGCAGGGATTGAAACCTAACCGTCAACTGACAGTCGGCGCCTCTTTCTTCTGTGCTATCATACGACACTGAATGATTGTAAACCCCAGCAACTTACGTACCCCTCATGTAAGTGTTTAAGCACGTGAAGATACCTGGCATCAACAAGACGGCCAGGTCGTCCAGGGCCCGCCAACTGAGACGGATTGACCTGAGCAATTTTTCAGACTTGGGTAAAAGCAGAACTCGATAAGTGAGGACTACTGCTGTGTATATATATACGGAGTCCCAAGACACCTAAACGAAGTAAGTAATGTTTACTTACATGTTGTCTACTCATATAATTCTCGAACACAATGGAAACACATGTATTTCATATTGTATTTGCACTATCACGTATTCTCTCGTTAGTAATTGTGCATGTGGTATTGTTTATTTACTATTTTACATGTTTCCTATGAACATATATTCTGAGTAATTATTTCTGTGATATTTTGTATTTCATATTTTATACCATTTTACATGTTTCCTGTTAACATTTCAAGTTTGTCTTCGACAAAACATTTATGCAAGAATAAATGTGTATGCATATGAATCCAACGTATTCTTCGCTATTTTCCTTTTATCTTTGTTCCGACACCCATATGCACCCAGCTATAACATAAACAATAAAATAGTTTGCTCATGCTCGGGAAAAATATACGCGAAAATGTGACCGCTACAATGTAAAACCTTGTATACAAAATATTCGTAAGCATTTGGAAATCACAAAACAAAGAAAATACCATAATATAGCTTTGTAATTATCTTTCGTTAAAAAGGCACAGGGCATCGTATTTGTAGCAGCAACCCTTTAGTTGAAATGCTTATAATTAAATGGCTACTTCAAAATGCATACTTATTTAATACAGCGCACAAAAGCGCACAGATAACAAGAATAAATATGGGCATAAGAATAAACGCTGTTGGCGACTAAACAATTAAGTGTTTGAGAATACTTTTTTTCTGCGCTTAAAGTAGTTGGGGAAAATAGTTGAATTTAATTTTTTTCGCAGGCACCATTTTGTTTGTTCGAATTTACTCGTGGTAAATAAAGTAACAATAGTTATGTAGCTATCTTTTTTGTTTTTCAAGTCGGGAATAAGGTATACTATGTCACTTAACCTTCCTCATTCGTTTCTGTTATCAGGCCGCATTAGAAGCAACTAACTGAGACACGGATGTTTTACCTTTTCTGTCACATAGTAGCATTGTACTGCTTAAGTGTTCGCTAATCACGTTCTTACTTATAATTGGCGATTA
This sequence comes from Sepiola atlantica, assembly GCA_963556195.1. Taxonomy (NCBI): domain Eukaryota; kingdom Metazoa; phylum Mollusca; class Cephalopoda; order Sepiida; family Sepiolidae; genus Sepiola; species Sepiola atlantica. Next base: position 61,141,116 of record OY744515.1, read on the forward strand.
GCATTATTCCGTACACTTACTTTAAATTAATTTTAAATATCGGTAATAGCAGCCATTTCATGAATTATCTAATTCCGATGCAAATCCGGAAAGACCGTTGAATACATAGAGGCTGAAGAGAGTCGGATAAAGTAAAACAATTATGGGTTCCCGATATTTTGGATTTGAAACCGACGGTACTGATGTTGTTATGATCTTCTGTAATACATATATAAATAAATATTACGCCCATATTTTTTAATTTTCTAAAGAATTGAGCACTCTGCTGAGGTTATATATCTTTTTATAACATTTAACTTCAGAATCATTTGAAGTATTTAACAGCAGTATTAGTGCAACGGAAAACGGTTTCTGTTTCTGGAGGAATGAAAGTTAGAAACCATAGGCGACGGGGAAAAAAACGAAATATGGAAAAGTAGTGGTCTGGGTTCTGAAAATTCGGATTAAAAAATTCGGAAATCTTAACTAAATGCTCCCTGAATAACTTGAAGACCGTGGGATGTGAGTTTGAGAATTGAGATTAGGTTGTAGAAGCAGTTGCTTGTAAGAAGGTTCATTGCAGGCGTTCTGACTGTGTTTGCAAGATGAAATTTTTTTGAAAGCTGCAAAAATGATGTGAAAAATTACAGGCAATAAAAATGCGGACCTTAGATAAAGGCATGGGCTTTTGAATTGCGACCACAAAGAAAGCTCTGCACGAGGATCTTTGCTAATTCTCATACAAGAATCACCAAAACTAAAACAACTGCTACTCGAAAGTCAATAAAATACTTAAAAGGAACACCCTAATAAAGTGATGGGTGCTCTAGTACTCAGAAACAGTGGCGTAGAGCATAGGTCGCTCGCCTAGAGCCCCCACCGTGCATTATAATGACCAAATGATATCAAACTACGAAACTTTTGGGTGTGACACGTCATGCCGCCTATCATCTGTGACAGGGAACTTAGACTCAATTCACATTACTATATGGAGCTGATGTCCACGTTGGGTAAAGAGGGTGCCTACGGAGAGGCCATATTTGTGGCAAAAGTACTCTGATTCGTTTCACACACACAGGAAATTCCAGAAGTGGCTGTCTTTCACTATATTATCAATTTAAACATCTGGCGATCCAACACGCCTGATTGGGCAATTATGTGTGAAGCATAGTTGAGAAAGAAACCAATCGTATCGTCTGAAACACCAACAACGGGCTCATTGTTAGAATAAAACAAGTGTTCAAGCGTATTTCAGTAGACAGAGTGAACGCTGCGTGCCTCAGTTAAAGGTTCTTCTTAAAGGCAACGGTGGAAGGCCAGAAGGGTTTCTTTGATTTAGTTGTATTCGGCAATAGATCGTTTAAGTGGTGGACTTTAAATGTTTAATATACATCAATGATTGGCCAAGATATGACGTTTTTAACTTTCATTTCTAAAAGGTGTAAAATATGTCGAAAATACTAAGTTTATATATACATATATATATATATATATATATATATATAGAGAGAGAGAGAGAGAGAGAGAGAGAGATGTATATACATATATATATATTAGTGACCAGCATACAGAGCATTTCGCTGTATCACAGCTCTTTATTGAAACTAGACTATTAAGTCCTTCAAGCTAAGATTGAAATCTGCTCGTTTACATAAGAGTCTGACTTCTTAATTATTAGAATATCGACACGAGCTACGACGTAAGTGAACTATTATTACTTAGATTAAGTAGTACAATTACTGAGATTGATTTATTCTTTAACGAATAGTTATGCATTATCACTAAAGGCAGCCGTTTATCTTACCTACGAGAATGTTCAACACAGAAAGCACATATACGTCAGAAAGAGACGTAGAGAGATTGACACAATTATAAACATGGAACACATACATACAACACACAGATGCATCACTCTCTCTCTCTCACGCCCTCTTTCTCCTCTCTCTCCGTTTAAATCTGTATTTATCCTTGTAATATCTTTCACTCTATTAACCTGTTCTTTTATTCCTTTCGCTATATTTCTCCTTTTTCCTCTTTCTTTACCTATAATTCTTTATTCTTTCCTATTCTTTCTCCTCGCCCCTATTCCTTTTTCTTTCTTACACTTTTCTTCTATTTATCGATTTCATAGTCCCTTCCCCCTGTTCGTTCGCAATGACCAAGTACTTGTGAGTTTTCACACTCGTCCATCTTGGGTATCGTTATTCTGAAGCAGTGAAGTAGACACAAAAGGACGATTCCCCGTCCTTCGACCGCTTTTCGCATCACTTCTTTACGTTTGAGCTGTTTGCCCCCGCAACACCTACTTACTTGTATTGCAAATATATGCACACTCGCATACATATATGTTATTATCAACAGCAGAGGTACGAAAAAGAAAGTTCGAAAACGCTGAATACGAATCAAAGAATCCATAAGCTACCCAAAATAAGTATGTGCATATTTTACGTACTTATTTTCATAACATTCAAAAGAATGTACCAGACACTCGTTTTATGCTGGTCTTGAGTTGATACAGTGACATACAAAATCAAATCTGCGAGAAAAGAACTATTTATAATGGTGAAATCTTGTTATACCATGGCTATATGTTCGTAGATAAAACATACCGATTCATGCTTATATATATATATATATATATATATATATATATATATATATATATATATATATATATATATATATATACAGTCTCGGAAGTTTCTCAACCATTAAAACTATATAAAAAAAAAATTAAAAAAACTTGTAGTCTCAAGTCTTCCAGTGGAAAATCACTCATGTAAGTCAATTTATTTTAGTTTCTAACACTATTTTAAGGGATCGTCAGTTGTTTACCATGAAAAACTGTTTCGGGAATTTAAAAACAAGACAGTATATATATAAACAAAATACATATGCAATAACATTAGAGGAGGATAGTGTATATCTAAAATCGAAATAAACAATTAATGGTTAGTTTTAGAGTAAAAGCATAATAAAAGAACGTAGGTGAAAATTCTCTTCATTTATTACCAGATGTTGCAAGAGGTGTTACATACCGCGTGGCTGTTTCCCAGATGACTAAATAATGGTCATATTCAAGTCCAATGTAAAGAAATCCTTGCCGAGAGGTTGTCTTAAGTAATAAAATCATGTCTATTCCTCCAATCGCTTCCAATCCTCTCAAATAATCGTCACGATTCAACTGACAATCTCACTAATCCGTATCCTCGAGTGGCATTTGGCCTTGTTACGTGATGATTGATTAGTAATACAGAAACTATAAAATAAAGTGCATAGTGAAAGATCTTTAATGTTCACCCTCCAAGAGTGTTTACAACTTTATAAGCAGGATATTAAAATTGTTAGGACTGTTAATGTTAAATTGTCAGGACTGTTAATGTTTTTGTATCAGTTAAGGCAACTCGCTGTCTAAAATAGGTGTGTGTTTTTCGATACGGTCGACAATCTGACGAGAACATACCATCCCACTCTGTCGGTCTCCAAGAAAACATAAGTTCGAACGTTGTTCGAGAATTCGGTCAAGAAGCGCGCTGCTAATGTAGCAACGATAAATCCTTAACTGGAAATGGGTTTCAATTTTCATCAACCCACTTTCTGTTTTTTTTTTATTTATTAAAAAAATGACGCTTGTTGTTCTTTTGCATCTACAAAAAAGTCGCTTACATTAAACGAATGACTTCAATTTTATTTTTGCAAGATATGAAACGTAAGGCTTGGAAATTCATTTGGGTCGTTTTTACCAGATACGATCATATTTATTTTCATCGACTTCTAACTCTATGGATTGTATATGCTTTTCAGAATAATCGATTCACTTGCTGTCAAAACTTAATAAATTAGATCGAAATAAGTAAATATATATATACTTTTAAATTACGTTTCTGTTTTAGGCAAAATTAAAGTTCGGTATATTTTGTCTTTATTTTTGCTGAAGTTCTAAACCGGGATAAGTGTGAATCGTCATATATTTAATTGTCGTAATTTCTGTCTCTGTCCCTGGCCCTATCTCTCTGTCCCTGTCCCTGTCTCTCTGTCTCTCTCTCTCTCTCTCATTCTCTCTCTCTCATTCTCTCTCTCTCTCTCTCTCTCTCTCTCTCTCTTTCTCTCTCTCTCTCTCTTTCGTTAGCGACGCCTATTTTCTTTTTTCTGGTTTTTAAATACAATTATTTGTCACACCCGTAAGCAAAACGTTTCGAATTTTTGTTTAAACGTTGTTCTGCGGCCTTTTGGACGTCTGGCATGATTTTCAACAAGTTGCCATGAGGCGAATTGATTTTTTTTTACTTCTTTTGTTTCTATCATTTAACAGATAACTAAATTTGTAGAAATATTTAATCATTACTTATTTATATGAATAAATGCGAAAGTTTTAGTCTATGAATAATAAACTAATAAATAAACTTTTTTATTATTTAACAATTTGGTTTTAAGTATTTCATGTAGCGAAGTTCCAATAGCGAAGCGATATAAAGTTCTTTTATAAATGTAGGTAGTTTTATATCAACAAGCTTTACTTCTAAAGTATAGTTTATAATGGTTGTAGAGTTCGGCGTTTCCCATCTTTTTGCTATTTATTCGCGTTAATTTATCATTTATTATTCATTTTCATTATTATTACTATTATTATTACTATTATTATTACTAATATTATCATTACTATTATTATTATTATTTTTATTATTATTGTTATTTTTATTATTTTGGTAATCAAGGTAAAAGCGTTCACGTCGCTATCCCTGTCAAGTAATACTTACTATTACCTGCTAACTCTACCGAACATTTTGAAAAAAAAACAAAAGACGAGCCGAAAAGACGAGCGATGTCCATAAGCTCAACAAATGTCAGTAAATCATCAACCCGAAGTATGAACAAAGGCCAGTGCGCGCCTATAAAACCATCATTGACTATCATATCTGTAAACATTAAAAGACTATCCCCAACCAAAGAAAAACACATCGCAAAACTGCACAGAGAGCATTACTGTGATATTCTCTGCCTCCAAGAAATTCACCGTAGATCTTAACATCCTTGCCCTCGTGTGGATAGAATTACCACAATGACAAAAATACAACATGAGAAACATACACGCATCATACTAGACGAAATGTGACAACCATCGAATCAACAGCAAAGATCGATGAAAATAACATTGAAGTCCTAATAGCTGAGTTAAGAGGAATCACCATCACCTCAGTATATAAACCACCTCCCACACCACTCGTGATGCCAGATATGCTATCATCATCTGGGAAACTAAAGTTTGTTATTGACGATTTGAACAGCCAAAACTCCCAATTGGAGATACGCTAAAAATATTTCGTATGGAGATGCAGTGGAAGCATGGACCGAAACTAACCAGCTTAATCTGATCCACGATACAAAGCTACAAAGATCATTCAACAGTAGACGATGGAAAGCAAGGTGTAATCCCGGTATTGCGTTTGTCCGCCAGAGTATAACCGGATTGAGCAAGAAGCTGGTCCTGGAGCCACTGCTCAAAACACCACACTGTCCCATTGACATCACAGTAAATGCTGAATCTACCCCATCCACGGTTCAATTTCAAAGAAGATTTAATTTAAAGAACGAGAACTGACTTGGCATCCAAGAGGATCTCGAAAAGAAGATTGCCAATCTCCCAGCAGACCCAAAAAGCTATGACAGCTTCACCAGGTGTTTGCGCCAAGCTGCCCGGAAGAACATCGCAAGAGGCTACCGCACTCAATACATAACTGGAATCGAAGCCCAAAGCAGCAAATTATATGAGTAGTGCTAACAGCTTTATGAATCTGACCCTTTTGCTGAAAGTACCGTCGAAATAGGCGATAGACTCATGATCGCTATATCAGAGAGCCGACAACAGGCATAGCAAAATCTGTTGGAGAAAACTGATATAACGACGAACAGTAAAAAGGCATGGAGTCTAATCCGGAAAGTCAGCAACTATTCATCAACTTCGAGGCAATAGCAGTACACCATCACTGCCAACCAATTGCCACACCAGTTGTTACTAAACAGGAAGTGCACTACAAAGCAGCAAATATAGATCCACCTTCAATATTCCCAGAGCTCTGGAATGACTGAACCGTTCTGAAAGAGTTCGATATCGGTATCAGTGTCCTAAAGGCTGG
>OY744515.1:61152228-61212228 GCA_963556195.1 Sepiola atlantica
CTAAAAAGAAGCCTGAGTACCTACAATCTGAGCCAAAGCCGCAAACAAGACCCAAGCAAAAGAGTCAACTACCTGCTCCTCATGAATGATCTCAAGTTGTATGCTAGTTCAGATGCTGACCGAAGCCTACTCCTGCAAGTTGTCCCTACCTTTTCCAAAGATATTGGAATGAAGTTCGCCCTGGACTAATGTGGTCAGTGCTTCCTCAGCACTAGGAAGAATATCCAAACAGAAAACATACATCTCGATAAAGATACTGACATCAAAGACCTTGAGGAACAGGAACAATACACTTCTTGATTTCCTTTTGATATTGAACAAGGGTGCTAACTTGTGAAAAATGTAATGCGTATTTATTTTAGCGTAAATTTTTAGTGTTAAAACGGTGTAGATGTTAATAAAATTTAAACAAAAAAAACACGTCTGAAGTGAAGGGATGAATGATGAAATATAGACGAAAGGAAGTGACAGACTAAAAGACTTTGGAGATGTATGAACCATACCGCTGAGGCACGTGATAAGAAAAGCGGAATCAGTCAGAATTGTGATGAATAAATATTTTGTTACGGCGGCGTCGTCTTGCAAAAACATAAGAAACAATCATTTCTGAGATGAAAAAATAAAAGGCGTCACGATTTTTGATAATATGATTATTTTGTCTGACACAATTCGATACTTCAATTGCAATGGTAATTTTCTATTAAAAAAGTCAACAGAAGAGTAGGAAATAATTGAAAGAAAAGATGAAAGAAAGGGTTCGGGTTGAAAAGGAATAATAACAACAGAAAGCGAAAATATGAAAGGGTAAGAGAAGTAAATGAGCGTGGATAAGAAATGAAAAAAAGCAAATGAAAAGAGAGAAAGCATGAAGCAAGAGAAACGAACAGAGTCTATAAGGTGTAAAGAAAAAAAGAATCAATAGAAAAACACACTAAAAATACGATTAAAAAGGAAAGAAAAATTTGGAAAGAAAAAAGAAAACAAGCTAAAAAAAGACTTTAACTTTACAAAGAAGTAAAAAAAAAAATTATATAATAAATTGTGGAAAGAACGAAAAAAGATAAAACAAAGAAACGTAAATAATAAAAGGGTAATACAAAAAAAACAATAAAAAATGATACGTGAATAAAGAGAAAGACGAGGGACAAGAAACTAATAAAAAAGAAGGAAATGAAAAAGAAATTAGAAAATAGATAAAAAATATCAAAAAGAGTTTTGTAGTTTTCTTGAAGCATTGTGACTAGTTTGTAGAAAGTTATGGATATCAAAGGCTATGACAAAGCGATATAAGTTTTAAGACAACGTATTTGTAAAGGTTATACTAGGGGTAAATTATGACTGACAAGAGGAGACAATATTGTAATAATGAAATCATTTTCAATTTATTATTTACCTGTTGCATAGTTGTCAATCGATGAAACAGTGTCACATAGTATTTAATATTTCGATGGAAATTCCTCTTCATTAAAAATTTAAAGTCCATCATTTAAAATAAAAATGCAGAAAACATGTAAAATAAAGAAAAACACGATAGGAATTAAATTTGTAAAGAGATTTACGGATAAATATAAATAAAAATGATAAAATAAAAAGAATAACAACATAGAAACTGAAATTTTAAATGAGATAAAAGAGTAATTTTTTAAGAAAAACAAACAATAAAATAAAACAAATATAAGTAATAATTAAATGAAAGAAGAAATCATTTCTAAATAGCCGAATAGAATACAAATTGTTAACAAGAAAAACAAAAAATGAGTAAAACAAAAAGAATAAAAGCGAAAAATGAAAAAAATGGAAAAACATTTCGTTTTAATAAGTCAACATAAAGATTGGTAAGGTGATCAAATGGATAAAAAATAAATAATTAAAAGTGTAGAAATCGATAATTAAAAAAAAAACTAAATTAAAACCAATTGAAAATCAGAAGGAAAAATGACAATTAAAAAGAAGAAAATTGAAAATTAAAAGTAAAACATTGTTTTGATAAATAACGCAAAACTAGCGAAAGCGATACATATAAATTAAATCGCCTTAAATAAGAAAAGTAAATATAAAAGAAAAGCTAAGAAAATATTCGAATGATTGTCGAAATGTGCGGAATTCAAAATAGATTAATATTGCATTGAGTCTGGGCGACGGTGTGATAGGCTTCATGTTTGGTACTAAGGTAGGTTAGCAGGAATGTGTAAGAGAGGAATGGTTGTTGCTTTGCGCAATGTTAAAGTAGGAAAGACAGACTGTCTACAGCTAACATTGCGAGCACAGAAAGAAAACGAAATATTTGCTGGATGATTAAACAGGAAACCTATCATTCGAAATATATGATGAATTTTACTTGCTAATAGACTCTCTCTGTCTCCCCCCCCCCTCTCTCTCTCTCTCTCTCTATATATATATATATATATATATATATATATATATATATATATATATGGATATACCATATCACATTGTAGTTTTAAACGTTATGTTTTATTATTAGTAGTAGTAGTATTGTTATTTTACTTATATATGTATATATTATTGAAATGTAAACTGAATTGTTCTACATTTGGTTATTGGGGAAGTTGTCATTTGATCAATATTACTGAAGAGTAATGGATTTTATAACTGTCCTTTTTTTAAATTGCCGACACAGTTACATGATAAACAGCTGATCACTGTTTAATATTTCACAATTCAAATTGAGGTTCTCTTTTTTTTTTTTCACTTTTATGTACTTTTTTTATAGATTTGGCAGCGGTAAGTTCGCTTATGCAAGTGTCTGCGATATTTTGGATTTAGTTAGTATCCCTGGAAATTAAACTGCATTTACGTCTTTGTTTAAAATGACGCAGCTTTTAAAGCTATATATATATATATATATATATATATATATATATATATATATATATATATATATATATATATATATATATATATATATATATATATATATAGCTGGCATGTCGATGTTATCGATCAACAGCTATTATAAACCGAGAACTCATCAGGAAGAGTTAAAAAAGGGGGTGATTTAATGGGGGGAGGGGAATTTTTTTATCTAGAAATATTTATTGGTGGGGGGAATATTATTGAGGGGGGCTAATAGAAGTTTTGTTATAAATATTTATGCACACTACTTCATTTCTTCTATTTTGTTTTTAATATTTCTCAGGGTTGGGGGAGAGTAAAATCTTGGGTGGGGGGAGGCTGAAGGGTAAAAATGTTTGGGGGGTCGTGGAATTTTTTTTTTCTTGAACTTAAACAGGGCTCATTAATATGAGTTCTTTTTATGATAGTGACACTACATGAATGAACACTATTTTGTTTTTGTGACACGACAGGGGCGCATTAATATGAGTTCTTTGGTATGCGAACTGTGCTGGAGATAGGTACATATACAGTATGTGCACCCTTGCAGAGATAAGTAAGTATATAGAATGCGCACCGGCGCGGCGATAGGTATATATATAGTATGCGCACCGAGGTGGGAATAGGTACGTATATAGTAGTGCATAAGGGTGGCGATAGGTACGTATATAGCATGTGGACAGGAGCGGCAATAAGTACGTGTATAGCATGCGCACCGGCGTGATAGGTATGTATTTAGCATGCGCTCCGGGGCGGCGATCGGTATGTATATAGCAAAGGCACCAGGCGGCGATAAGTACGTATATAGCACGCGCACCGGGGCGGCGATAGGTACGTATTTAGCATTCGCACCGGGGTGGCGATAGGTACGTATTAAGCATTCGCACCGGGGCAGCAATATGTACATATTTAGTATTCGCAGTGAGGCAGCGATAAGTACTTATGTAGTATGCACATAGTGGCAATAGGTACTTATATAGTATCTGCACCGGGGCGACAATAGGTACGTATTTAGCATTCGCACCGGGCCGGCGATAGGTACGTATTTAGCATTTGCACCGAGGCGGCGATAGGTACTTATATAGTATCTGCACCGGGCCGGCGATAGGTACATATATAGTATGTGCACTGGGGTAGGGATAGATACTATATAGTATGAACACCGGGGCGGAGATAAGTACCTATAGAAGGTGCAGACAAAGGTGGTACTTTTTATAGAAATATGTCATACGATTGCCCTGGGCAACGTAAGAGGAATTGTGGGGAAGAAACAGCTTTTGCAAAAGGCAAAATGAGAAGTAGAGGTGAAATAGGGCGACCAGGGAAGAGAAAGGGAAAAAGAGAAAGAGACGGCTATAGAGAGAGGGAGATAAATAAAAGTTTGAATATAAAGATGTTAAATACGCGATTTTTCTTCTGTCTTATATTTTTATTACCCCGAGCAACGCCGGGTATCCCCGCTAGTATATATATATATATATATATATATATATATATATATATATATATATATATATATATATATATAGTAGTCTTTAGAAAGGTATGATTCGATATATTGTCCTATATGTTAAATAGTAGGTTCAATACAATCTATATAGCAAACTAATCGATTCAATAGAAGCCTAAACGAAACTAAAGCCTTGGTTGTGCAACTAGTCTTGAGATAGGAAAGATATATAGAAATATATAGGGAGAGAGAGAGAGAGAGAAAGTGTCCCAACAAATTGATATGTTTTAAGATGTGAATATCTAAATTACTATCTGTCTTAAGCCAACGAAATTAAATAAAATTTATTTTGAACCAAGCAAGATTTATTAATGTAAATGTAACCGGGAAATCTTCGGGATCATACATATAATAACCTTGTAAATGTACCACTCAGTGTTGCCCCGGAGTATTGTTACTTTAATGTTGTGTTTCAGGACCCCAAGTAAAATTTAGTTAAGTCTCCTTTCGGTTGCTGTTGTGAATCGTTACCGGGTTTTACCTAGTCGGTAGTGACAGCTATTGTGGTTGAACTATGCAAAAACTAAAACAGTTTTAAATAATTTACGTGAATGAAACAGGATTTAATCCTGAAGAATATTATCACAAGTAACGACGAAAAATAAATCTTGTACGATGAATTAGCTTATTATAATAAAAATAGGGTATTTTCTGTAATTCCTGATGCGTTACAAGTATTATATTTTGATCCGAAATATTATGTAAGTATATGTGCGGATTGATCAAGTAGTTTTCTAAGTCAGTACCATTATTGTCAGCCCTCACATTTTACCTCGCACATATAACGTGTGCATTTTTTATTGAAGAAGCTTAATCTACTTAGGGCTAAAACTTTACTTGTTTTAGTAGTAATTATGTACAGCTCAAGGATAATTTAATAGAATTGTATTGTATGATTAGCGTTGTAAAGATCGTAATCGTGTTACTATTCTGTAATATTATGTATGTAGTTTTTCGTCTCATCTAAATGTATTGAATCCCATTAGTATCCTACATACCCATTCATTCGAACGCTATGATCTATAAACAAGAAAGACAACTTTTTATTTCTCACTAAAAAATGTACAATTATAGAAATTAAAAAATAAAAACGGTAAGATGGGTTTAAAGATTTGATCAAAATAACACATTTATTATCGGACCACACAAATTATGTGTGTTAGGATCCTAATAAAATATTGATTCCGCGTATTAGAAGTAATTGGATAAATATCATCTATTCTGGACTGAGACAATTGTACAAAATTAATCAGTAGTTTTCAAATCAAAATGATATTATAAAACTAGTCGTTATCAAAGACATTACATATAGTCTATTTGAAGTTTAAAGCTATTTTCAGTGTAATAAATTGTACAAATAGCTACATGATATACGAGACGGGCTCCAGATTATGAAGCAATTATGTAGGGAAAACAATTAAGAGGCGCCGTAAAAGATATCCTGAAGAGCTGAACAACTTTTAGAAAATTCTATCAACTTTGATCATAAGTTTTTACACTTGATGCTCTCCTGCAGGAAACAATGCATATGCTCAAATCAATAATAAGCGATCGGAAGAAAATAATGTCTAGATGAGGTTGAAGCTGCTGTCATTTCAGCAAGCGATATGAAATGAAGACAGAAAATGCAATAAGTGAATATTGTACAATACCAAATGCCTCGCCAAATATAGATGTCATAATTGCTTTTAATTTAATAAGAGCTAAAATAAAACAGGTATCAGAACGTGTATATAGAATTGAGAAAGAGGGTCGAAAAAATTAATAAAAGTTGCTGTTACAGCAGGTGGGAACAAAATAGAAATGTGGTTAGCAAACTTGCCATGGGTGTGGTGATGGTAGAGTGAAAAATAGTTGATAAAATACCTAAATTATTAGAAAACAATATCTAATAAATTAATACTAAGAGAAAAATCGAAACCTTTTTCAAAATCTTTACATGTAAATTACCTCCTGTCAGATATCTCACAAATAACAGTATCTTGCAGGATTTTCGAAGTTTTAAAAATCAGTTTTTCATTCTAGTTAGTCAATTTTCGTTTCTAATTATCGAAACATGTGTTTAATTATTGAGATTTATTTCGTTTCAGTTGCTTTCGAATAATACTTATTCCGGTTTGGGAAATTGTTAGACTGACGTCATTTGTTGCTCATCACTTTCAAACCAATGCTTGCTAATGTTACTAACACAAATTATATATTTTACATTAACTTAGCTAAAAGCGTATACATATTACAACATAGTTTTCTTAACATATATATTATTGTTTTTGTTTATTATAATTCTTACAACAATACTAGGTGATTTTTAAAATAGTCTTTATTTATCTATGCGGCTTCGACAAGCAAGCAATGTTTTTCACGCAATGCTGCTACTGATATTAGAATACATATGTTTCAATGTTAAACTCACTCATATTAAATCCGTAGAAATATGCTTTCTTTTCATTACATTTAATACTGTAGAAAATTATAACTTTTGTACATGATTTTCAGCCATATTCATTTAATTGTATCATTTATCATATACGAATTCTCGTTAAAACAGATAGACGTTATTAATGACTCAAACCAAAACAAACTAGGGCAGCATGCAATATTGCTACGAATATTGCAATACATGTGTCGTGAGCGGCTTCCGTGTAAGACTCAATGAGAGTAGTCCAACTTACACCTGCTACGTGTATGCTGATTACTTTAATCGCAAACTAATTATTTTTAACATATAATCATTCGCTGATTAAAATATAAATATACGTAACTTATAAAAAAATCAAGTATACTTTACTATATCATTGCGCATACAGGTGATATATCTGAGTTACAAAACAAGGGCGATAAAAACATTCGAAGATTTGAAATTACACGCACCTTACACACTGCTCATAGTAATGAAACATTCAATTTCAACTTTTTCATACTCCGGCTAGTCGGTTAAGGACAAAGCTAAAAAACGAAAGGTCTCTAGTTCAATCCCGGGTTTGGGCATCCGATATCTTTTCCTTTTTTTAATTATTTAAAAAAATATTTATTGACGTTAACAATACAACAGCGTATAATATGAGTTATGTTACATTAAATGCAATAACGTAAACACATTCTTCTGCGTCCTATTTAGAACAACTACTCATTTAAAAATTCCACTTATATGCACTTCGGCTTATTCGGTAACAAGTCATCCATTTTAGTAAATATACATATAGATGACTTGCCGTGACTTAAACATTAATTATGTTTGCTATTATTGCTTTTTATATGTTACACTAACGCAATGATTTCGGATTATTAGTAAACAATTCGACATTTTAAATACTTGCCTAAAGACTGGTTTACTTCGTTATCCTCGAAAATTTCACATGAATTAAGAAGTATTTTAGTTAAATTTGAATATCCGAATAATAAATAAGAACAATTAATAGAATATTTTTAGGCAGTGTCGGGTATGAAAAGTTAGTTGTAGATTAGATTGCATTGCCATTCTTCAGTCTTGAAAGACTATAGAGCTGTGTTTAGAGAGCAAGAACTGAGTAATTAAATATGCAGTACGCAACCTCTTCGTACTGCGGATATGGTCTATTTCAATGCACTAATACATATAGTTTCATTGACGTCGCAAGAGATTCTAACGGATTTCGCCTTAATCGACAACTGAAGCATTTCCTATTAGTATGTATGTCCAGAAGGAATCGGATGAGATCAGTTTCCCTCTCTTAGATAAGCTATATTCACAAACATTGGGTTTCTGGTATCAGGAAACCGGCCTTTACCTTTTCACTTATCAGTAGTAGCAGTTTCGCCGGGCTTATATCTATCTTACACGAGCAGTCTATGAGCTGTTATAGATATGCCTGTTCAGCTGACCACCTCTTTCGCTATCCGGGTATGGGTTCGGGAGCCAGAGCTCGCGTATGAGTTCACTTTCTTCTAGTTGTAAACAACTGGGAGACACGATGTGTGTGGCAATGGCGTCGTAATTCGACATTGGATATTTTGTCCGCTGGTCTAATGCGGGCCAGTCGACGAAAACAGTTGTGATCGAAGATCTGTAATCTGTACAGATCCTGCTGACGTAGTGGTCAAGTTTCACTTCCGTTTTAGGACCTTTGTCTTTAGTCGTATTTCACTACGCCATCAGAGGCTAGTTTAGAGACGACGGAATGTATTTTGAAAAAAAACAAAACACTACGACTTAATGGCGCCTAAATAGCCCATCTTATTTGTCTTTTCTTTTTCGTAGTATGTTGCCCAATCGCATCTCTTGTCATAGAAATAACATATATATATAAAGAAAAATGAATCATTAAAACATTTTTCTGAGACACGATGTGGGCTTTCTGCTCAAGTAATATTTTTTTAATAGAAAGTTGACCCTGGGTTTACTTTCTGCAGCCTCGTAACTTTCGTTTCCCTTATTGTGTCCTTTATCCACTTAACTACCGTTACGTCAGGTGATTGTGCTCTAAATATGCTAATCCTCAGTAATCGGCACTACCCTGAAAAAAATACGAAGAGGCTTCTACCCTTGAATATTTTTATCTTGATAACGATGCAAATGTATTTTCGTTGAGAAAATTAACTGCTAAAATGCTCTCCCTCTTTCTTATTTATGTTCTCTCTCATTCCCCCTCCCTCTCCCAATATATATATATATATATATATATATATATATATATATATATATATATATATATATATATATATATATATCTGGTTGAACATGACTGCCAACTTCTGTTTATTCCTTTTGTGATCCAATCGTTCTATTCGTCGATCGATAGATCTTGTACTGTTAACCACGGAGTGTAGGAAATCTTCATATTTGACGCAAACGTTTTTGACAATCATTGGTCGTCTTCAGGCGGATTATTGATCAATTAAAAAAAAATTGGTGAATTTATTAAGAAGACCTTTCCATTAAAATCATTCAACAGCATTTCAACATGCCTTCGCACCCCTCATAACGAGCATGGTTGATGTTGGGCTTTATTAATTGAATGAACAATGCTTCCATTATGGGGAGGCGTATACCGCAAACTGACACAGCAAGGACGGATGTACTACCGGTAAAGATATTTCTAAAATTATCTTTGGGGATGTTATATGATGGTCGAAAACGTTTGCGTCAAATATGGAGATTTCCTACACTCCATGGTTAATAGTACAAATTGAAAGATTGGATCACAAAAGGAATAAACAGAAGTTGGCATTCCTGTTTAACCAGATATGTATAACAGAAGGGGTGTTACCTAATTATACAATATATAAATATATATATATATATATATATATATATATATATATATATATATATTAGCTGTCTTTGCCAGCTTGCTATCGTTTCGGAAAGTTCACGACTTGTAATACTTGAAATCAAAATGTTACATAATAAACATTTCCTTCACCAGTTTGTATTCATAGAATTATATAAATGCTATTCTCCAGGTTAACTCTTATATAGGATATTGACCCGAAAAAGAAACCAGTACAAACACTTTATGTACTTACATGTTAGGATAAACTAAGACAGTACACTAAAACATTTGGATATTAATCCTATATATTTAAAAAAATATATAATTAAAGTTTTATCGGAAAACGCTTCCTATCTGACATAACTACGATGTTTAAGTCAATTAAGTATGAATTCTCTCCTTTGACCTTAATGGCGGCCAGAAAGTCTTTGCCGATAAAACTTGAATGTATTTTAATAAAAACATACTTGATGAATTTACGTAAATCTTGATGCACTGTATTTTCCTACTCCGACAAATAAGTACATATAGTGTTTGTGCTATTTTCTTTTTAATATTCCATATATAGTTTAACATGGAGAATCACCAGATGAATATTACCATTTATTCATGTAAATAAATATTAACATTTTTTGTAATTTTTATACAAATTTATTTATATTATTGTGATTTTTCAGACTACTGTTCTAATATTGAGTTTTATTTTCACAACGTTTTGGCCCAAACGTCATGAAAATAAAACTGAAGATTAGAAAAGTAATCCGAATAATTCAAATAATCCAAATCCTCAATGATCTAAAAAATTCAGAAACATAAATTTATTTATCTTTAATAAGATACTGTCAAAAAATTAAAAGGAGGAAATCACTACGCATATGCGATCGTGTGTGTTCTCTTTTTTAAACTTACAATATTTTCATTGTATTTAAAAACAAAAGAAATGTTGGCTGCTAACGTGGCTGTCATAAAGTGCGCTACTTACTTTACAACGGCCACCGTTAGGAGGTGTGTCACCCGTGCTTTTCTCTATGTGAAGTAGCAAACGGGAAAGAGGGAGACGGAGATAGTGATAGAGAGAGAGAGAGAGAGAGAGAGAGAGAGAGAGAGAGAGAGAGAGAGGGTAGTTCAGTCAGTCAATCGCATTATTCTTTTTTATGTACACTTGCCTCGTCTTTCTTTACGTTTAAATTACCTCCATTGAAAGTTTATCAGCAAATATGTTAAGAAAGGTTTAATAATTAGTCCTTTTTATTAAATCACTTGAATAAATTAGTGTTAATAATTATAAAAATATTGCATATACATGGAATAAATTGAACGATAAATTACGAATGAATAACAACAAACATTTATCAATTATAGACTGTTTAAAATAGTTATGATAATATGTCTAATTATCTATGAATGTCGATGGGTCTTTCCGCTGTACGTTATATATAGTATTCCAAGAATAAGTTTCATTATCAATTTAAATAACATCAATCGTTTTGATGTTAACGGATGGGTGATGAACAAAAAACATGTTCGCATTCATTTATTTAGATATATGCATGTAACTTAATGAAAAACTCTTTGTAAATAAACAAATAGAGCACTATAAAAAGGCGGTCAATGTTTATATAAATAGACATTGTAGATATTATCTATAAGTACTTCTCCCGTAGCTTAATAGCAAGAGGTGCTGATTGTAAAATATATGGTTGAAGGTTCGATCCCTCGCTTGGGAGGTGTGTTCGTCTAGCCGTCGTGTTAAAACAAAACATTATGTCTGTGAATGACTATATATATATATATATATATATATATATAGTACACGTGTTGTATTAGTTTCTGTAGATGTAAATTTTATATGTAGATCAGATATTTATGCTTAAAAATGTATGCACGTAGATTAACACTTTTAAGTGTTTAATGGGGAAGAAAGGAATCAAAGCTAAGTGGGTAATAAAACAATAAAAAGAAAGAAATTGAAGAAACGGTGGGTAATGAAAATGATAATAAAGATAGAAACTAATTGAAAGAGTTAACAAGTAAAGAATGTAATCCGATACTGAGCTTTACCGGTGAAAATTATAAACATATCTCATCCCTAAAAAAGATTTACTTAATAGGACCGTTTTCCAAATTCATCTCACTTCTTTGTCTTCTTTGGTCTGAGAAAGTTGATTTTCTGTGTAGAGTACAATGGAAACATATAGGCACATATGTAACTGATAATGTTTGTATAAATAAAAATGTATATTATATATATATATATATATATATATATATATATATATATATATATATATAAATCAAGACGAAAGGTAGCTCTAATTTTTGTATTTATTTATTTGTAGCCAATCAATATGAATTCCAAAGTTATTTTAGAGTCTTTGAATTGAAACAGAGTGGTGTGCTGTTGCTTACTACTAACAGTTGCTGTGTGCATTTAAAATGCTATAATAAGTAACCAATGATTCTAGTATCTCCTTCACGAAATTGAATACATTTACTTTCATTAACGAACGAATAGGTGAAACCTGTTGAATAAATGAATAGTACAAAAAGAAAAACAACCATAAACGGCGTATTTTAAGTTCTAATTCTAGAATTGAAATTTAAGTATAACTTAAATGCATGATTGATGCAAGTATAACCTCACAACAAATGCTAACGTGATGAAACAGAATTCACTGCAAAACAATAGAAATACATTTTCCATATCTACAAGTCTGTAGAAGTTTACGAGTACACTTAAATGTTTAAAATGTGTTTTGATTACAAACAGTTTTTTAATTAGTAAATTAATGAACAAACGACACCTTAATAATTACAATTAACTTTCTAAATCCTATTAATAAAATAATAATTCGACCCCCCTAAACAGCATGCACGTCTGGCTTTTAGTTTCTTTATGTTTCTAAATTTGAGAAAAAGTATTTCTGAGATTAAAATTTCAGCATTTCGAAGATGTCCGATCGATTTTATTGTAAACGGATTTGTAAATACATGTATTTATTTATTGATTTGTCTTTCCGAATAGTAATTTTAAAACATGTCTAATATAAAATTGTATCATGCCCGAGATTAGATATACATAAAATAAACATTTAATTAACACATTACGGAGTAAGATGCTAACTAATAAAACGATTAGTTCATATACATAGATAATTTCACATTAAATAATCATTATTGTGTTTAATTCGTTTATTTAAAAATATTAAACACTACGTTCTTGGAGTTTTTGATGCAACCTTAACGTCTGTAAAGTGTGACTATTTATTTTATTTTAAACGTTAATTCAAGCAAAAAACTTCTTCATTACCGTCAGTTTAATGTATACAAAAGTTCTATCAAATTTTCGAAGCATCACGATATAATAGGTAAGTCAGCCATTTTAATATGTTGTTCATAATAAAAAATAATGAATTACCTGCTGATAGCAGTAAATATAGGTGAACTCGAAAACAAAAACCATGAGGCTTAATAAAAGCAGATTCATCTGTTGTTGTCCAAGCAGGTTGGCTCTTTTACATAACTCATATATTCTTTCTGTGTATTATCTAGGATGTACTTCGTGTATTTTTCTGTGTGTTTTTATACTTCGGTGGATATTAGAAAACAAAAGGTAAAGGATAAACACCGGGGAGAGTAAAGAAAACAGAACAGGAAAAAGCACAGAGAAATCCGTGATTCTGATCCAATCAAATAGCATTGTTAGAGAAGTCAGTCTATTGTCTGTGAGCACGAAACCGGTGAACTCTCACCGACGTAATGAGAGCAACGTCCCTTCCAAAAAATATACCCTCCAGTGATAATGTCTACCAATCAGTCCTATTCAGTCGACCAGCTTCCTTATCTCCTTTGTGCACAGCATTGGTCTTTTACTGTTTCATATCCTTTCCCGGTCAACTGTGATTTGGGAAGAATGGCCTTTCCTTCAAGAATCAGACCTTTGGCTATTCATCTCAAGTCTTTTGGGAAAATATTTGTTGACGTGTCTTATTTACGCATTGGCCTTCGACCAGATCCTTCCTTTACTTATTTTTTTAGTCTATTGTCTTTCTCCTCATGCTAAGGAAATATACTACTTCATGAGTCAGTGCATATATATATATATATATATATATATATATATATATATATATATATATATATATATATATATATATAGTGGGCACAGTTGAATGGTTTCGATGGGAATCCGAGTAGGAGAGCTCAATGCACTTGTTAACAGAGCAGGAATAAATCTAAAATAAATAAACTAAACACACATTAAGGCTGTCCGCATTATAAATTATTTCGACCGAGATGGGTCTCATCAGACCCGTGCACAGTCACTTTTCAGAACTGAATAATGAGAAACAAATTTACACACAGTCTTAAAATAGAAAAAAATGGAGGAAAAAGAGGAGGAAATTCCCATTGATAATTGGTCGCTTGTGGAACAGAAGGGGAAGTAAGAGACAATGTTTGGTGTTAAAAAGCCACAAAGTCTAGTCCTGATTTTCTGTGATAGTCAACGTATATATATATATATATATATATATATATATATATATATATATATATATGTGTGTGTGTGTGTGTGTGTGTCTGTGTGTTAATGTCTGTGTGTGACGCTGATCCCTACAGACAAAAAAATTAGAACATTTTCATAAGAACTAAAAGTGTATTCATATGTGCAAATTTTCTGAGGAAGACAATGGAAGTGGTCCCGAATTTCTGTTTCCCCACTAAAGGAACTATGGGTGCATTACACCTCTTAAAACTTAAAGTATATTCTATTTCTCTGAAAATTGTATCATATGCATCAATTTTACCGAGGAATCCAATGGGGTGGTAGCAAGTCTCAAATGTCTCACAAAATGAGAGAAGGAGTGAGCGAGAGAGAAGGAGAGAGATAAATATATATATATATATATATATATATATATATATATATAGAGAGAGAGAGAGAGAGAGAGAGAGAGAGAGAGAGAGAGATAATTATGGTGGCAGTACCTCCCTTAAAAATTCAAATACATCTTATTTGTAGGAAATTTAAAACATATGTATAAAATTCTCTGTAGAAGACAATGGAGGTATTCTCGAATTGCCACGTGCTATTTAATGGGCCATATCTGTATGTGCCAAATCTCTATGTACTCCCCTAATCGAGCTATACGGGAAGAACCACCATAAACTCCAAATATGTATATTCGATATTACTGAAATTTAAACCATATATATATAAGACACTAATTAAGAGAGTTTTCTAAAAGTTCAGTTTCTTCTGACTATATTATGAAATTAAACAAGGTGTAGAAAAAAGGTGTTATAGGCAGAGTGAAAAAGACACATAACTCCCGAGCAACGTCGGGTCTTCTAGCTAGTTTTTATATAAAGTTAGTATGTATAGCTTTATAAATATCAATGTAAGGGTTCACTCCTAAATTAATAAACCCATACTTATAAATTTTGGAACACAATTGCGGGGTAATGTGCGCTATATTTAATTTAATTTAGTTGCATGCAAAACGGGGAAAACAAGAGGCGGAAATCGACCTTCACTGCCTTCACTATAATAATGAGTATAATAAAGCAAAACGTTCATCAGCTTTTCATGACGCATATAAAGATCAGGCAGCTTGCTAAAACGTTTCAAAAGGGTTTTTGCGATCGCCGGTGTTAGACGATCTTTAGCGGAAAAATATTTGTTCGGGGATCTTCCCTGTAAATCACGTATAAGTCTGATAGCTAAACAATGTTAAAAATGTAATGAATTTGAGTGGTTATAAACCTCTCTAATCTCACAGTACTTTTTGCGCTCTTCTAATGGAGGTCTAAATTGTTTTCTATCAATTAGTATTTCCGTTTCTTTTGAATGCTGGGACGGCAAGATCTATGATTTAATTCTTTTTTTTTCTTTCTTATTGATTTATTATAACGTTCGATATCCTTGCTTAGACGAGTTTTCTGGGTTGTATTTCGATGAACCAGAGGTTTTTATGATTGTCATTTTTCAATGGTCAATGCGATTTCTGTCTGCACCATTTGTCCTCATGGTCAAAGTTTAAACGTTTGCATAGTTCGCAGTGCCCCCCACAGTATTGTCTTTTTTGTACTTCTTTTAGGGTTGTTTGCTGCATTCACTTCTTTTTCTTGTTTCCCTTGCGTTTTCTTGTTCTTCTTCTTCTTCCTCTTCTTCTTCTTCTTCTTCTTCTTCTTCTTCTTATTATTATTATTATTATTATTATTATTATTATTATTATTATTATTATTATTATTATTATTATTATTATTATTATAAGTAGTCTCTATTTTCTTGGCTCCATACGAGATTTTTAATATTGATAGAATACAGCTCTCCCAAAAGAGCACTTTAGATTAGGACAAATTAAAAATTGCCTCAGGCTCAAAGGACTTCTCCTACACTGATCAAGGGCAAAACAGACGAGGTGAATATAAGAACAGATACCACGCTTTTATCTTAAATAAAAGTCGTACGAGTATTTTATAATGAAAATTTAGTAAATGTGTTCTTTTTGTTATTACATTCCTATTTTAGAGTAAAATAATGACTTAATATGAATGTTATTAATTATTTCGAGATTAAAATATGTTGTTTCTAAAATTATTAAAATTATGTTTAACTAAATTACAGAAATATAGTTTTTATTTATTTATTTTCTGAATTCATTTCGGTCTGTATCGAACGCATTAATTTTGTATTTGACGCCCACAAGATAACTATTTTCAAGTTCTGCTTTGAATCGTGTCCGAAATACAGTTCGAAATATTCTTGGAAAGTAGTTGTCACTTGCCAGTCTTCAATGGCTGTTCTTGGTAATAACCGAAGACATTCGGACAATTCCAAATCGAAAGTAATTGTAATTACTGAAGCGAACGCCAAGTCGGATGGAAATGGGTGCTGCAAACGTTTCCCCGAGGCGTACAGGCTTTGCCGGAGACACGTCCTCCTCCGCTCACGAGGAAAAGTGAAGACTTGTTATTCTGGCAATCGATTGAGTTTCCTTATTTGGTATTATCCCTCAGTGCGCCTATGACGTAGTTTTACACGCACATCTCCTATTAAAATATTAATCAGAAAGTAAATTAATACACACGCTTGTACACATAGGCACAATAACGACGGTTGCAATACACATATAGTCATACACACATATACATAATAGTACATGCAAATGAATTTTTATTTATTAAATAAAAGTTATTTCATACTCATGATTGTTGCACCAAAGTCTGGCACATGGCGTGCTAATCGTTAACTCTTTTTTTTTTAAATATCATTTAATTGTACATATCTGTTTGAGTGTGTAATTTACACATACACACATGACCCGCTCTTGGCGTAATCTTTATTTTTGCGTGTGCGTGTGTATGTGTCTGTGGGTGTACTCAGTCCGTAAAATACAATATGTATCATATAATTTATAGTTTGTAATGATGTTCTAAATATAAACAGTCAAATATAGTTATCCATATGTACACGTGTTTCAGAAAATGTTAATTATAACTATTACACCAGGGAAACATTTGCCGAATTTATGATAGTTCTCTTCATAATATATTCTTCATTAATTTTCATTCAGACAATTCCCAATGAAAGTCATCAGTTAATAAACGTATACAAAAAATTCCTTCTCTTGTTTATTTTTTCTAAATGCTATAAATAACTTTCTAAATTCTTTTCTTAAAGATGTGCAACATATCCTATATCTAAATACGCGGCAAAGCCATGCTTATCCGCAGATCAGATTTCACCTTCTACAGGAATCTCACCCAAATCTGACATTATCTTCTCTCTGTACCACGAGAAGAGTTTCTCAGCATGATAAGAAGAAAAAAAAAGTAAATACTCACTAAAACTGATGTTTTACGGTGAAAGTCTCAGACATATATTTATGAAAAAATGATTTTATTCATTTAATAAACATATTAAAAAACAACGTTTCTTGTTTTTTCTAAATTCTATAAATACCCTTCACAAATTTGTTTCTACAGAACACGAGAGCCTCTGTGTAGCTTAATTGTCATAACTATATTTTAATAACTTACTACCTAGCTCTACTTACGCATCGAGGACTGTTGAAGTAAATACTGAAAATAGATACATAAAAATATATCTCCTTATAAAATTTAATGGACACATGATATATATATATATATATATATACACACACACATATATTTCATATATAAATGTTATAAGGAGATACACTATATTATGTATCGATGTTCAGTATTTACTTCCACAGTAAAGCTTGTAAGGCAGTAAAGCGGGGTAGAACGAGATAGTAAGTTATGAAAATATATTTTCAGCAATTAAGCTACACAGAAGATTCCGTGGTTCATTCCTCTAGGAATTTGTCAGGCTAAAATGCATGGAATCTGTGTTACCGGGTGGTGTAATACATACACGTGGTGTTAAGTCTAGCTAAACAATAATATTCAATGTTATACTGTCCGATAGATCATTTTTTCATTAGCAGAGCTTCTCTCAAACATGTTTCCTGACAGCAGAGGGGGGCCTTCCACTGAAGAATACCATTGATGCAAATCGGTTAACAGAAGATGGGGTAGAAGATGTCATGCATGGTAGCGCTTCTTACACCTTAACTGTGTCAGAATCATTCGAAAAGTTTCGGCTGAAACCCGAATATGGAAGTGTTCCACTTGTCTCCAACTGCTCGCACTGACTCTCAATCATCCATCTGTTGCTTCCCTGAGATGATCTTCCTGACTGCCTGACCATCTGCAAGCTCATCTCCCTCAAGAGGAGTTACAACATGTCTGTTCGCAGCCCAAAAGATGTAAGGATCTGCGCGTCAGAAGCCATTGCCTCCGCCACCGAAAACTCTGAATTTCTCGGAACGCCATTTAGTCTTTGCCCAAATAGCGTTGGGTCTCCATCCCATAAAATCAAAGACATCATTGTCCCGGGATGTGAAAGCTAACCTCCACGTTTTCTCTGAATGTCTAGATTGGCACAGAACCGATACCGACCACTACTTTCATCAACGCAAGCCTACAGTAGAGTTGAGGAGGGCCGTCAATGCAAAATAAGCACAGGGCGACGTTTCGTCAGCCGTTCGACTTATTGCTTCGGGTGATACTGTCGCATGTCCGAACAGCAAGCTGCTAGAGGCGATGACAGTTAAACATCCTCCATCAATACCGGATACCATCTGTGCCAGTCAGCGTGTCCTGTGATGGCGTCTTTCGCTCCAATCAGTAGCGGAGGGATCGACAGCCTCAGACCGGAACATTTGATAGATTTGACATCCTCTGCGACATCTGAAGCGGGTCGTCGTCTCGTGTCTGTCCTATCTAGACTTTGCGAATAAATCATCTCCAGTGATATTCCTCTAATTTCGAGGGAGCTTCTTTTATTCAGCAAATTTGACGTAAAGGTAAAAGGACGGCGGACTACCACCTATTGCCGTTGGACACACTATTCGTCGTCGCGCCTCTAAAGTGGCTACACATCCCATGATCCGCACACTGACCCCCGGGCTGTCCCCATCCAACTCAGTGTCGGAGTCTGTCGTGGAGGCTAAGCTGCAGTACATGCTATTCGGGCGTTCATCCTGGCCCACGACAATGGCGGGAGGGAGGATCAGCTCTTATTTAAAACTATTTCTCTCAAGAACCGTCCTAAAATCTATTTTCAATAGATATCAATTCATGAGTTTCCTAATTTCCTTACCTTGTCAAAATTGCTTAATTTGGCGTTGCCTTTTCTACTCGTGTAATATAACCCCTCTAAGTGTACTTTTTACGTTTGTCAAAAATATATGCTGACATTATACTGGGGTTTTACAGTAATTTTTAAAAAAATTTTTAAATCAACACATCTCTCATTAAATATTTAGACATTTAAAAAAGTATCGAAATTGGAATCGGTAATTGTATCGGAGTCTGGAATTTAAAACAGAATCAATAATTGTATCGGAATCAGGAAACATTTTGGAATCGTCCCATCACTAGATGATATATCAATTATTAAAATCATACGTGATAATAAGTTGAAACATAGCGATCTATTATGGACAACAATTTAATTTTTTGATTGTTTAGTCAAAAATTCGTTAGTCCATTGTGTTCATCTTGCCATCATCAATATATCGTTGATCTTTGTGTTTAATCGGAACTAGTAGCCTTTCCGCTCGGGTGATCACCGTCTACACTGTATATACTTCGGCCCGATATTATAGCTGCCTTCTTCATACTTATTGAACACTTCATATTTTGAGGAAGATTAATGCTGTTCAGTTCACTATTTCTGTGTTAGAGTTGTTTCTGAACACGCGTCATATAATGTTTAGTTAATATATCAAAAGAATCATCTTCTTAGAGCCAACAGGGCTTGTTGTGAAGAGCATTTAGCTGGAAAGATATCGAGTTCAGTTCATAGTTTGGTTTCCGGCTGTTTCTATCAATTGTGATAAGATATCGTAAAAGAGAAACACTGTGTGTAAGGGTGAATATTCGATGATCATAAAAATGTAAAGAGAAAAGATAACGGACAAAGAATAACGGTTCATAATGCCTCGATGAATGCTTGCTGTCGTGAATGTAAAAGATACGAACACTAAAGTGATAGGTATTGCCGTAAAAGTTGATAGGTTAGCCTTACAAAAACATCAATTATGATATGGATTATTTTTATTGAAAAATTCTTCTACTTGGAAAATCCATGGTATAACATCTAAGTTATAATATATATGTACAGAGAACTCATGTTACAAGCTTTGCAGCTAATTTGCTTTGGCTATTTTACTAGCAATGTTCCCATATTTCTCTGCTCCATCAGCAGCTAAATACGATTAACGTTTTTATATGTGTTTAATATTACAATTTTTTCTGACAGTATACAGTGTGTATTAAGCTGCTTTTATATTGATGCTAGTGTTTTCAATGATAATAATGTTAAACGATTGATTATTTAGTCCGCGAGACTGGAGATAAGCAAATAATACTGCAAATGAGAAATGAGACTCAATGAAAATGTTCCAATAAACGCTAGGTTTACAAGTTATGGGTCGTCATTGAAACTAATACTGATCAACATACTTTAGTGTATACATCTAACACGTACAATATGTATCATAGTGTACTGTTATTTGTACATATGTAATATATAAGGACTATCTCTGTGATAGGATCTAAGGTAAAATAAGTCTGGTTCTGGTTTTGCCACATACACGAAAAAAAACATAATAAAATGGCACCAAAGAAATATAAAAGCCGCATGACGAAAGATATAAGCGTCATGGTGAGCATATATTGTTTTTATATTCAGCATGAGGGACCTAGTCGCCATCCTGAGAATGTTGGCTTTTCTTATTACAGGTCCCAGAATACAACATAAACATACGGGTAAATTAATATGATCAGCAAAAACCTAAGACCACATAGTAGAAGAAATTCACCATAAAGGAACTTAGACTAATAATGGAGGCTATTATAAAAATCAACCTCCACACAGGTTTCGTTTGAATAGTAGATGGAGATCGCAAGATTGTGGGAAGTGTTGTCTAGTGAAGAGCGGAAGGATCCGCCAATGTTGAACCGACCGCTTATGGAGAAGGAGGTGAACCAAATGATATGTCTTCTATTGTTTGTCTTATTCAGAGTCGGGGTTATTGGGGATGTAGGAAATCTTATCTTTAAATCCACTTTCGGGGAAGACGTCGTTATAGTAACGGACAGTCTGTTTAAACATACTAGGCTCAGATAAAAGGTCATAAATCTACCGGTTTATATTAGATACAAGATCTGGAAGTAATGTATCAAAGTTGCCCGTTTTATTTGTGATAAAAGTTGATCCAGGTTTTTGTATGAGAAATAAACACTGTCTAGGATTTACAGGTTGCAGCCGTGGGATGGATATAGGCTGTCATCTTGGTAGAGACAGCATTCCTGTTCAGAAAATCTATTTCTGAGGTAGCCAAATGTAAATAACGCAATCTGGAAGTAATTTCTAGAAAATGTAAAGGCTTTATCTAGGATTTATTTGGTAATCAACATATAAAAATCAACAATAATCAACCGAGTTATGTTACACTTTTGTTTATCTTGAATTACCTTGGACCAGTCAATGGTCATCTGATAATTAATCCAAAGGCGAAAACCAGCGTCCTTTCTAATATGCTAGATTATTTTTCTGAGAAAGTGTTTACTCGCTAAACCGAACCTACTTTTGACTAGGTTTGAGACTACAAGATGGCCTGTTCCAGAAGTCTAAATTATGGTCCTTCAAAGTGATTAAGGAATATGACGTTACAGCAGCTGTTCATTTAAGGTATTTTAATTGACACTGCAATGTCTCAGACTCTAGAGAATCCAATAATAATAAGAACAAGAAGAATACTACTACTACTAATATTTTACGCTATAGCAGTTCGTGTTCGTACATACATCACTAATCCCCCTTTTCTTTAAAGGAGATTCGCCAGGTATTTGAGAAACATTGTTTAATAATAATGATAATGAAATAATTTAATCCATGATGAGAAGTAACAGAAAAAAGAAACAGAAAAAGGCATATAAGAAATTAGAAAAAAATGTTAAACTGACGATTATTTGTATTTAATTGGAGAAAAGAGAGATACATTATTTATTAATAATACAAGAGATGTGAGATAAGGAAAATGTGAAGATTGTTCGAAGAACTATAACACAGCGATTATATGGCGTACGATCGTTTCCAAGAACATTTGGAAATATTTTATTTTATTTTACATTATGGTTCATCAACATCACATATATAAAAACTTCAAGAAAACATTTGATTTCCGTATTATCTAATAGAAAACTATTTTCAGACAATATTAGAGACACAAGAGCCAATTACGTAACCACATAAAATACAAAACTGTCAGCTCGATAAAGACAGGGACGGTCAAGGCACCTTAGACACAACACATACAGTAAATTAAATCATATTAAATCCACAAATTAAATATACAAATTATATATTTAAAATATTAACAATGTAGAATGAATCAGGAAGTAAAACAAAAATAATATAAAAGGGAGTGATACTCAATAACTATAGAGAATACTATCGGGAATCAAATATAATAATAACTTAAAATCATAGAGTAGAATAATGAACCCATAATTAAATAAGAACAAACGTATGAGAGTAAAATTAACAATTAATAAAAAAATAAATAAATATATACACTAAAATAGATTTTTTAAAAATTTTATTTTAAATTTTAAAATTTTAAAAGAAAGCAAAATTAGTGTAGATGTTAAACTAAAGAAAGATTAAAATAATTTGACGGCAAAAAATCGATAATAGAAATATACCGTGAAAAAAGATATAACTTGATACTATAATTTTAATAGGGGAAAATGTACCATAATTATAAACAAAATATGAAATCATAATGAGCAGTAGAGTAATAAACGTATATATATATATATATATATATATATATATATATATATATATATATATATACAGAGAAGAATAAAAAACGTAGAGAAGAATAAAAAACGTACAGAAGAAGAAAAAAATTTGAATATATATACGTATATATATGTATATATACATGTATATATATAGATAACATAGATCTTATGTAAACTTTATTACATGATATTTATTTGCGCTCCAAGAATTCAGCATAACAACAGTATGTGTACGATTGTTTCTGAGACGACATATATATATATATTTATTAATATCAGATATCTTCAACAGCAGAGTGTATAGCCACCAATCTTAACACACACAGTCAGCATCAAGGATATATAGTTCAACCTTCAATATATATATATATATATATATATATATATATATATATATATATAGAGAGAGAGAGAGAGAGAGAGAGAATAAAAAGTTCACATTTGGAAGCGTTCAATAGATGGCAATAATAAGGAGAATATTTTTTTAAAAATATTTTAGAAAACCTGGACAACGCATTGCTTTATGTTTTTTTTAATAAATAATTTGTTTATTCAAAAAACACTTGAGTACTTTCGGTGATATATACACCTTTGTCAAAAGTATACGCATATATTTTTTCTCTCTTTTTCGTTTCATCCTTCTTGATTGAGACACATTTATCGCAGTCAAGTTGAAATTCGTCTTGATGTTATCGACGATTAATGTTGATATGCCAGTGTGTTTAGCACGCGGTTACGTTAATAGGGTAGAATGAAAAGTCCACACTTGATGAAATGGCAATAATAAGGAGAATATATATATATATATATATCTATATATATGAATATATATATATATATATATATATATATATATATATATATATATATATATATATATATATATATATATATATATATATATATATATATATGGGTCTGTGTGTATATATATGCGCGTGGATGTATTGTATATCGAGTTATTTGCTAAAAATCGATCGTCTGTCTGTTAAATCATCTAACATAAGATCACATCAAAACTACTAGATGAAATATGACATTTCCAACAAATGCTTTTGTGACTATTAAGAACAGTTTCATGCAGTTTATGTCTTTGGCAAAATAGATTTTAGTGGACTTTAAAAAGAGAGGAAGTTTAAGCACTTTTATGACGTAAGGGTAAACAAGTTGTTAAATAGCTTGAACACCATCTCGATGAAAGTGTCTTTCAAATCTGTTGAAGGTGAATGCAAATTATTAAAAGAATACAAAAAAGCATGCAGGGACTCAAGAGACACTCAAATTGTCGTAAACAATAATTCAACTTTAAATGGTCAGAAAGCAGAATCTAGGCTACAGTGTAGGATGTTTATGAGGGTCATGGAGACTGGTTTAGCTAGAATATTTTCAACAACCAAGCAGGTCACAATATAGAGGAATAAATATACCGCTTTTTCGTAAATAACCAGGGAGTAACTATAGAAGAGACGGGAACTTGAAACGGTTCCAGGATTAAACCACAGGTATTTGAGACCAAATAAGAAAACGCAATATAGAATAGAGTAACCTGATTATATAACATGCTACATTGCTTGTCACCCATGCATAAACTGGTGAAGCAGATTAATCAGCAACTTATAAGTAGTTCAAGTTATGGTCCTATTAAAATACTCGGGTTTTGTACGTGCGAGATTAATAGGGGGTAATGCTGTGACGAGTTAATCATGATTGGCCGAGTAGATAAGATGATAAATTAGTGGAAAGGTGTTCTGAAATAGTTGGTCGGTTAAGAAGTCGGCGAGATACGATCCAAGCTTTCATATGACCATATGGGATTTTCTTCCTCAGTCCTACATAAAAAAGAATATATTCAATAGAAGGCCCGAAAAGGTATGGCTCCAAACACAACTCAATTGAAGATTGTAGAATTCCGCTAATAAATCTCAATGTGATACGTCGTTAATAGACATCTATTCACACCGGTACAAACCCCAACCGCGAAACACAAATGCATGATGGCAAAACGGTCCACACGTGGGAAGTAAAATAAAGCAGCTAAGGTAATCACGGAACTATTTAAAAAAGACTTTCACAACCAAAGCTCACAAAAAACAGGTATCTACACCTCGGAAAAATGATTGTTAGTTGACGTCGACCGATTAACGACTTGCATTTCAGGTCTAATTGTGTAGAACTATGCTGACCACTTCTTCAGTCGCCGCAGATTATCCAGAGGACAGCGTATTACGTAGACAGCTAGAGTCTTTTTCGTAGACGACACGCAACAGTAATTCGTTTCTCTCCTCTCTTCTATCTCATTGTAGACGTATTCTTCTTTTAAAAAAGAGATATCGTAAACGGTATCAATAAAGAACAGAACAAATTACGTTGTGTTTTAACAATATTTGTTTTCTTAATTTCTTTTACACTATGGATTATGCACACACAGTATCTTAAATCATTGATGAAGAGATAAGCTATCTAAAACCTGGCTCGTCTCTGCAGCGAGTCAGTAGAAAGAGCAATATCTGAAACCTTCATTCGCTAGGTCACATTAGCGACTTATTATATGTGACGTAACTGCCGGAACACGTAGCTCTCATCTGACATGTAATGTAAATTTTCACTCTACTTATTGTAATTTACTTGGAAATTTCTTTTGTAACCTCATTATTACACCCGTTTCAACATATTACTAAAATTCCAGCTACTTTCCTCTTACCAGATATTGAACTTCTTTCCGAGAAAACGAGGAAGCTTGTACTGTTACAAATAACAATTAAATAGGGATATTGTCTGAAAGCAACGTTTGACACGAAGCTTTTGATATGCATGAGATTGGTTTGCATTTGTCGGTAGGCTGGACGAATAAATGGGTATTTCACAGTGTTGGTCTGATGCAGAATGTTGACTTGTTTTGAGGTCACACCTTTAGAGCAGCGTATGCATTTTTTTAAATGAGAACACTGGAGTGGTGAATCCGATAAATCAACGTATGGAAAAAATAATAATTGAATATTTGTGCATGAATTTAAAAACTTGTTTTTGGGGAATTTAGCTAATTGTGCTGTCATAATAATAAACGTGCGGTGTGTAAAATATACACACAATATGTCATTTGACATTGCGAACGCCAGGCCTAATTGCTCGTTGGCATATATAACTGAATACATGCGATGGTTGAGCCAATTTCTCACACAAAATGTAAATTTAAAACGCTCTATTTTAAGCTAATAAAACTTTACAGAATAGACGCACCACCCTTTTATATACTGCTAATATATATGCGATATCGGTGACAAGGTTTACATAATTTAAATATTGGTTTTGGAAAAAGCTTATTTTATTAACTATTATTTAATATTGTTTCTTAATTCATATATAATGTTTATCTTAATATAACAAATGGTTCTGTTTTATGATATTGTTTTATTTCCTGGGCAAATAGTTATCATTTTTGTTTAAATGTGCCTTTCTTTAGAGGGGCCGACATGATTCCAAACAAGTTGTGGTCTATTACTAAAATTACAAGTGACGAAGCAAATTGATTTTCTCATTCTTTTCCTTTCTTTACGGTAACATTTTCAAGATAAGTAAATATATGAATTCATATCAACAAAACGTTATGTTTATCTATCTATATAAATGCATGAGAAATAGTTTGCTTCGGATTCACAACAAAGTTATGAATGAACAGTTTTTGGTTTAAACCAATGAGTATATATATATATATACATGTATATATATACATATATATATATATATATATATATATATATATATATATATATATATATATATATATATATAAGGAAAGAGACAGACAGACAAACAGAGTGACGGACAGAATGAGAGAGAGCGAGAAAGGGAGATATAGATACATAATTGGTGTATACACCTGGCAGACCTGGTTGAAAAAGCAGTATGTGGAAAAGATATGGAGTTCGGTACATACTTTGCTTGCAGGCTGCTCCCTTCGATTCAAATGAAATATAGAAATGAAGAAATCTGCCTCTGGATGAATATTATAATACAATCAAATTTGAAAAGGTAAAGTAAACGGAAAAAAAGAAAGGAATAAGAAAAATACAATCGTTTGATGCAAGTTGAATACGAACAAGAATGGACTGTTTGCTATGAATAACCGGGAAAGCAATTGGGGACTAAGGGCAATATCAAAATTGTGGACAATGTGTAAATAGGAATCGAATACACGGATGCAGCAACATAATTGGATAGATAACATTAACGAATTGAATCAATCATTGGTCTTTGTATTAATATATTTGTTACTTTACTTTTCTCTTTAACGCTGTTTAAAGTTCTGGGCGATAAGCAAACGTGTTTGTGTCGATGGATTCATATAATCTCAAACAATGTGAGTTATTCTTTAAATTAATCATGGCCTCATTATATCTACTAAATACTCTCGATTATTTAGTAGTCTGTTTTCAATACATATATATATATATATATATATATATATATATATATACTTCTACTTATCCTCTCGTATTTAAGAACTTGACGTGCTCTGCTACTTCTATCGTAATTCGACCCCTCAGGGTTAATACCATCAAAATGAGGAAGAAGGAAAGAAGAAAAAAACTATAAGACAGTCTCGCCTTACAAAGTTTTTTCTACAACGAAAGCTTGCCAAAAAAAAATTAAATAAATGAATTTTTTATTTAAATTGCACGATTGTTAATTTTCAAAATATTTCACTTAAATACATTTTCACGTGTGACAAAAATGTGTTGTCAATTTACTTACTTAAAAAGCACCAATCTGCGAATAACATCGACAGGACTACACGTATCCTAATACTTTTTAGAACTGGACGCTCCTTTCTGCTTTTATCGTGATTTGACCCCTCGGGGTTAATACCATCAAAATGAGGAGGGAGAAAAAAAGAAAAAAAAACTATAAGACAGTCTAGCCTGACAGGTGATTCTACAACGAAAGCTTGCAAGAAAATAAATAAATAAATGCATTTCTCATTTAAATTGCACGATTGTTGATTTTCAGAATAGTTCACTTAAATATATATATATATAAATATATATATATATACATATATATATATATATAGATAGAGAGAGAGAGAGAGAGAGAGAAAGAGAGAGAGTGAGAGAGAGAATGGTAGTTTGATTGAAGCATTGCTGGGAATAGTAGTAGTATGTTTTTAATAGGCTGTGGGCAATGCAAATTCCGGGTAAGATGTAAGCTGGAAGGAACAAACATAATACATCGAATACGAAATGTGACTTACTATTTATTTTTCCTTAAAATCTTACGTAACAGCAAGTGTAGTGTTAGCTGTTTGTGTGATGTCCGGATGATTATAAAAATCATTTATTTAATATTTCGGGAAAAGAAACTTACCTTCTCTGTCTTTTAGCATCCATTTTGGCAGATTCTCTGCACAGACCGAATTTTTCTCTGGTGTTTATTATTTTTGACAAAGGGGAGTTTCTTTTCCCGAAATATTAAATAAATGTGGTTTTGTGAGCTTTCACCTCGGACTTAGGGTAAGTAGTTAAACATTTTTATTGATTCCCCTTACAAGTTAAAATCGACCGAAGATGGAGGATCATTTTACGTTAAATATATAGGAAAGTGATCGACCACTCAAAATTCTAAAATAATTGTTTATTCTCGTCTTTGC
Organism: Sepiola atlantica; assembly: GCA_963556195.1. NCBI lineage: Eukaryota > Metazoa > Mollusca > Cephalopoda > Sepiida > Sepiolidae > Sepiola > Sepiola atlantica. The sequence goes on from OY744515.1 coordinate 61,180,910, forward strand.
GTTTTCCACAGTGTTCACTCTTCACAGGTAATGGCTTGAAAAAGCAGAATTTCATTTTTTTAGGGGGACGGGTATAGGAGGATTTTAATATACAAATTAACCTATGCGTTTTATCTTTAGCCTTATATTTTTAAACTGGGTTTAATTGGGTTTAATTTTCCCGTGAAAATTAAATAAATAACTTCTTTAAACTTAAATAAATAAATAACTTCTTTAAACTTGGCTAATTAAATATCTTATTTTTAAGGCGTAAATAAAAATATTAAAAGATTGGGTATTATTGTAGATTGACACACTCAGCCCCTCACCCAATGAAATTCTACATTTTAGCCGGTTACATGTGAATACCCTAAAAAACCTGATGATGATGATGATGATGATGATGATGATGATGATGATGATGATGATGATGATGATGCTGATGATGATGAACACTTTAACATTGTCATGAAAAAGAAAAAAGTACCTCTTCTAACCTTTTAAAATTACAACAAAATGTAAGTCTTTTTTTTCTCTCTTTAATAGTAAAGGCGCAAGGCACAAAGTAACCAGTTTGAATAATATGAAATTGTTTTATTTGATCAATCGACATTCCACTCTGTCATTTGTTTATTTCATTATATAACCAATTTTTAATTTTTTTATGCGGAAACTGAGCTAAATCAAATTCCTCGACTTTAAATATCTTAATAACCATATAAATTAATCTTCTTGTTGTTTTTTTCAAATAAATAAAATTTGATTATGTTCATGCACAGTCAATTTCCCCAACATTGGAATATATTAAATAACACTAAGACAACTATATGTTGTTGTTTTCCTCCAAATAAGCAAAATATAAAATAAAAATTATTGTTTTTTGTAAAGACAACTACTTTCTCAGTAAGTGCTGCCCGGGTGGGCCAATATTTGTTGCTAGTATATATATATATATATATATATATATATATATATATATATATATATATATATATATATATATATATATATATATATATATATGTATATATATAAATTAATGTTTGTATTACAGATGATCAGAATAACATCGGTTCTAAATCCTAATAAAGGTGGCCTAAAAAAGAGCTCTTTACTGGACTCTATTCAGCCTCTATTTATTTATGTTCTAGTGGAGAGGCTGAAGAGCGTCCGGTAAAGACGTTTTTCGTAGGTCCCCTTCGTTAGGATTTGAAACTTACGGTACCGATGTTTTTTCTGACCTTCTGTAATACACATATTAATATTACGGTCTTATTTTTTCTTTATAATCGAGCACTTTTCTGGGGTACTCTTGCATTAACCTTACACACACACACATCATATACACACACACATATATATATATATATATATATATATATATATTTGTATATATATATATATATATATATATATATATATATATATATATATACAAACTACTACGCGAGGTTGATTTTGAGTTCATCAGAGATCACATCAGCGATGCCATATGGATTGAAACTATTCTCACTCCCTGCTTATCAGTGTGCAAATGAGTTAACCGAATGGTCAAAGCAGTCATTGAAGCCTATGTCCTGATGCGTAAATTCTTCAGCAAACCCCACTTCCCTCAATGGTTCACCTCTACATGTAGGCTGCCATTGCTGAGAGGCAGCAAGCATTCCGAAAGTTCGTCCGCCATTAGTAAATTGCGAATAGACAGACATTTATAGAATCAAAAATAATTGTAAGGCAGCGAAAGGTGAAGCAAAGAGAAGGTAAACAGAGATAACCAAAAAACGCATTCAGTCACAGAAACTAGGTACTTTCCGGAAAATCTATAATAGTGTGGTGAACAATGGGCAATACACAATTTCCCCGATATCTAACTACAATGATGTTGTTTGCACGGCAGTTTATAAGGCTGAACTACTTGCCCAGCGTTTCGCCTTAAACTCCACTTTGGACTCAGCAAACCACCATTTTCCTAAATTCCCATTGCAGACTGAAGCAACACTTGAAAACTTGGTCATCGCCTCATCTCAGGTCAGGGTCATCATAAAAAACCTTGAGACCTCCAAAGCATGTGTGTCTGATCTTATACAGGTAATAGTAATAAAGAAATGCTTTGCAGAACTGGCCATGTCCTCTCCAAATTATACAAAAAATGCCTTGCTGAATCTTACTTCCCTGATCACTAGAAAATTGCCTCTGTGGTACTAGTCTTCAAGAATGCTGGATATAGAACAGATCCTCAAAAGAATCGCCCAATCAGCCTACTCCCGATCTATGCAGAACAATCTTCGAAAATATTCTACGGATTTTTCTATATTCTCTAATTGACTTGATTAGCGAATTCGGAATAAAAGAGTTAGAGTTGCATTGGTCACCTGCCCTTTAGAATATTTCCAATTGTTTTCTCTTCTTTGCATGAAATCAATTAAACTATAAAAAAGCCTACATTTAGACACCTGATGCCTTGCTACAGAGGGATGATCCTTTGCATGATAGTTGTTATAATATAAAAAGCCACCTATCCTAATCAGTATTTATTATATATTATTAAATATATTATTTCTTTTACTTAAACATTGTTTATAAAAATAAATTACATAGATTGTTAAGTTAAAGAAGTTCACAAATTAAGAATACATTATAGTTTTATAATAATCGCTCTCTTTATTCTCTCTCTCGTCTCCTTTTCCTGTCTTCCCTCCTCTCTCGTCTCCTCTAACTGTATTTTTTTAGTTATCGCTTTCCTTTGAACCTGTCTCTATATGTCTCTTACCTCTCTTTCTCCTTTTCCTTTCTTGTAATTATTTATATCATGTTATTCTTATATATATATATATATATATATATATATATATATATATATATATATATATATATATGAAACAGAATATAAAAACACCAAAAATTGTGTATATGTTCATCGAAATTTTTTCTTGTTGCCAAGACTTCCTCAAGATTGCTGATTAGAAATAAACAATAAACATCAAAATTTGTAAGGAAAAATGATGCGGCTATGGCAGAGAAAGAATGCTTTTAAACGTTTTTCGATACAAATCATAGACGTATAAAATTCAAAATATGTGGTGTGTCTATGAAGTAAAATGAATTTTATTTTTAAATATCTATGTTATATAAAAATAAGTTAAATAAACTGATCCAAGCGAGCTATTTCATACCACATTCCTAACAAAACTTTTCACAAAACATCTATATTCATAAAAAAAGCATTGCACTTAATTTTAGAACCGGTCTTCAAAATAATACCACATGAGTCACATTGGATTTGTATTGTTTTCTATGTTTTTAAACTCTCCCTATTTACCAGGTGTTCACTTGTACCCCTTCTCTATTTATCGTATTGCAAATTATTTCTATGTAACCCTTCTTTCTGTTTTCCAAACATATATCTTTCCTCTCTGCAACAAACATGGTTATAATTCTTTGTCCTTATAAATAGACATTGGTTCGTTCTTCACTATCGGTTTTCTGTTTGACTCATTGTTATATTTCTCTTTTATTTTATTTTATTTTTATTTTGTTATCACGCAATTTAATGATATATCATCTTAGTTTTATCTTTTTCAAACATGCAAAACAACTTTCGATGAGTTTAGTTCTTCGATAGCTTGAAGGATCTATTTATTTCTTAATAACAAGTTGTTTTCACATCAGTTTCTATCTAACGTTGGCTTTCCCATGATTCTGAATGAGTATTATATAATCACATCGACGCGGTTACGTTAACGTTGAGTGTGGCCAGCACCAGAATGGAGACCGTTAGGGAACACCAGCTGATGCATGTGAGACGACGACGAAACAGCGACCCCTAACGTACTCATCTCCCTTGATCAATCTATAAATGCGATTAGGGACCATGTTGTAAATGTAATATTCACGAGAATATGTTTTCTTCGAAGGAAGACGGCTCAAGTCGTCCAGCGTGACTGCTGCTCCATGTACAGGTACCAGGACCCTGAGTTCAGCTTTTCTAGTAAGGATCTTCATAGATCCTGATCTCTCTATAGCTTTTCAGTCGACGTCTGGATGGTGCTATTCATCCTTTGTCTTCCTGTCAACTAAGATGTTCTATTGCTATGTTCCCTGGTTCCTAACTAAGTCAGTGCTATGCATTCACATTTGATCATGATATTGTATTTTACTTATATATTTACTCAAAAGGTCTATTCTCGTTTGCACTATTCTTAAAATGCCCATTTGTATTTATAGCTATGGTTAGACTCCTGTGCACTCTATTTCAAAACAATCTCGATTGATTTCCGTATAATATGTAGTGCTTTAAGATTCCAGATGCGATCATCATATGTTTTCTTTATGAGGCCAATCCTCCCTATCATTCTAATTTATTCTACTAGTTTTGCTATGCTTCTGGTAGTGATTCTCCTGAAAACGCATACAAACATAGGAATGTCTACATACAAGCTTACGTATCCGTCAACGCCGGGTTTCTCAAACCTTTGTTCTCTACACGTCACTTCATTTTATTTTGCCTTTAATCACAATAAAATAATTAAAAAAAGAAGGACTTAGGTTTATGATAATGATCGGTATCGGCTGGGAAACAAGTAGATCATTATAGCAAAAAATCGATGGCAAACCTGAACCTTTCAATCCACACGGCCACCTAGTTAAACAGGTTCTGAGTTTTAACTCTTCTCATAAAACAGTTGAATCTAAGATATATAAAGAAAAGTTCCATTTTTAATTTAAAAAAAGGATGTCATATACGTACGATTATTTAACTAAACACACAATATTCACTTTTATATGTTTATTTTTATTCTCACTGGTATGTGCTTTGGTCGATTGGTCAATAATACGTCATATTAAACTGAAAGGGAATGCTACACATGCATAACACTTAGTTCTAATGCTATTTTTACGTACTGTTACTTTTAAATAATAAATTTTAAAGCAGTTCAAAATGTTTGATATAGATAATAGCATCGGATCAACTGTGATGATTAAAAATTTGCGATGAATTTGACTCTTACATCAACCGCTTTACTGTGATATCGTGACACACGTATACAGATACCCTTGCTTTATATATATATATATATATATATATATATATATATATATATATATATATATATATATATACCTAAGCAGAGCAACACGACTCAAATACTGGGATCACTAATTTTATCTGCAAAAGAGAATATAAAAACCACTCGTTGACACACACACACACACATAGATACGCAAAATATATCAACCTAACATAATTAGCAATATACATATATTCACAGGTTTGTAGGTGTTAAGGATTAATTGTCGTATTTTTTAACTTATTTATATTTTGGAAATGTCCATATTTCATAGCCCCTTTTTTGCTTTCTTGCAAATTCCTTTTATTTTATTATTTTTCAGCCTCCTTCAGCTTGACCGAAAGTGTAATGTCTCTTATTAGCCGATTTTTATATTTCTCCTTGGCTATTATCCTGTCTCACTTAGATATGTTTTTCTGTTATATTTGAAAGTGTATTTTATGCTATTTCATTTACAGTACTTCAGTTGTATGAATGCATCATTTGTCGATGTGTTCACAATCTAGTCGTTTACGCAACTTGCACCATTTTGGCCTAGCAAATGCATTTACTTATAAAGTTTACAGTTTCGTCTCTCTGTTCACAGTGTCAATCCTCCTGAGTCTAAGATTTCTTTTATTTTATGTGGTTGATTATAATCCTGTTAGTTTTGACAGCGATTGTGTTTTCTTGTGTTAAATTTCTTTTTATCGTCTCCTAAGAAGTATATATAGTCGGTTCTATCCTTAGTTTTGTTTTCTAGTTCTCTACTAATTTCACTGTTCCCCCTAAAGTTTTCCTTGGTTCTCTTATTTTACTATTTCGTCATATATATCTAGTATTTTCATTACGTCTACGCAAACTTTAAAGCTTACAAGTCATCTTCACCGTTCAATCTTTTGCGTATAGCGTCGGTCAGCACCAAATTTCGGATGCAGTGCTTGGTGCATAGCAATTGCGTTTTTTCTTTTCTTTTATTTGTCTCACGCACTACGCGTGAGACAAATCTGCCACTTTATGGAAAGAAAAAGAAAAGCGTCATATCTTGGTCAATAATTGCGCATACTCAAGATTCAAAGTGAATGTGTTTAAGAATGATTTACCGAATGTATCTCACTTGAATAAGCTGCCATGAGCGTTCGCACTGCCGACTGTCAAGGCATTAAGAAAAAGCACACCGCCTTCAACGTATGCCTTAACATCAGTTTAAACTTTTGAAATCAGTTCGTCTTTAGTGTTGTTGGGGGAACGTTTAGTGTATTACTCAACTGCACCTCACACATAATAGTCCATGAGGTTTCAATCAAGCTAGTTTGGAAGCAGATATTTTAATTGGTGAAGTCGTATAATTTCTCAGACAGTCACTTTTGGGTTTTGAGTAGTGTCTTGCTGTCACGCCTATGGTTTCCCACAACCACGCTTTCCACCTAGCACTTAACAACAGTGAACAGTAACTCAATTTAGACATCAGAATTGAGTTCTTTTTTGACGATTCTGGCCTACATTATGTCGTAAGTGCTGGAAACACACCAAAAGACCATTGCAGTTTGAGGGAACTTGTTCGTCATGACACCAGAAATGTATGTAAACTGTAAGCACGCCACCTGTGGTACGTAGGGCAACATTTTCTGAGAAGAAGGAGATCATCCTTGGCTGTACTGGATGCTTTATTTTGATGGGAACATTTTTGGCTTTCATACGGCGTTACTCTGAAGTCTTTGAGTAGTTGGTCTCTGCGACGATTGTATGGAGACTAGCGAAGATTGTATGGAGACTAGCGAATATTTTTTTATAGGCGTCATTTTGACTCCCACCTCTGTTGCCAATGTCTGCATTGCCTAGCCTGTATATTTTCGCACTTTTTTTCCAGCTTCCCGACGTATTTCGGTATGCAGGTACAGTTATAACGTTAACTATGATGCTATCTGTTTCCACGTCATAGTCGCAGTTATCACATCTTCGGTCTTCACGTTTTCTAAGGATCAACTACGATTTTCGAATGTTGTAATTCGGCACGAATACTCATCATGCTGATCACTCTCTTCGAATATTCTGATGCTTTTCAATTACTCTTGGAATCATTCGCTCAAACCCATCAATATACACATAAGTAGTCATCCGTGGCACTTTACTCTATTTAATATTCAAATGATTCCGAGATGAGAGAAAATTATAAAATGTCTTTCGAACACTCGTAAGTTCTCTAACTTGTTCGTATATCTTAACAGGAGAACTGGCCATGTGTTTATATCTTGTATTAAATAACTGCTACATAAGTTAATCTCAAGAACTTTTCTCGTTTTTCATGGTGTATTCTCTTTTTATTAGCACGTTTATTATTGCTTGCCTGATAGTATCACCTTAAAATACCAAGGTGTTTTCAGTTACGCGTTCGTTAAGTGAAGTTATGATTTCCCGATTAGCAAGCCTTTTTTATTCTAACTCTCCACCTCTTTATTTCAAAAAGATCACAATATTGTATCCCAAATGTTATCACTATATCTTGAATACGTATTCTACATGTGCGTATTTGCGGTTCTACCTTCTTAATGTAAGTTTATTATTATTTATTAAACTCATTCATTCAAAATATATTTTAAATGTGCCTTCTTTTAAAACAAATGCAACATTTTTCTACTAAAATATATATTACTTCGAATTTGCGATTCGCATAATTTTTCGATTAGAGATGAAAAAATCGCTACCCAAAAAATCGTCGTCTTTTCTTTATGCAGTTATTTGCTGATTGTACATGCAAACACGATAAACAAATAGGAATGCATAGCAAAAAATATAGCGAACTATCAAAAGGAGTATTCGCAAATAATACATCAATTAAAACCGTTTACATACACTTTATTATTATAACAAACATACGGTATTTCGTGATCAACTGATTACGCGAACATTCAAAATCTGTAAAAATCAACATTAATCAAAAAGTATTTTTCATAGTTACACTCGAAGAATACTTATCCAGGACGGTTTAAATTAATTTTCGAACCACTTTTATGTACCCTTACGAAGATGAAAACCAAGATTTAATTTTATTAAACCTTGTGCATAGAATCCTTATTCCAATTTTCGTCAAAATCGATTACATGATGTTGATTCTAGAAAATGTCTAAAATTTAAGGCTTAAGCTTAAGGAGTCTTGAAAACTAAGTAATATTACAGTAATATTGCTTAATTGATATATAGTAACCATGGATGAAACTAAATGCAAATCTGAAGTATGTGAATTTTCAAATGAGATTTTCTGTCCATATTATGAGCCCTTAAAACACTGTAAAATATGTTAAATAAACTCAAATTTGGGGAATATTTATTCATTGATGTTTAATATCGATTGCTCAAATTTGACAAATATCGGTGGTATTTGAATTTTTATGAATGTCTTTCACCCTTTTTATCTCATTTGAATCAAAATAAATAAATTAAATATAGCCCATATTATCTACTCTGGCGCCTTAAAGCTGTATTTAATATGTCATTGATAATATTATACATAGAAATATATAAACATATACACATATATAACGTAATAATAATAGAGATAAGGAAACTTTCCATTACACACGAAATTAAACATTCTAAATGCTATTACATAAATATAATTACTTTGTTTAAAAAAATCCAATTTGCTGGCGTTTTGTTATGCTGCCATGAAGTGCAATATGTACTTCACTATTTTATTTGCTTGAAGACTTTTTTATTTACTTATGGCCAATTTTATTGATTCAAAATGAATTTAATTCATCGAAACGTATATCTGTAACATTTTCTACACCTTACCATCGATATTCGCTGGTGATTTTAACTTCAATGAAATTAATAACCCCGTGGCCAAGTAGACATTCTTAATTTGATTGGTAATAGCATTCGAAAAGTCACAGATGCGTTAATTTATAATCAGGATTGTTGAATAATTCTCAAATACACTTTTAAAACTATAATTGTTTTTACTTACATGGATACAGGGCTAAGAATAATAGCATTAGTTTTTTTCAGAATGAATAAAGATATATTTTATGTACAATCAAGATTCCGTTAATTCGTAAGCAGCTGATTTCCGTGACCAATCGAAGTATTAATAATGCAAATCAATTTATACGTTCCGACGAAAATACACCCGACCAACCTGTCAATCAGCAAAATCCAACCCGTTCACTGTAGAGGTCCTCGGATATTGGAAAGTTTTTCATAACTTCTTATATTGAAATTCCATCCCAGCGCCCTGTTGTCTCCTTTGTACCAATATGAAGACATTTAAATGTAATGTGAACAAACATCCCGCTGCACAACTCCCCACTTAGAATACCCCTACAAATCTGACCCCTAATTCAGACAAGCCCCTTACGTCTTACTGGCAATGTGTTTTGTTTCGGGTGAATTTAAGTAAAAAGAAAATGCAAAAAATTACATTCCTAATAATTTTCAAATGTACTTTTTCAACTTTAATAATATTTACTTACTTGCATACATGAAATAATTTATGTCATTAATTTTCTCAAAATAAGTACTTGTTTATTTATCGAGAATCAATATACTGTTAATTTGCAAACGGCTGACTTTCGCGAACATTCAAAATTCGAACGATTTTTAATTCACAGTTAAAGAATTTGTAAATAAATCGTACATGAATTTTCAATGGAAATTTCAATCGATTAAAAATCAGTTTTATTCATCGGGCCGGATCGCCATACGATTTACCACGCCATACGTCAACATTCGTAATTTATTTAAACTTATTTGTTTACTTTCCCGGTTGAGTGTTTAAGAAATAAACAAGGAACCCTGTACCAATACGTTGTAATCTGATCGACATTTATTTTCATTTTTTAATTGAATTCAAATTAGGTAGGTTTGATTTACTTGTTTGAAAACAAATATATTAAAAGGAAACGATGTAATTGATTTATCATCGACTTCAAAGAATTTATCTTTCGCTAATGTTGATTTGGTTTATATGTTTGGAAACAACAAAAAGAAAAGAATATAATGGATTTTCTTATAAGCGGTTTTAAATAAGGTTGCTTACGATTAGTTTTCTTTGTTTACCTTACAGTCTGTTTCATGTTATTGATGCATAGTTGTTATCAATAAATCAAAAATATTTCAGAAAATGCTAACAAAATGAAAGGAGGCAACGAAGAAAACTAAAATAGAATGTAAACGACTCTAGTGCAACGACGAGTAGGAACGGTTAGTTATATCAAACTAGACAGATAACGGTCTCAGGAGGGCTAAGATTAAATAGCAGGACATAAGAGTTTTGCATCAATTTGATGTCCCCTTACGTGGATTAAAATCAAGCTATAATAGTACTAACCCTTATATCTGAAATCTTTATTTCAATTTTGATCAAAATCTATTAAACGATTTTGATTTTTAAAAATGCTACAAATTTGACTATCAATCAAATTTAATGCAACCCTTATATATTTTGATTTTAACATGGGAAGTTGTGTCCATGCTCTCTAGCAAACTTGTAAAGTACTCCAAAGAAGCTGAAATTTGGGGAATTGATTTCTCATATGTATTCTTGAAAGTTCACAAAATTCCGAGATATCTGAATTTTCATGAAAGTCTTCCAGCCCATTTTTACCCACTTTGCATGAAACGAAATTAAACTAAATATAGCCGACATGTGGAACCATTACGCCTAAAAGTAAATTCTGTACATACAAGTATTTAAAACTTTATAAAAAGAGTGATATACAGCACACCTTTAAAGTGTGTTAACGAATTAATATGATGCAAAACGTTAGCATTGAACACTTCAGCCCGTGCGACAGAAACAATCACAGTTTCTTTTTTTTCTGTGCATATCGTCACTTTAGGTAACCAATCATAGTTGTATTAGAAGCAGCTCGTATAACAATATAAAAGTGTGTTTCTTTAGTCAGTCGCGCACTCGCAACCTTGTCCTCGACGTGGGCCCATCCGTCTCCGCCGACTGCACCTTGCTCCATTAATCTCACCAATACATTACGGCGACATTTCACCCCCACGACGACGACAATCCAGCAGCAGCTTTTTTACCTCTGATTTCTACCAGACTGAAAAAGTAGTTTTACTACTACGACGAACACATTCACTAAAAGCAACCGCAGTTTCAATAACTATACAACACGCCTAGAATGACTGCCCGTTGTCGTCGTCATCACTACTTGCTGACGTTCTTTCGCAGCACTTTGGCCTGCTGATATCCTCCTGCAGCCCTTTGTCTTATAACGCCCGTATTCTCCTACACCTGTAAACGTCCTACCGCAGCTCCTGTTTCTGTTGACGTCCTACTGAGATTTAGAACCTCCAGCATTTCTAGTTGCCGTCGACATCTTACCTTTTCCCAGTTCCAGTCGACGTCATGCCTTTCCGGCACCCGACGACGTCCTCCTGCCGATCCAGCACTTGGTCAGGTCTATACGGATCGGACCTACCTGAAGCACTACGTTGTAACTCACTGCTATCCACGCAAATCTCCATGTAACATTATCATGTAGCTCGAAGTTCTACAACAGCTACGTCAACGGCAACAGCTTGCAGTAAAAGATCAAAAGATACTACGGTCAAGATTCATCATCACAGCAGCGATTTACCGATCCATGCACCAGCATCATCATCCAAAAGAAAGTCCGACCAGGATCACTATGATCATCATCATACAGTAACACCCCATCCTTTCTTGTCGACTCACTGAATCACGAACTCTTCCTAACAGTCGCATCGTTGTTATTTAAAAAAACATAAATACTGCCTTTATTTTTTGCTGTACACACAAGTTTGCTTTCCCTTCTCTGTAATTTTCGTATTTTTGTCTGTGCCTTTTTCGTAGTTGTAAGATCTATCAACCAGTGAGTGGCCCTATAACATTCATAGATTCTTGTTCGGAATCGTTTTTTTATATAAAAATAAATAAAAAATTAGTTTTGATAAATATTGAAGTGTATAAATAGAGCCAAAAAGTATACAATTATTTTCTAATGTGTAAATAAATACGTAATTTTTGTGTAGTACATCTTGTCATAACTCTTAGTAGTACAGAAAATATCAGAGTAATGGTATCCGTTTATCCATTCAACTTAGTGCCTCTGAAAAAAGGTTGAAATTCGATCGACAAACTCTGACTTTAAAGGGACCTTAAAGCTTCTTTTTAACGATATAAATATTTTTTGCCACAACCAATAAAATAATGCGAATCACATTTACTGGACGTTTCCTCCAATTCTTCTCCTTCTTACGTCGCCTCCAGTCACAAGTCTGCAGATTTAAGACATGTTCTATAATTTTAAAACCACACACGAGACAATAACGGACCTCTTTGTTGCTGGGATAAGGCAAGTTTGATGACTGTTCAGGTTCATCGCGTCTGCCAAAGTCTTATATACGTAAAGTTTCCAATATGCTAGAAAATTATTAAAGGAAATACTCAAATTAAAACCAAATAAAAGAAGACAGTATTCAAATGAGACTCATCATGCCCATTGTATAAGCTTGTTATAATTAGAATATAAACCATATTGCAATCCTATTCAGTAATGAGGTCTAAATTCGGGGGAAATGTAGAGTTATTCTTCAGTGTTCATGACTCACGGGTTCACTCTAGCCCGGAGTGGCAAAATCCTTCAGTGTCTAATCCATGGGTTGAACAGAATTTTCTCGAGCAAAATAATAAATTGTTCCGGTGACTCTTTAGCTTCTACTCTGCACTGTTACCTTGAAATCCATCTTTCTCAGTCCTTTTGTCGCCAACTCTATTTTCAAACCCTATCAACTACTCAAGTTCTCCCACTTATCCTCCTGTGTATGACACAACTTGTATCAAGTGGTTAGGCCTCGATTTTGGAGCATGGCGCGATCTTGTGTCACGTTTTATTCAACAAAACCCTAATGTCAACTTTGACCGAGAATGATAATCCCTGTCATGGCTTCATTTATGGGTTAAGATATACGCCTACAAAGCAATTTAATGTACAAATCAATCGTATAAAAATGTTAGTACGATTGTGGTATAAAGTGAAGCAACGGTTGTCGATATGTCGTTAAACTCTACCAACATCATACTAACAGCCTGATGTCATTACGATTTAATTTGATGCAACCCGTTTTGATGTAAACATCGATGCGGAAATATTATGCTCAGATTTGCGAACTTAGAATTATATGATTCGTTTTTAATTTATTTTTAATTTAAATACTTTTTTTTTATTTTTGGTTTACAAATTCAATTTAAAAGTGCACAGCGTACTGAAACGTAATCATTATTTAGTTTCATTTGTGGACACGTTCGAGACGGTTTGGGTTGGGGTGGGAGTAGAATCTAGAGACGATTGCCAATTGGCATGGTACTTGCTTTAATGATGGTGTTTCCACAGTTGGCGCCGGTCTAAACACTGAATAATGGACGTACATATACGCTCGCCTGGAAAAATATCAATCCAAAACGCATACATGCACATACACATAGTCACAACGTCTATTTCTATAACAATAAAATATTCATACAATCATCAATCGTATTTACTTCCTCTAAAAGTAAAAATATCATACTACGCAGCCTATGTAGATGTAGACGTAGGTAACTGGATACGTTGTTGTGAAAAGGGTATATATCTTATTATAATGAAAATTACGTGTATGTCTGTAACTGAAACTACGCCACTAGCTACGTAACAGTACCTCTTGGTTTTAACCATGATTTGATTTTTTCGACCTAATCTACCTACATTTAAAAGATCATTTAATGCATATATATATATATATATATATATATATATATATATATATATGTGTGTGTGTGTGTATATATATAATACTTAAATGTTTAGATGAGAAGTGATAATGTGTATTATTTCAACTGTTCAAGCTACTGTACTCATCTCAGACGCTACTTTTACAAAGTTTTGGCCGATGTAAACTCTGATATTCTTCAGGTACAACTTGTCGAACTCAGGGGGTTGTACGGAATTTCAAACCGAACGCATTATTTCATCCACGGGGATAAATTGACCTTCTTTTGTCAGCCATGACAAGATAGAACTCTTAAGTAATTGTTAAATATATTCTTAGTATCGCTGGTACTGAGGATTGAACCTTCAACCCCGAGAAGACTATCAAGTAGAACTGTATATCACTTAGTATTTAATCCCTATTTATCTACTTCACACAAAGTAGAATGTGACACAAGGTCGGAAAGTGGAAATTGCGCACTCTAGAGAAAGAGTACTTGGGATTTTTAAAAATTGCCTGAGCAGCCTCATCAGCAGTCCCCACGAAGCCTCCGTTTATTAAATATAGGATTCGGTTCGTAATTGCGTACAGATTCCCGAGTTCGACATAAATATTCTAGAATTCGATAAGATGCACCTAAAGAAAGTAGGCAGTGACAACGGTCGAAACGTTGTGAAAATAAAACCCAAAATGAGAATAGTAGTGCGAATTCGAAATAGTTGTTCACGTAGGGAATGAGATGCCTAGTTTGTGTATTCAAAAAACTTATTTTATAATTAAGTCTTACGTATTATTTGATTGTATATTTTAAATGTATATGCAAAATAGAAGGCAATAAAATCTAAAAATAACTGTCATTTTATTTATATTTTTTAGTAAATTTCGTACATTTTACAATGAAATTGGAGTGAATGGAAGAGCCGTTTTTCTCAAAATATTACCTTATTTGTTACATTTATTGGTATTACTGTAAAAGTATGGCTATTACATAGTATTTTCAACTCTCTGCTAACCTCCATGTATTTGTATAGTTTTTCCGCTTCTTTGGTCTCCGCCCTCTGAACTGCTGGACGGCGAAATATACTATTTGGCAAGTTTTTTCTTCTCACGTTGCTATGAGAACGTTCGTCTTTCTGTTTGAATGTTTTCGTCCATTTGTATTTTTCTGCCTGAAAGGAGTTCGTGCATTTCATATTGCAATACCCTCTCCGTGTTGTGCTTGTATCATTTGCCCGTTTGTTGAAAATGCATTAGCTTGCACAGTTCCTATTTGTCTATCTTCCCAACACTATAATCCCTGTCCTCTTGTACTATCTGCCTGAATACTTATGAAATGGTTTACCGTTTCGTCTTATTGTCCACGGAATCTGCATTTACTGAGTTCTTGATCTAGTTAAAGCTTTTGTGTAGTTCGCTTTGATCTTTTTGTGGGTGTCAGTAGCGATTCCGTTTCTCTTTGCAAGGGTCCTTTTCGTAGCCATGTCTATGTGTTTTCAAGCGTTATTAATTCGTCCATCCTAATAAGTAAGTTAAAGTAGTAAGATATACTTAATAATTAGAATCAATAAGAGTAATCTGTTTAATTTACGAATTATTTAAGCATAATTAATCATAACTACATTATTCTATTTTATTTGTAATAACATAACAGTGTCTACTGTCCAAGTATTTAGCAAGTAATTTTAATTTTCCACCCTATAATAAAGAGCAATCGGTGTTTATTTGTAAAAATATATCCGTCCCGACGCACAGAAGTCTTCCTATTATGAATAGGGAAAAAGAAGAACGCAAATCTATTTCCAGAATAAGATTTCTTCGTTTTTTCTTCTTCCTGCTTTCTATACAAATTCATACGATTTTTTGTTTCCTCTTTAGTTCGTTGTTTTTTTTTTAATTTCTAGTTTGAGACGTTTTCTTTATTTCTTATTTCTTCATATGAGCGAAAACTAATTATCCTTTTCTAATGTTACGTGTTGCCATTTAACTTCTGACAACGTCTTTAGTGGTTTTAACATCCGGCTTTATTCTTTATGTCTAGCTGCTCCCTACCGCTCAAAATAAAACATAGAAGAAAATGAAAGAAAGAAAATCAAATAAATCAACATCAATGTTGTGTTTTTCTTTAGTTCATCAGAAATGACTCGTATGTTTTTCTTTCAACTCACGTTATTCAGAACAATCCTGTTGAAATAAAATGAACATCATAAGTAATTACATTGAAAAGCAAATAGCATGTCAGACAACCATTTTAGATGAATTACAAAAGAAATCATCCACTCAAAATAAAAAGTAAACAGTATTTTTTCTTTATGTCATTAGAAATGACAATAATAATTTATATATGAAAAATTAAACTATTGACGTAATTATATGATTTGATATAAATATTAGTGCGAACACTTGCGAAGCATTTCTTTTTTTTATAAATTTGTAACTGAGGATATACACTAGTACATGTAGATTTACCTATACCCAATCTATTCGAATTTTCCGGATGTTCTAATAAAGCAATCAGCAAACTGTGTTTATATATGAACAACATGGTGATTGATAATTATAAGTTTACAAACTTTATACATTAAAATTTGTTGGGAGGAATCGACATTGTCATTATATAGCTGTATACTTCATAATATATTGCGTAGCATTAATATAACTTTAACCGTATCTGATTCATAGAAAATATGTTAATATATTGTCGACATTTTAATGCTGGGTCGAATTAAATTGATAACTTTATGAACTGTCATTAGCAGCTGTCAACGGTGTCGTTTGATCTAGTATACAATATCACAAAGGATTAGATGTAACTTTCGCTGTAGGGATTTAACGTGTTTTCATCTAACGCACCGTGATGTTTTAGGAGGATATTTTTGTTTTCTCAAACGATGCACTCATCATCACCATCACTATCACCACAGCAATCATCATCATCATCATCATCATCATCATCATCATCATCATCATCATCATCATCATCATCATCATCATCACATATGACAATAGTTTCAATGACACGTTTCTGCCGATGCTAGTATGGGATTTCAAAACAATTGAGCGACGACTTCTAAACACTCTTAATACCTGACAGATTACTACAAGAATAATGTACTCAACACTAACCCACGAAATACACAGGTCTGCGAATCTTATCTCAACTACCGTGAGGCAGCAAGGAAGCTCAACTTTGCCTGGAATCGCAATGACCCACAAAATGTTAGTGTTCCTGTCTACCTGGGTGTCACACTGTGCAGACCCCTATTATTAAAGGAGGACTGCAGGAAGGTACAGAAATAAGGTTGCTACAAGGAAAAACTTGCTAACTAAACTCGCAAATTCCAATTGAAGAGCTTATCGTAAACCCTGTACACAAACGCATTAGAACATTATTACTCTACCGCTGAGTACTCCGGTGCGGTTTGAGCTGGATGGGGCCATGCAAAATTAATCGAAACAGAACTAAATCATGCATGCCGCAGAATAAGTGGGTAACATAGACCAGCCCCACTGCCAGTGGTGTACAGACTAGCTGGCATGGAACCTCCTCATATCCGAGAGGATCCTTATGTGAGAATCCAAAAACACAAACAGAAAACTGATGGAAGATACAACCTTATTCACGCATGAACAACCGAGAGGAACATCAAAATCAAGCAGCAGCTTCATAGTCGGAGAGCGTTGAGCTTGCACGGTCACAGAACTACGGATTAACAAATAGAATGATTGGAATGACTACTTGAACGAAACTATCCAAGAACCAAGAGAAAATCTCCCACATACAACATATTTTCGAAGAAAGGACTCGGTTTACCTGAACCGTGCAAGTGCTAAGGTAGGAAGGGCAGCTAGCAGCCTGCACAGATGGGGACTAGCAACAAGCAACTTCTCTTGTGGAAATCGCAGACAGACAATAGAAAACATCTCCATTGACTGCAGTGATGGACCGACTAGTACTGACTAATATGTTATGGCCTATAACCTGTATGCCAAACGATGGACAAAGTATTGGCATAATTGTATGATGATGAACGTAATCTTTGTATGGAGATATGTATAATGTAAAGTAAGAACACACAAACTAGAAGCAACTCGTTCAAGGTGGAATTTATTAAACATAGCTAATTTTAGTGTAAAAACAAAAAAAAGTCCATTAAATGTTCCCGCAATAGACTTGAACTCTACGATCTCAGAGCCCTTGTAGTTAACACCCTAACATACTAAATAAACAGGATAATTATGAGTATTAGGAAAAAATGTGGTCTGTAAATAAAAATATTTAATTATTTAATCGTAAAGATATATATATATATATATATATATATAAATATAAATAATATAAAATGGATTATATATAGTGAAATATAGATTCATAGCAGAAGAAATCTTTAAGTTCAAACAATGCGAATCAGATTCAGATTGCCGTCTCAGATGTTGAACTGTCCGTGTTGTGGTTGTATCATGAATGTTATATATATATATATATATATATATATATATATATATATATATATATATATATATATATATATATATGTGTGTGTGTGTGTGTGTGGGTGTGTGTGTGTTATTCTTGTTGTAATGATTACTATATCGATTTATAATTGTGATAATATTTTTTAACTTGACCGTTTTTTGAAGAAAGAAGTCTGGGCGTATTCTGAGTTAATGATGACTTAATTATAAACAATATTAATAACTCCAGAAACATACATAAAAGTTTTGTTTGTCGTAAGTTTTTCATTCCAAAATTGGAGTAAAATAATATTATATAAATGTATATATATATATATATATATATATATATATATATATATATATATATATATATATATATATATATATATATATATTGTATTATGTAGGATGTAATATGTGGTCTAATTCTTTTCTTTAAGGTTAGTATATAATGTATTTAAAGTAAAACACATCGTGTTTGCCTTTCTTAAATTTCTAACGATATTTCAAATGTGCTAATATATTTTTTATTATATATATATATGTATATGGATATATATATATATATATAAATATATATTATATATATACAAGCCTGAAGATTCCCCCTCGAGGATGAAACGCGGAAGCCTCTGTGTAGCTTAATTGACATAAATATATTTCATAACTTACTACCTAGCTCTACTTACCTATCGAGCACTGTTGATAAAATTTTATGTAGATACATGAAATAGTAATATATATATATATATATATATATATATATAATATATATATATATAAAATATATATATATATATAAACAAAATTGGAATATCATATAAAATATATATATATATAAAATATATATATATATATATACATAAACAAAATTGGAATATCATTTCTACGATGAATATTCTAACGACGATAGAAAGCGCTCAGTAGATATATAGACAGAACTAGGGTCTTTTCTTTATCAGCTTGACGCAAATATATGAAAACTAGAACGGTAACAAGATAAATTACAAAAAATCAGAAGACAAAGTCTCGCGGTCTTTAACAAGACGTAAATATATATATATATATATATATATATATATATATATATATATATATATATATATATATATATTTTGATTTTATTCCATTAGTTGCGACAAAACAAGTTTTGTTTCATTGGTGCAAATAGCGACCAACTCATCGGGCTGGCGATGGAATTCAAAAGGCATAAGTTTTAACTTCACTTTAACGGGAGATTGAAAATTGAAAATACATTGGAGGGGGAGGGGGCAGAGTTGAGGCTTTGTCTTTATAGACAAAGCACCAACTCTGTCCCCCTCCCCCTCCAATGTATTTTCAATTTTCAATCTCCCGTTAAAGTGAAGTTAAAACTTATGCCTTTTGAATTCCATCGCCAGCCCGATGAGTTGGTCGCTATTTGCACCAATGAAACAAAACTTGTTTTGTCGCAACTAATGGAATAAAATCAAAAAATATATATTTTGCTCTCTATTTTCATTGAGCACTCTCATAAACCCGGTTTAAACTTCCTTCGGATTCATACCCCCTGGATATTTGTAACAAGTTAATTATATATATATATATATATATATATATATATATATATATTTTAAAATGTGTGTGTCTTCTTTTGAAATTTTTAGAGAACGGCCTTTTCAAAATTATCCTATACCCAAACTCTCACTACTTTAGATACATTGATGACACACTCCTTATTTACCCACATCACATTAATCTCCCTGACATAGTCGACACACTTAATAAAATTAAAGACACCATTTCCTTCACCTCCGAATTAGAAAATAATCACATCCTCAACTTTAGTCATATCACTCTGCAGAACACCCCAAATGGCCTAAATGTCTCAGTCTTTAGAAAACCTCCGAATAAAAATAGTTTTATACAGTGTTAGTCGGACCAGAGCAACCGAATAACATCCGGAGTGATCATAGGCTTGTTCCTCCGAGTCTTTAGAATTTGCAGCCCTGTTTACCTCCGCATAGAAGAAACCTATATCCATAACACTTACTATGCTTTTAAATATTTTCAATTTGTATATCCAAAACGCTAAACGCAAAGCCTTTAATATTCAGAATAAAAATAGCCTAATACCACAAAAATATCCTATAACATCACCAGGAAATAACATTAACATTACTGAGAATCTTACCTACATTGCTCCCATAATCCTATATATATTTACTTACATAAACAATTCAAATCTGATAGAAAAATAGTAACATAAACCTCTAAAACAATTAAGGATTTACTCAAAAGCAAACCCCGTCCCCAAACTACCTCCTAAGAACCGGCATTTACAAAATAAAATGTGCCGCATGTACGATGTTTTACATACGGTCAAAAATATAAAATCCGGCATTTATGAACACAAACTGAACCTCAAACACATGAATCTCATTAACGCACTAGACATAGAAACACATTTACCCACGATTGTTGACTTTACAAACTGCATCCTCCTCAAGACCGAATACTCTCCCACACGTGGCAATAAATCGACAGCGCTATAATACTTCTCTCATCACTATCTAACATAAACCTCTAACTCGGATCTTATTCTTTTATCAAACATCTTGCAAAAACCGCACTGACACAATATTGCGCCACTACGACCCCGGTTAAAGTAACTTTACTATTTTAATACACTTCATCGATATTTTTCTAATTATTTTCCTTCTCCTTTTTCTTTTTTTTTCTTCTGCCCTCTTCTTATTTTAATGTATCTCTGTATAAGTTTTATTATTCTTTCTTTTTTCAAATAGTAAAACACGTGCCAATGATGTCTTTGTGCGTTCTTTTTTTCCTAAGTGTTTAACGGTTATCGAATAAATTAAAAATCTTCACTTTTGCTGAAGACGTTCGTGATCCAAACCAAAACGGGTAACTTCTTGATGATTTTTACGTTTGTCTTTTTCACACATCTTGTATTTCACGGTATTTCATTTCATGATATATCGTGTATTTTATCCTCATATATATATATATATATATATATATATATATATATATATATATATATATATATATATATATATATATTAGTCAATTATAAATGCATAATATTACACAAGAACCATAGCCGAACATTGACACACTTCCATCATGAATTGGTATAAATCGAAAGTACACACTCCTTAAAATTCTTTGATAAACATTAAAATCAGGTTAGGTGTTTAAGATAACTCAAGCGAGTCACATTTAGCGGACCCTTTTTATACTACATTTAAGCCGGTCGGGGGTAGAATCGACTAACAGGTTATCACAAAATCGTTTAGTGTGTAACACATCAACATCATTTGGTCATCTTTCAGCGTAGCATGGAGAAAGATCCGTTTGTGCGAAGAAACCCCGCAATAATCCCAGTTGAGGGTCATAGAATTCAGCGGGCTAATGCCGTCGGCAGAGAAGCCAAACAATAGTTCAGGGTTAAATGTACAAGATGAAAGTTGGGAAATTGCTGCACGGTGAAAATGGCCGGAGAGAACGAATGAAAGGCTGTAAAGCATGCCATCACGTGCGCAGAAGAGGGAGACAATCACGAACAGAATCACCCACGTCAACTCGCAATAGCATGTACACACTTATAGGCCAACACACACGTATGCAGAAATATATATATATATATATATATATATATATATATATGTGTGTGTGTGTGTGTGTGTGTGTTTGTGTGTGTGTGTATAAGCGCAAACATTCCGCAAACGCATCAACATATACACAACAAGTAAATATACGCACTGTAAAAAGTGCATAAAAATGCATATACACGCACCTGCACCCATACAAATATATCGTATTTATACATATTCTATGACAACTCAAGAAAAGACAGTTTTGCATATCTCTCTCTCTCTCTCTCTCTCTCTCTATATATATATATATATATATATATATATATATATATATATATATATATATATACTTGAATTGATCCCGGGTTACATTGTTTGAATCAGGAAAAAGTATGTTTGCAAAGCCAGTTAAATATATAAACAAACGCCATACAAAAGTAGTTGCTTTCTACTCGCTATATCGCTTTTTCAATATATACACCCCTCTCTACTTTCTCTCTACTCTCTCTCTCTCTCTCTCTCTCTCTCTCTCTCTCTCTCTCTCTCTCTACTATCTCTCTCTCTCTCTCAAACGCTCTTTCTTGCGCTCGTGCGTGCGTGATGTTTCACGTCTTTTCCCTTTCGGCTACGACTAAAATAGTTTTACTACTCTTGTGTTATTCATCTTTTGTTTATAATGGAATATTCGAATCTTTTTAATAATATCTTATTTATTACATTATACTGTTAATAGACAAAAGGAGAGAGAGACAGAGACAGAGACACAGAAAGAGAAAGAGAAAGAGAAAGAGAAAGAGACGGTTAAGGAAGCGACTCTTATATGAAACGGTATGTTTAGCATGTTATTTATGTGATTACAATTAATAGGAAAAGGCCTGAGAGAAAAAGACGTTAATCAGACCAGCTTACTACTACTACTACTACTACTACTACTACTACTAATAATAATAATAATAATAATAATAATAATAATAATAATAATAATAATAATAATAATAATAATGATAATAATAAATAAATAATATTATTGCATGTGTTCTTCCGAATTGCGTGATCTATTCCCTGCTTCCTTTGTTCCAGCTCGTTTGACTCGTTGGTCTAGTGGTCCCCATCAATTGGCTGTATTGATACCTCGTTGTAATACAGCTTCTAATTCCAGTAGTTTATTTCCAAGAACTTCAGGCTTGTGGAACTGTTCCTGTTGACTGTTCCCTTCCTACTTATAGCCTTGGTCGTTTCAAGACTAAAGCCAATAGGCATCTAATTTCTTTGCAATAATCATCTTTCGTTCTTATTAGCTGCTTACATAAAATGGCTTTATGCTTTGTCTGGAGAGATTTTCATATAACTATCAATTTAGTTAAGATGCAGTAGTGTCTCGAAATATTCTTTATTATAAACAACATTCATGTGGTTCACGCCATTTCACTTAGAAAATAGTCACAATCGCATATAAGCACCAATCCTGTGTAAATTTTACATATCCCTCTGTCTGTCTTTGCCTCTGTCTTCCTCTGTGTGTGTCTGTCTCTCTCTCTCTGTCTATCTCTCTGTCTATATATATATATATATATATATATAACATATATATTATATATATAATATATATATATATATTATATATATATATTTATATATATCCTTCTCCATTTTTCTCATTATATATATAGAAATCGTGGTGTAGAGATGTCTGTTATAGGCAAAACAGAAGAGTACTCGACTCAAAGTCAAGAGAAAACGGTGATTGGTCAGATGTAATCTCTGATACTTGACTTCATCGGTAATATAACTTCTGGCGAGAGTTTCAGTTTCCCAAATGTATTAATTAAATTGTTAGGTGAAAGTACATAATACTTAACAAATCCCCTCACCATTTAAATAATGGCTTTCTAAGTGATAACATAATTATGTCAGCACGGTCAGCAAACCGCAGAAGATTATCTAGAAAGCCATTATTAACATGTGGAGGGGATTTGTTGACTATTCTGTACGTTCACCTTACAATTTATGAATAAATTTACGAATAGAAATGTGTACTAAACTTGGCAAACTAAAAGAGTTAAGCGATCCAAGTCTTTATTATCAGTAAAAAGGTCTGACTTAACACTTTACACTTTGAGTCTAGCACTTTTCTGGTTTGCACTGTTATACATTAGTTCACTACTCTAACGGCATTGAGCATACAACTTAAATTTCGGCGAACAAATACAATATCTCATCATATGAGTTAAGTTTATAGTATTTGCTTATATAAAGGCATCCGAACTTTAAATTGGCTGAAAAAGCTATTAAAAATATAATACATCGCTAGATGACCCCCATCAACTCTGCTAATAAAATAAGATTAATCATTTATTACAAAAAAAATTAAAACATCGAACCATGTAGTTAAAAATAACACTTCTCAGACCTAAAATACATATGAAAGAAACTATATAATATATCAGTTTCAATGCCCCATGGGAGAATGTATCTCCGAGAATGACAATAAAACTAATTCTTACATCGGTTTCACAACCACAACACTTTCTCAAAGATTACCCAAACATCTCTTTGACTCTAGCTCCATTTGCCAACACAAAAAAAACATGACTGCCCCCCACAATATAGACACATTCTGGTTAACAATACTAAAATAATACACCACGATACTAACACCAAAAGATTAAAAATTCCTTAAGCCCTCTACATAATAAGTAAACATACTACAATCAATAATGTGAATTACGAAACTAGTCATAATATTTTAAAATGTCTAGCATAGTAATAAACGTTACCAAATTCTTAGCTATTAAGCAATTATACGTTTGAATCTTGAACGCGCTTAGAACGTAATCAAATTCTTAACGGTGAGGCAATCAAACTTTTGAATCTTGCATGCTCTTAGCACGTAACCACGCTTCCATGTAACATCTCAATATTATAGACGTTCATTTTAAGTTGTAAATTACTGGCCGTTATAATGATAAAACACTCAACAGTAAGGACATATTTTTTTAAGAAACCAAAATCAACACCGCCTGAAGATGATTTGACGAATCAAATCGAAAGTACTCACAAAGACGGAAAGAAAATGGAACTAGAAACACATAGAACATACATACAGCAATTTGCCCGAAACACTAAATGGACCATTCGGAAAATTGAAAAATAAATAAAGTCTTATCAAGCAAAAACACTCCGTGTTATTTAATAATGTGTGCCTCAATATAAATATATATATATATATATATATATATATATATATAAACATTTAGTTTTGTTTACATAAGCCTAGTTTCATTTCTAGCTTTCTCAAATCCGAAAATAATAACGAGAATATAAATTAGTATAATAGGTAGAAAAGAATACGAAATCGGATATCAGGTTATGAACAAACACGAAAATATATACAAAAATTTAAAAACAACAACAGCACATCAGGTCAAAAGTTATCTCTTCAAATTTAAACGTGCATCATTTGAATTTAGTCTGGATTACTTCTAGTGGACATGAGAGGGTGTGAAAATTTACATTACCTTACAAATAATCCACTGCATGAAATATTTAATAGAAATACCATAACACTCAGATATAGTTGCAAAGAAAAGACTGTACAAAATAATTAAAAGCTATAACTGACATATTCTAAACAAGGGGAATAGACATAAAAAGAATAGTAAGGTTAATCAGGCCGAAGACAGTAAGAAGAGCAACCATAACTACAGAAACAAAAATAACTGTCGACTACATAAAAATATCAAACTAAAAGTATAGTCTACATATGAACAGTGTACCTATAAGATAACCCTTATGAAAAGAGATTCTGCATGGTGTTACCTGTACATATTTTAAAACCAGTTAGTTTAACCGTAAAACATCTTTTAATAACACTTCACAATAACACTTCACTATTTCAATACGTATGGTATTAGGAGACAAATAATAGAGTTTACACTATTAAGTGGAGAATATTAAAGGAGGTCGCGATACCTACGGAGCACAGCCTTACGTGTTATCTTTGTCTTAATGAAAAAATAGTGATCATTAGATTCAAAGAGAGAGATGGATTATTGAACGAAAAGGAAGAAGTAGGAATTTGTTTTAGGCGCTTCAAATAAATAACGTTTGATCAATATAGAAGAAGCTAATATTAGAACTATTATTTTAAATATCAAAAAAATAATTCTACTAGATCGGTAATGAAATAATATCAATCTTTTATCAACTAGAGTTCGTATTCTTTAAAGTTACTAAAATTAACTTATGTAACCGCTAATAAATACATAACACGTAGCAAATAGTAATAATGAAAAACTATTGATTTGAAATTCTGTAGGGACGTTCTGAAGAAATAGTAACATACGATGGTAAATAAAAGCACGAAAAGACAAAAGAACTTGATGAAAGAATGAATAACTATGGTAAAATGTTGTTTTTTCGATTTTTCTAAGACGTTAATAATTATAAGGGCTCCTCATCTCCATAAAGATGTATTTATATATATATATATATATATATATATATATATATATATATATATATATATATATGTATTATGTCTTTATCTGTGACTATGTATATGTGTATATATACGTACATGTGTATTTGCATATGTATGTACATGTAAATATGCAATTAATTAATAAGCTGTGTTTTAAAATCCGTAGTGAAACAAAAATGACAGTTTTATGTTTGTTTCTGTTGAAGAATAAAAATAAACTGTGAGGAGAGAAATTAGAAATAAAAAAGAAAACAAGCAAAGAACGGGATCTGATCAGATCCCGTTCTTTGCTTGTTTTCTTTTTTATAGTTTTTATAGTTACGTGTACTTCCTCTTACCCTAGAATGAATCCATATTGTATTCGAAGAGTGAACCTTGTAATATGAGACCATAATTTGTGACCGGATATGCTGTTGTTGTCTGTTTTGTTTGTGTTTTTTGTCTCTAATATCCACCTTGTTTTTGTTATCTATTCATGATCTGAATTTATATTTTCATAATTACTTTAAGCTCTGAGGAAGCGTAAACCTAATCGCTGAAACGCAACCATCGTTTTGTAAACGAAATTCAATGTTTATATCATAAATATTTATAAATCTCTACTTGGTATTGAGCACATTTATGAAAATAATAGCTTCACCTTCATTTTATAAATACATTTA
This sequence comes from Sepiola atlantica, assembly GCA_963556195.1. Lineage (NCBI taxonomy): Eukaryota > Metazoa > Mollusca > Cephalopoda > Sepiida > Sepiolidae > Sepiola > Sepiola atlantica. The sequence continues at coordinate 61,207,869 of OY744515.1, forward strand.
AACGTGTTTAATTATATACATATATAGTTCATTACTATTTTCTTATATATAGACATGTACTATTATAAGATAAGATAATATATTGCATATATATATATATATATATATATATATATATATATATATCGCATTTACTTCAACAGTGCTCAATGCGTGATTATAACTTAGTAATATTATGAAATATATCTATAGCAATTAAGCTACGCAAAAATGTTTATGTTTCATTGCCGTTGGAAATAATCAAGCTAAATATGCATTATTCGGTTTTAGTTGTAGTTGGTGTGTATTAGTATATGCAGCGAAGTAAAGCAATTACAGATATGCGGATCTCTGATTCTGCAAACTTTGCTTAATTATAAACCCCAGCATATTTGTGCACTCATCCTTTTCAGATGATACGTATTGTTCTGAAATTAAGAAGGGGCATGTGTCTTCAGCCGTGAACAAATCGAATTACGATGGACCTCAATTTAATTGTATGAAATGTCTGAATTTTATTATTAATCCGTTTCCCACTTCTCTGTCTCCATTTACCAAACAAATACTCTACATATCATTTCGCTGTATTTTCATTTCCTTTTCATGTCTTATTTGCTTACTGTTCATCCCTTTTATTGCTGTCTTGAGTTCTAGGAATTCCTTTAAGAAAATCCCCGTCATCAGTTGCTATTCTGGTGTCGATGACATTCCGTAAATAGCTCGAAGCAACGCTCGTCTCATTCTCGGGAAGCGGCGTCTTAAGCGGCGTGTTTGTGATTAGCAAAGAGTAGGCTGATTATTACGTCGGAAGCCAATGGAGGGTGAGTAATCCGCCCTTGAAAACAAGAGGCTCTACGTGAAAAGGTCATAACCATAACCTTGGGAAAATGTCAACAGTAGTTCTTTCAGTGTAACTTGTCTGCAATTGAAAGGGCAGTGATATCTGGAATCAGCTGAGTAAATGGCGCATGGATCCTGACTAGAAACTGAGAGAAACGGCTATATATCTGATGAGTGAGAACGTTATTTTAAATTTAAAGCTGTTCGACTTAGTGTTCTTTTGCAGTGGAAACAAGATTATATTCTAATTGTGAAAGCCTATATTTTCTAAGTAATAGAAATAGAAAACGGTAAGATTTATTTTAGTTAACCTATCTTGCTAAGACAATTTGTAAGTGGATCGCTGACAATTACACAGAGTATCAAAACATACTCTGGTTCATAGTATGTAGATCAAATATAATATGAGCATTTCGCATTGAATATTTAATAAGCTTCTGCTAATTATGTATTTGCATATTGAACAAATCGTAGAATTCTGCTCGTTACCGTCTTGTATTAAAAACGCAATAGTTTATGCAACCATGATAAATACCACACAAAATGTGTGAAAGATTAGATATTGACGTGTTTTATGATCTACGCGTTTCTCGAGAAACTGAAATTGCATAGACGCCTCTTTCTCCAGATCCTTATTCACTGGATTTTTTCTTATAGAGATATTCCAAGGAAAATCTGTACAAGGTTCACCCAACTTTTTTCAAGGAATTAAAAGAAATCATTTACTGATGTTTTAAGCGAAATCGTCCAAGTGAAGCACGCCAACAGAACTGGCTATTATTATTATTATTATTATTATTATTATTATTATTATTATTATTATTATTATTATTATTATTATTATTATTATTATTATTATGTACTCACTAAAAGTTCTCACACAGGTCATCAGTGATTGCTCACCGACAACCGGTGGTATTCCCTGGAGTCTGAGTGACAACAAGTATCTCCATATTTCTAGTATACTCCACTTCTTGATGATATCACCCGCAAATAAACTTGCAGTATCACAACAGCCGTTTACCATTATTTCTCGGTCGTAAAGACCATTAGTCTTCTCTGGGATTCGGGTGGCAATAAGCCTCCACAAAGTCCCACCAGTCTACATACTAGCAGTGGAGGTCTGGTTTGTGCTGTTCCTCCTCAGTCTTCGCATCTTCCTTGAACCTACGCACATATTCTGTGTGATGTCAGCCTAGGCTGGTACCATGTTTTTTTTTCGGGGGCGGGCGCTGAATTGATGGTGTTTCTTCCTATTTCTGTTCATTGGTTCATTTGTGTGTCGTGTTTGTTGAGGTCGGTGTAATTTATTGGGGGAGGGGGCTTATGAAGTGATTTTTTTTCTGTTTCTTTGTTTGTGATGTTTTCTTCCTGTAGTAGATTGTGGCTGTTTTGATCATTGCCGTCCTTTGTATAGTTTCAATGATCTCTTTGATTCCAATTTCTTCCAATCTTTTTCCAGTTTTTTGGGGGATTGTTCCTAGTGCTCCTACGAGTATTGGTATTATACTGACCTTTTTCATGCTCCATATTCCTTTCAGTTCTCTGGCTAGTTCCGTGTATTTGCATCATATTTTTGGTTTCTTTTATTTCACTCTGTGGCCTGCTGGAACGGCGAAGTCTACGATTGCAAAAGTTTTCCTTCTTGTTGATTATTATAGCATCCGGTATCCTTGCTTGTATGAGTTTGTCTGTTTGTATATCCATATCCCAGATGATTTTGTGTTTTTCGTTTTACAGTACTATTTCTGGTGTATGTTTGTACTATTTGTCTGCGTATTCGAAATTCTATTATTTGCACAGTTCTCGATGTACTGTTTTCCCCACACAGTCATGCCTGTTCTTGTATTCTTTTTGGGCTACTTTGCTATATTCACTTATTGTATGATTTACTGTTTCGTCTCTATGATCACACAGTCTGCTTTTACTGTTTTCCTGGGTTTTATCTATTTTAGCTTTAATGTAGTTTGTCCTAATTGCATCGTTCTGTGCAGCCATCAGTACATATTCCGTTTCTTTGTTGAAGTGTTATTATTTTGGGCCATGCCCAACTATTTTTTGTTGGTGTCCTCTCTTGTCAGTCTTCTGAAGCGTCCATGTAGTTGTTTTTCTTCCCACTTTTCTTTTCTTGTCGTTTTGTTTTTGGTTTCGATGATTCCCGAGTTGTTCATTGGAACGGTGTCTCTTGCTGCAGTGATAAGGATTTCCGTGTGTTGAGGTATGTATTTCTCCAGCTCTTTTGTTTAGTCTTCCACACAATTTTCTATACTTACCAGTCCTTTACCCCCTTCGTTTCTTTTCATGTAAGGTATGACCGTATCGTCTTTTGGATGTAGTGCGTTGTGTATGATCATTAATCTTCCAGTCCTCTTGTCAAGGTCCCTGAGTTCCTCTTTGGTCCAGCCTATGAATGTCCCAGAGTATCTTATTAGTGCTATTGCCCAGGTGTTTATTCCTGTTACTAGATTCGTGCTATATAATTTCGTTTCTAGGAGTTTTCTTGTTCTTCGGAAATATTATTTTCCAATCATCTCTTTAATTTCTGTAGATTTGATGGTGTCTGCTTCCAGAACTCCAAGATATTTGTAGCTATCCTGTTCGCCTAGCGCCATCATTTCCTCTTGATTGAGGAAGTCCCATGCATTCTGTTATCTCCAGTTTTCCTTTGTTCTACTTCTAGTAGTGCACACTTTTCCATTTCGAATTCCATTTGGATGTCCTGGCTGAAGATTCTGGTTGTATTTATCAGCTTTTCCAGTTCTTTTTTATTTTTGCAAATAGTTACAAGTCATCCATGTACATCAGGTGGTTTACGCTTAGTTCTGTCTGTAAACTTGTATCCGGCATCACATTTTCTGAGTATGTAGTTGAGTGGCTGCATAGCTATTATAAACAGTAGTGGTGATAGTTAGTCTTGGAAGATGCCTCTCTGTATCTTTATCTTAGTCAGGTGTTGTCCTCCAGCTGTCAGTTCCAGTGTCCATGTTCCCATTGCTTCTTAATAAGATTAATCATCCTTTCGGGTATTTTGTATATTTTCAAACATTCAATTATCCATACTTGAGGGATTCTGCTGTAAGCTTTTTTGTAGTCAATCCATGGATATATTTATTTTTCTGTTTTTTTTACCTCCTTCAGGATCTTTTGATCGATGTATAAGAGGTCATGCGTCCCTCTTTTCCCTTTACGGCATCTTTTTTGTTCTTCGAGGAGTAGTCTACGTTTGTTTAGGGTCTGGTAGATTTGTTCTCTAAGTTGTGCCGTCAGTATTTTCTACATTGTTGGTAACAGATTATTGGTGTGTAGTTGCTTGGGATCGTTCCTTTTTGGAAGTTTTTTGTATAAGCGTTGTCCTTCCTTTGGTCATCCGCATTGGCATGTCTGTTTTGTGGATACATCCTCTCAGTTTCTGCGCCAGTCTTTCATGTAGGGTTGTGAATTTTTAAAACCAATATGCATGTATTCCATCATGGCCTGGGGCTTTCCAGTTTGGCATTTTCCTTAGGGTGTCCTTAATGGTTTCTTTAGTAATCTCCGTTTC
>OY744515.1:61217228-61302228 GCA_963556195.1 Sepiola atlantica
CCTGTCTCATATTCTGTAGATGTTTTCCAACACAGTGTAATCAATAGTTATTTTTTATGTTTTTTTATGTATTTATTGTGTGCAATAAATGTTGTTTTTCATAGCACTCCATGAGCAAGAGGCTGGAAGCAAAAGGTCGGGACATTTTGATTATCAGGGAACTATACAGAAAATGACGTTACCAAAAATTGTTCTTCAGAAACTCAGTAAAACAGTGAATGTATGCTCAGAAACAAGACCTTGTTGAAGGAAACCAATTCTTATGTTTGATTTCCTAATTGCCTAAGAAACCGCAAGTACAGATGGCGAATCAACTTCTTTGTAATGTAGCAAGAAAAATCCTAGAAATGTGCTCGATTAATGGCGAATTAAAGTTAAAAAGTAAATAAAGAGTGTAATATTTATTTATTTTGGTACAGAAAAATTAGTACAATATTTGTACCGTAGGTTTCAAGCACAAAAGGACTTAGCCTTCCGGCTTTCTTCAGCTTCTGTTGTCATAACATACATAACACTCTAAGCAAAGAACGGGTCCAAGCGAGAGTGACACGTGACTTCACATTTCCAAAACAGATGACAACAGAAACTAAAGAGAGGCGGATGGCAAGGTCCTGTGCTTGAAACCGACGGTACAAATGTTGTACTAATTTGTCTGTACCAAAATAAATAAATATATATATATATATATATATATATATATATATATATATATATATATTTAAGGCATACCTTTTTTATTGAATTTGTTTTACTTTACATTTGTAATTATTAATCTACGATTACATGGATGCATTTCTTTCTGTGCACGTGTCTGCGTGCATGTGTATATGTGTGTCTGTGTGCGTCGGCTACTTTTAGCCTATTTGACCGAGAAACATGAGATGCATATGAGCGCTCTCGATAGAAAGTATTGGTTGAGAGGTGTTTTCATTTAATCATTAATCGATACATTATGTTTATTTTGGTATTAAAAGTTATTAAGAATTGTTATTAAGAATTGTTATTAAGAATTGTTATTAAGAATTTTGTTTCGGTATGTTTAAATAATAGGGAACATTATTTATGAATATGCGCAACGTATATAGAAATGGGCGAATAGAATATGTTAATTTATAAATCTAAATATATGTACGGAGTGTGATAAATATCACTATGCCTATTATGCTTCGATCGTCTGATAAATTTCATGTACCTACTATTAAAAATGTAAATAAAAGTATGTTTAGTTATCATTAATTCTTCAGTTTTTATGAAAACTAAAAATTGAAATTGTCTTTTTGTCCCGTTTCGTCAAAAAATAAAATAGAGTTATCTCCCTTACATTCCCATCACATTATATAACTGCGTCGGTGACGATCAGTCAATCGATGTGGACACTAGGCTGTACTCAAACAAACATAGTGACCAGTCAACAACAAAACTCGAACGAAAATATAACCTCAGATGGCATTGACCAACCATAGGTTAATTGAAATAAATTAGCACCACGTAAATTAGACGAACATGCTAAGACAACACCAAGAGAACTAAAAAAATATGACATATATGAATTCAGATCATATTATCGGTCTCTAATAAAACAACGGGGTGGCCCCCACATTGGTTGGTATCACTGAAGATGGTCGTGAAGTGTTTTAAAATATGAAAAAACCGAGGAGGAAAAGCACCATGAAGACCTCCACGGAAAAGGGTAAGTAGAGTAACCGGATCTTGAGATAGCTTATTATCTCTCCAATTCCACTATAAACAAACCAAAACGCTAGAACTCAATGGTAAGCGGCTGTTGCGAGGACACAGAGTTATTCGCAGCTGGTGACGAAAAAAAGCTAAGTGTACTAAAAATCCAAAGAGACTTGTTGTCACTCACAATCCAGGAAACACCGTTTGGCATTGTCAAGAAGCGATCACCGGTAATGAGTCGCGTCGAAACTCCTAGTGAGAAAGACATGATGATGATGATGATGATGATGATGATGATGATGATGATGACGAACATGATGATGATGATGATGATGATGATGATGATGATGATGATGATGATGATGACAAACATGATGATGATGATGAATATGTATATTATATATATATATATATATATATATATATATATATATATGTATATATGGAGAGAATGAGAGAGAATGAAATAAGTAGAACATATTTCCACGTGAAAAAGTATGTATTCAGTCCATTTGACGTTTCTTAATACTACACACCTTATTTACATTTATAAAAATGGTATGCGTTCACATCTGAGATAGCATTTTATTTTAAATATTATAGAAGTCGCGCCAGACCATGCATGAAGCCACTTGATTTAAGGGAGTAAAAATAACGAAATATGATTAACGCAAAAAGAGGAGATTCCTATTGACTTTAGTCTTGAAATGACCAAGACTATAGGTAGAAGGAAACAATTCAGCAGGAGAAAACTCTACAAGCCCGATGGTCTCGGAAATATAAAGATTTATTACAACACGTGCATATCTGAATGGGTATTAAATTAAGTAACGTTATATAGTGATTTCGTACCATCACTGTCTCGATATATAAAGTATTTTATTTTAACACTATACATTACAGTGTCTGTTGGGTGTGCCGGGATGTCATCGATGGTATCATGTCGGGTCTTCGGAAAGAAACCGGCTTATAGTAGGGAATTGGCACTCTAACACCGTAAGGTAGGTGAAAACATCGAGAGACAAAGGGAAAAGCACAAGTCAGCGATTAAAGACAAACCAGCGGTGCCCAATTTGTTGTGTTCTTTCGAAATAGATGTTCCTTATTCGTAAAGAGCTGTACGTTATTGTTGTTTGTTTAAGAGGCATTTTTTAAATGTTTTAATTTCCTTTTTTTATTTAGATGTTATCTAAAAGGCGTTTATACTAGTGAATATACATATATTTATGATACATGCTATATATATATATATATATATATATATATATATATATATATATATATATATATATGTGTGAATATACATATATATATATGTATGAATATATATATATGTATATGTATATATATATGTATATATATATATATATATATATGTATATATATATATGTATATATATATATATGTATATATATATATATATATATATATATATATATATATGTATATATATATATGTATATATATATGTATATATATATGTATATATATATATATGTATATATACATGTATATATATATATATTTATATATATATATGTATATATATATATGTATATATATTTATATATATATGTATATATATATATGTATATATATATATGTATATATATATATGTATATATATATATGTATATATATTTATATATATATATGTATATATATATATATGTATATATATATGTATATATATTTATATATATATGTATATATGTATATATATGTATATATATATATATATATTTATATATATATGTATATATGTATATATATGTATATATATATATATATATATATATATATATATATAGAGAGAGAGAGAGAGAGAGAGAGAGAAGGAACAGTAGTTTAAATATGAAAAAAGTATGCTGCAAATGACTGAGCACCTATGGGTATCACACAAGGCCAATATAGGAATAAACTCACCAATGTACTGGGTAGAAATTGTACACGCTTAAATTTGAACCTGGAAACAATTCAACATTCAAGAAAACACTTATCAGTGCCAAAATAAAACCACAAAATATATTATTTATGCTCACAAAGTTTATAAAAACCACAAGCAGGCATATAAATTTACAATAAACTTACATGTTAAGGATATCAATATTTAGTGCCAAATTCTTCTCTTCACACTACCAAATACATCCATCCAAATGCCTGCGATAGCATTAATGTTGTATATTACATATTTTGCACTAAATGTCCAAATACAGAATACGTAGGCGAAAGAAAATTAGCTTTTAGATTAAGATATGAGAACCAGAACTTCTTTAGTGTCAGACAAAAACAGCCTATTTCCAAATAGCAAAACAATTTCAACCAAATAGATCATACTTGAGATAGCCTCAAATGCATTTTAATAGACACTAAATATACGTCAATATATGCACGCATACAAACATTACATTGTTTTTGTTGAGATCGTTGACAATGACTTGATTTCACAAAAAATCAAGCCGTGTACATATGATGCATAGGAGACTGATCAATCTTTACTTAGATGCTGATGACTGATTATCAATATTTTAAAATACTGGGAACTATTTCTTAAATAGATAGAAAGGCAACGATTGTATAATTTTGTAAGACTAGGAGCAAGTTCCGTAGTAGCTTTTTAACACAATCACGACTAGAATGTTATCATGGCTAGTTTTTTTTTGTTTTGCTTTGATATAAGTTCTTGCTTGATAAGTATGGCAATGCATCGAACCGATATACACTGCTATTTCAGAAAACTCGCGGAAACCATATTTTTACACAGTAATATTTTTTTAGAAATAAAGTATAGGATACTTTTATGTTTACTTATTGTGTAACATTTATTCCCCGTAAAACTATAGAAGCACAACCTGTCCTGTTACTTTTCAGACAGACCTCGTATATATACAAGTTCCAAGCGATGTTTATGCTTTCTTTGTCGTACAATCTAAACGCAACACCGATGACGTTGCAGTTTCTATATTGTTTACATATATGTGTAATCTTTCTATATTACGGAACACAATTAGGATAAACATATTAGTACGCATACTCCGATACACTTACTACTTATATTTTATGAAAAATATGTTTATTAAAAAATGTCGTAATATATTTCAATTTAGCCTAAATCAATGCATCTACATTTTCATTACTTACAATCCTATATTATATTTCTGACGTACTCCGAACACACACACATATATATATATATATATATATATATATATATATATATATATATATGGAATCGATTGAGAATATGGATATGTTTTTCCTCTCATCGTGACCATCTAAGTGCGTAAACAGGAAAACCTTTGACAACAAGATGATTTTTCTTTTTTTAATAGTATCGTCTTCGCTTTCATCTTCCATTATTCATCAGAGAAAATCGTTCGATTAAACAAACATGGACGGCGTCCGGCCAATTGTCAAAAACATTGGTCGCCATTTTAAAAATCAAGAATGGAGAAAATAGAACAAAACAGTAAAACAGGATTTATTTACGCCTTGCGGTCCTTTTTCGTTCAATGATAAATGTTTTCCCAGCGATTCAAACACAAGGACATTAAAAATATCCGTCTTCTTTGAAAAAATCGGAAGATCTTTGTTTATATTAGTAGGCATATAGATCGGTCACGTCAGTTCTTGCAGCGCATTTATCTCTCATATATCTCTTATATGTATTTGTAACTATAGATTTATGTGTCAGCTATATATATATATATATATATATATATATATATATATATATATATATATGTGTGTGTGTGTGTGTGTATGTGTGTGTACTATCAAATATTTTGATGAGCCTGGGAGGAGTGTAGAATGGTGAATGAACATAAACTACACTGACCTGCAAAACGATGGGTTAATCACTGAGAAGATGGTTTCATTAGGAAAGTAGTCTACTGTCCCCACAAAAAGGAGAGCTAGTTATATCATGACAACATAAACGATACAACATTACTCCTATCTCCCTTAAGGAAAAAGTCATCTTGGGAGGATGATATCATGAAGAACGAACGTATACACTATTGCCTCCCGTAGAAAATCATAATATACTACACTGACCCGCTAAAAAAACATATAAAGCCTAGGAAGATTCACTCCTGTACAACAAAATCGACATATTAATCCATTAGATAGATTGTATCATGACAACAGAACATATTACACAAGAGTCGAAGAAATAATAACTGGGATGACCCCATCATAAAAGCAGTTTATAATGCCTGCGAGTACATTATCATGGCATAAGAGAAGATACTACACCCCCCAAAAAGAAGAGTGTCTCGTGACAACATGATAAATAATACATAACCTCCTCCCACAAACGAAGATGAATTCTTGCAAAAATTACCGCCACATATATATATATATATATATATATATATATATATATATATATATATATATATATATATATATATGATTATTTTTTATTTATTTAGACATGTACAAATTTGGCATGTCGATATTATCGATCAACAGCTATTAGAAACTGAGATATCATCAGGCAAAATGAAGATCCGACCCTTACTTCAGATCATATTTGGAAGGAATTTTTCCAAATATGATCTGAGGTAAGGAACAGATTTACATTCTTCCTGACGATATCTCAGTTTCTTACAGCTGGTCATGGATATCAGCGACCTGCCAGTGTCGCAGATTTTCTACATGCCTGTATAAATCAAAATAATTATGCATCTAAAAGCTCCATTTCATATTGAGCACTTTTTTAAAGCCCGGTTTAAATTCTCTGGATTTTTATTCTGTGGATGTTTACTTAACGTGGATTACACACACACACACACACACACACACACACACACACACACACACATATATATATATATATATATATATATATATATGTATAAATATACATATATAACATATGGGGATGAAGCCAAGACAGCCGAAATTATCTAGGTGTAAGTCGTACACTATGTAAGAAAATGAATATCACCTGACACCGTCCCGTAAGAAATAGATCAGCATTGACTGGTAGCACCGACAATGGCCGTATAGGGCGTTCGATTTAATATAAAGACCAAGGATGGATAGCATAGCACCTTTCAGTTTACGACTGGAATAGAACGGAGAATATGAGAATATGTAGTAGACGTACTGTCGTGTGAATTCTTCCTGTTATTATCAAGGTGAAAACTTTTGTAACGCCTGATGTGAAAACGCCAAGTAAGATATAATAATACCGGAACGGAAGGGAGATTATTCGAGTATTGTAACGTGTATTCAACAGAAAGCCACCAATCGTTATTAGCCATGCATTATTAGTAACAGCTTGTGTGATTACTCGACGTGGTGTAGAAGGTGGGGGAGGAGAAGAAGACAAAGAAGAAAAAGATGAAGAAGACAAAGAAGAAGAAGAAGAAAAAGATTAAATCATTCGAAGATTTTTAAAACTTAACCAAAAAGAATACACCAAAGAAAGTGTTTAAAAAGAGAGAAAAAAGGATTTTTAGAGAGAGAATAGTTTTAATAAAATAGTTCCAACGCATCTCCCTAGCTATCATACGAGGCAACGCCATGTCTATTATGAAGTCATCCCGCTACATCTCCCAAGCTATCATACGAGGCAACGCCATGTCTATTATGATGTCCTCCCGCAACATCTCCCTAGCTATCATACAAGTCAACGCCATGTCTATTATGATGTCATCCCGCAACATCTCCCTTGCTATCATACAAGGCAACGCCATGTCTATCATGATGTCATCCCGCAACATCTCCCTAGCTATCATACGGAGCAACGCCATGTCTATTATGATGTCATCTCGCAACATCTCCCTAGCTATCATACTAGGAAACGCCATGTCTATTATGATGTCTTCCCGCAACATCTCACATTTCTCGTTTCTATTTCTGATTTTTACATGATGTACGGATTAATATTTGTTTTTATTTTCATACTGTACTATTGATCGATTGTTTATTTAAATAGAAAATATGTGTTTATATATTTATTGTTTTAAAATATTATAATTTGTTATAACTTTCAATAAATAAATGAAATAAAGATTTTTAAAAAATCAGAAAAATAAATTTCAAGAATTATGAAAATTCGTATGAATCAATTCGTTTCTCTTGTTGGCATTGGTATACTTTCTAGAAAGAGGTACTTACAGGATAGACCACGTGAAAAGTGCCAACATACCTAAGTGAAAGTGGTACTATGGAGCCAACTGGATACAAACTTGGCAAGCTAAGATCGTCACTCTACGTCTGTAGTCACTTCACCACGGAAACCTCACATTTCAAGAATTGAAATAGAATTTTGAAGATGTAAAAGAAAATGAATAGGGAATACATTGCGTAATTCTAAAATAAATGGGTTGTTCTTTCACAAGACCTGCGGTTCAATTCGAGGATGCAATGCCTATGTTGCCCAAACCTGTTTTTGCTGTTGCGTTACCGAACAATGCGAGGAAGACGGACATGAATGAACAAGTGAAAAGAGTCAGAGAAACCTATAAAGACGTCCGCAATCACAGCTGCTCGCCTCCATTACAAACAAAAAGAACGCCTTGCTGTTCGACGATACACCTTATCTAAAATCGGTAAATGAAGGCGTCCATGACAGCGGAATTCATGCGTACGGAGAAAGAGTGTCGAAAAGAAGTTTCTTTCCCGTACGCAATGCAATTAAAGAAAAGAAAGCCATCCAATTCTTGGTCGATTCGGAAACCAAAAAAAAACACCGACATCGTTTCGGCTATATCTATCGAAAGGTGGCAACATTGTGTACACAGGAGAGGGTGTGTAAATTAAAAGGGAGTATGGAGAAAAGAAAGAGATGGTGAAGAGAGGAGGTATGAATTAAGATGAAGGAGGGGGGAACAAATAAATAAAGAATTGAACCGATGTACGCTGCCTGCAAATATAAGTTGACACTTCACAGCAAGAACTCGTCTTCCTACACCAACGGAAAAAGGATAATCTTTCTCCCTCCATATACTTAGCGTCGACGGGATTTCCATGGACAGATATTCTTTGCAAGGGCTTCCCGTCTGCGGAACACATTACTGCAGGACTACTTGCCTGCTGATTACAACTTGGTCGTCTTCAAATCCAATGTCAACAAATTCTCATGAGAAACCGCCCTATGAATAATAAAACGCAGTTAATACCATTGATCAATGTTAGTATTAATACTTACTATCGAGTAGCCTTTTTATATGAACCAATTTTAGATATCATTTACCAACGACTGCTCCGTGTCTTATTGGTGAAAACTATCGACTATCACCTAGATGGTAGGAGGTTCGATCTCTAGCTTGGGATACTTACTAGTCTATCCGTACTGAAGAGTTGTGATACAGTGAAACAGTATTCTGTGAATATATATATATATATATATATATATATATATATATATATATATTACTGTTTCATGTATATACACATATATTATAAAGTGATATAATATATTGTGTATAGATTTTCAGTATTAACTTAAAATATGCCGAGCTAAGTGTCTTAGCCTTACGATTCCGTTGCGGTGATGAAATAGGCACGCCTCTGTTTGGCTCAATGGCCAAAATATATTTGCATACTATATATATATATATATATATATACATATGCATTTTATTATTATTATTATTATTATTATTATTATTATTACTTTTAGTATTATTATTATTATTATTATTATCATTATTATTATCATTATTATTATTATTATTATTATTATTATTATTATTATTATTATTATTATTATTCCACAGATGAGAACTTCTTGGAAATACACTCTAATTGTGTTAAATATTAATTATCAATTTCATGATTATTGTATGAAGTATGGAAGATATGAAAGTTATTAGAAGATTTCAGAAAGGTTTAGTAAAAGAATATGAATTCATACCGATGTGTCGAAGTAAGGTATAATTGTTACGATCGAGATCCTATATTCTTTCCCTTGTTACAACTACTAAAGAAAAGAGGAGGATGTACACGGATGAACAAGGAGTACGGCGTGCTTTTCTTTTTCCCTATCTCCTCTCTTTCTTCGTCCTTAAATTTGTGACGAGAGAAAGTAGATGCTGAATGTAGATTTACTTTCTTTACCCAACTGGAATAAAAAAGGTGCGGCCCAGAAAATGAATACTGTAAAACAATAAGAGAAAAATGCAAGTGGATATCTGATAGATCATCCTTATTTACAGGCCAGACCACGTGCGACATTCTTAACATATTTAATAAAACGGCAAAGATTTTGAAGTGTTTGCATAAAGAGAGAGAGAGAGAGAGAGAGAGAGAGAGAAAGAGAGAGTTGGTCAGAGAAAGAGAGAGAGAGATCTATTAGCAGTTCGGATCTTCTTACCGGTTGGAATTGAAGACGAATGTATCTCTCTTCGTCTACTACCACGGCCACTAATTTTGTACCAACGGGATATCGATATCAATATGAAATTATTTCCAAGATAAGCAAATGCACGTCGGTCATCTATCCCCTTGTCTCACTCTCTCTCTACACATTTATCAAAGAACTGTTTCATTTTTGTGACACCTATCGCATTCCATCCTCTCATTTTCCCATAACCCACTTATCGACTCTCATCACCTCTCCTCCTGGACTCTTCCATGAAATAAAACTTTCTTCAGCTTTATACATATTTGTGTTTGTGTCCCTCATCGTGCATCGTGCATAGTATTTTTATCAGTTCCCACCCGACAGACACCTAACCAAGTCACATCGTTGCCTAGATTGACTACGCCATTGTACAGACCCAAAATAGAATTTACATTTACACACACGAACGCAGGTTGTGACAATAATAGAAACACAATTTATTAAATCTTTATTTGTTCATGGTGAAAAATGACATAATCATTGTGACATTAATCATTTAATATCACCCGCGCAGGGGACACCTAACTAGTTATGTAACACCATACTTCGGAATGCGAGCATCTATTCAGCTTTCGTATCCCCCTGATTTAAACCTTTATCTCATGCGCGTCTCTGGATATATTTTTGCTGAGATGTAGATGAAAAAGACAGTTATTAGGAATGCTTTTTCTGTTCTACAAAAGCCAGAAGTATGTGTGCGTTTGGGGGTGTCCACCTGAAAATCAGGAAAGTACAAAAGATTACCCACAGAGCTGATGTATTATTGTACAATATAGCCTAGGACAAACTATAAATAAAGTGTTATGTTAATATGCATTCTGTTGGAGATTTGAGTGTGTTAGAAGAGGGGAAATACTAGAGCGAGTGGTCAAAGAAAAGAGTGGGTAAAGAAGGGAATAAAGAGAGTTAGAGAGATAGAAGTTAAAAAAGAGATGTTACACACATTTTTCTTTAAACTTTTTTATTTTGTTTCCATGTCCCCGGACAACAATGGGTAGCGAAGCTTGTAACGTTATCCCCGTTCTAGTACTATACCCTTAATGCAAAAGCTGTTGCAGCAGCAATGAAGAATCGAAAACAATAAAGTTTTTTTTTGTATAGCTCACAATTTATAGTAGTAGAATGTCGACATTCCCTTGATATAACTCAATCTTAAAAATGCAATAAACTCACCAGCCCACAATGGAGGAAGCGAAGGGCAGAACGTCCGCTCACTTTAATCGTAAGTATAACTCTGAGTCCTTCCCGATTCTCATCGATCAGTGATGTAATTCTGAAAATTGTTTATCATACATTCCTCAAATCAGCATAAAACAAAATACAAACTATAAAATGTTTACAATGTCAATTTTAGTATTACACTTGAAATTATCATAACAATCACAGTCGCATTAAAACGCAATATCTACCAAAATCTGTAACTTACATCTTGTTACTAATCCGGCTACAATTCTTACTCATCATCCTGTCTTTTCCCATCACCCCGGGGAAATCTCGTTATTCTCATCCTATCCTCCCAAACTAAAATGTATAGTAAATATTTGTTTTTAATCGCATTAATTATAATGTTGTATCTTCCTTTATGTCCGTCAACACTCAAAAGTATAGGTAACTAGTGATTTCTGCAAATAACTCCAATCCTGCTCCCTGTTTCCCTGACTGTACTGACATACAGAGGTTTACAACTTATGTAAACAGACATCTAGCCGCACAGCTCCCAACTCAGAATTGCATCCAAAACCTACACCCTAATTCTCAGTAGCCCATTACGTCTACAGTGGCGGCGTGCCTTGTTTGGGTGAAATATGTTTTAAAAAAAACAATAAAAACTATAACCTTACAAACAGTTGTCATCATATATCCTGAACAAGGGCTCATCCCTAAAAAATCCAAATCCACCTTAAACTTCTAAAACTATATGCAGGGAATTCTCCCGATTACTCTTCTCGACATCTCATGGCCTAGGATATGTGTAGCGTTTTCTGTGGTCCCCCCTTCTTTTGATATGGCGGAAAATAAATCCCTATTATCGATTTAGATGAGCCCTATAAAAAACTTCTAAGAAAAAATCGCCTGTTGAAAAACCATGTAAATTGCATTTGATCAAACGTCAACGTCTTCTGATTCAAGTGATACTTGATAATACATATATAGTGTATCACGTTTTTTGTTCAATCGTCCACAGTAATTACAATACATTTTTTACAAAATTGGTGCGCCATATGCGAATTACGCGTCACATGTAGATAAACATAAAAAATAACTATGGTCCAGACCTTTTTCATCTCCTCATTTTTACGAACACGTCTCCAAAAAACCCAATTGATGCTCGTTTTAGCCTCATCCCACCGTATTGGGGATATCTTAAATTCTTTAGCGTGGCGCTTGTTCTTTTTTCTAAAATATGTTCAACTTACACGAATAAAAACTTTGAAAATGTACATAACCAAAAATAGTGTTGTCTTATGTCTTGGGTAAAGAGGTGAGTCTGCTAGCTGGACGAATATGACTGGATACAGAATGGACATTTTTGTCTTCGAAAAATATAATTTATTCTTAGTATTACGTTTTATCAGATCAAATGCTTATAAGGCTTATTCCTCCCCCTTTCATTAATAAAATAAAAGAAATGGCAGTTTCCATTAACTACTCACCCAGTGAATTAAGACGATATTTTTATTTACAAATATTAACAAATGGCCGATTTAATTGGATAACTATCTCCCTTTATTATCTAATGCAATTTCCTTTTTTATCTAAAGAACATGTACTGATAATTATTGTATTTAACTGGGTAGATAAAATCAAATGGCGATTTGTTAGATTAAATTCTATTTAAGCCTTAAATCAAGAATCTGACTACCTTTTTTATATAATAGATGTATACATCTATTTTTGTTTAGAAAATGACATTTTTTTAATGCCACCATTATTCGTAATATCGTTATTTTAAATATATTTAATGATGTTATTTTAAATATACATTAAGCGTTCTATATTTTATTACGTCATATGATTATATCTTATCTTTAGAAAGGATCTACTAGTATATATATATATATATATATATATATATATATGTGTGTGTGTGTGTGTGTGTGTGTGTGTGTGATGAATGCGTGTGTGGCTGCATGTGTCTTCATTTGCCGATTCTAGATAAGGTGACTTGTTTCACGGCCTGTCTTTCTCTGTCTTGACAGTTCTTGTATAAGCAAGCAGACAGCTGAGCTTGTACATGTCTTTTTGTTTCTTTACCTCTTTTTCTTTAGACATGTATTATGTTTTTCTCTTATATCGATCTGTAAAGCACCAACACAAGCCAAAAGATTTCAGAAGAACAATGCATCGCAATCTGAGATTGAACAGGCAGGTCTTTTGAGAGAAGGGCCCGTTTATTTTAGAACGAGAACTGACCTGTGTATTATATATAAATAGTAAGCGTGACGAATATAAGCAATCATTAACATTAAAAAGCTTTACGGAAACAATAAGAATCATTCTGATCACCCTACAAATGAGATAATCATGATAAATTGTTTAATTTATTCGCTTTTTAAATGTTGGTGGTTATTTCACATTGATCATACTGAAAAAAACATTAGTAGTGGACAAATTTAGAATAAACACCTCTAAAATATGTTCCATTTTACCTATCCTATTTTTAAATACTGTGAAAATGTCCTGTATAATTTGGTTTACATGTAATGTTAGTATAACATTTTTTTTATTAAAGACATTTGCTTACATTAGAGATATAATTCTTTCTATTAAATCTTGCTCAAAAAGTTCAGTAACTCTCTCTTTCTCTCTACCCTTCTCGTTCTCTTTATATCTATTCTCTCTCCCCCTATTTCTCTCTCTCTCTTTCTGTCTGTCGCTCTGTCTGTCTGTCTCTCTTTATATACATATATATATAAATATATATATATATATATATATATATTTGTACATAAATGTATATATATGCTTAACATAACAAAAATAACATAACGTTGACACAGAGAATAGACGATATGAAAACACGTACACACGCACTCACACGCACGCACGCACATGCGCAGAAACGTTAAACTGTTGAAAATAATAAAATATTTTTCAAATGGAAAGAATATTTGAAGAGAGTCATGATGCTTGAAACGCGTTATAAATATAAAATTATAAAATAATAAATAATTTTCGAAAAAGTGTTTTTTTTGTAATTCACAAATGTTGGTAGCCTCACTTCTTTAAATATATATATATATATATATATATATATATATATATATATATATATATATATATATATATATATAACTTCTTTGTATAACAGGAAAAATCCCATCAGAGTGCTCGATGAATTGATAATTAAATTTAACAGTTGAAAATTAAGAGCGTAATATTTATTTATTTTGGTACATAAACATTCTCACAGATGACAACAGAAGCTTAAGAGAGCCAGATGTCTAAGTCCTTCTGTGCTTGAAACCGACGGTACGAATGTTGTACTAATTTTCATCTATTAAAATATATATATATATATTTTTAAACCAAGAAAATAACAACGTGCAGGGTATTAGTTGTGTAGTTTTCGACTTTTAGCTGGATATACACACTCATACACACGTAGATAACTGCCGTTTATATAATAGATTGTATATTCCTAATAGAGAGTTGTTATCTGTCTGTCTAAATCTAAAACTATGTTATTACTTCTATTAATGTACTACTGTACTAACTTTTTAATTCTTCGTTCAGTTAACCATACTATTTCAGACTAAAACACTATCTTTCAATGCTAAATACAAGTGGGTAGCGCAGTATTTCTTCGTTTGTCATACCATCTATATAGTCATTATCAACTATTTTTGCCGGACGTAATGAGATACATGTTCTGTTGTCATAAGATTGTCGAACAGGAATTATGTGTAGGATATTTTGTGTTTTTATGAAATTACCGTCCTAGCAATTACATCATATTTGGGGGGAATGTAGTGTAGTATATGTTCTTACGCCGTGATACCATTCTAACAGTCTTTAACATCATTGTTTCGTTAGGGAGTATATATTTGCTATTAGAGAGGATGTGTGTGATTAGTCGTTATAAAAGTCAATATGGTAGCGATTAGATAGTCACCATGAGAACCAATAAAAAATATCTTACAGACAAACATAAGGTAGTCATTACAATTGACTTTCAAAATTATTCGGATATACTAATTTACCGGATATAGTTATGAGGTTACCAAATAGATAGAAAAAATTGTTACAAAAAACGAAATTGCTTTTCTGAAATATTCATGAGCGAAATTATATGGAATCAATTACTTTATGACTACGACTACGACTGACTTTCTACCGTGTCTTATGATGCGTTCCGGTGTATCAATTTTTCATTTGTTTCTTTGTTTCTTTGTTTTGATAACCTCTTATGACTGCGGATAAGGGATTTTTGCTCTCCAGTTTTAGTATGTGTCCTTTCAGTACCATAGAAACCTACTCTGAGTTAAGAATCTAAGTTCTGCTTGCCGAGTCTGCTGTTCAGATGTGCGATCATCTAACTGTATAAATATATCGCTTCCCGGGAAGTCTAACTTGATGTGTGTGCACTTTGAGGACTTTTCTGGAAGTACCATTTCATCCTAGTAACGGCACTATTATGACCCGACCATTTGCTGGGGATTAGTAACTTCGTGCGTTTGCACCGTGGAGATATCTCTGGAACGGCTGTTACATCCTGGTCACGGCACCATTATAACACTATCGCTTTCCAGGGAGAGTAATGTTGTATGTGTTCACCTAAAGGATGTTCTTGTAGGACTTTCATCCTTGTCACGGCACCGTTTTAGACGAGTGTAACCATTATTTAGTATGGTAGCTGGTGTAGTGATGTGCCCAAGACGCATGAGCCCTTTCAGAGACGTATCCATGGCGCACACAAAGATACTCTTCCCGGAAAACAATAGTGTTATAACGGTACTTGCTGGACAATATCATAAGATCTTTAATTACATTGGTAAATAAGTTCTGTATTCACTATGTTAATGTTCTCTAAATAACCTCTACGAATTCGAAAATCAAGTGATTATTCATTTAGTATTTTGTTGTCAATGAACTCAATATCTCTTTAATGATGTTGTAAAGTCTCTAAGGAGATATAAATTCAAGAACCATACCGATAGCATATGTTTCTTGATCTAGGTGTAGGCATTTGTTCATCCACCGCTGAATTCGCCTTTCTCTATGTTGCCAATCACTTATGGTCTACATTTCACAATTCATTCAGCAGTGTGGTAAAGTGGGCTTTTCGTTTGACGTGAAAATTGTTTGTCTTCGTTAACAAGACTCAATGTGCAAACCTAAGAATTTGCCTGAGTTGTTTAATCGTAAACCTCGTACAGTTTTCATAATTTGATAAACTCTTTTCGAGACATTTAAGTCTACCGGATCTTTTAATTCGCCTTCTTTCAGTCAATATTTAGACTCCAGCATCTTTCTGTAAACACTTGACGGCAAATCTTATATTGTACATTATCTCTTCCCGGTTACTTATTTTAAAATTACCAAAGGTTTCTTAATTTGCTAAATTAAACCTATAATATTTGATAATTTTATTTGCGAATATTTTAGATTTTGGAAGTATTATGGATTTAAAATTAATTCTGTTATTATTGGCCTAAATATTATCGGTATAGTTATTACACACACATACACACACACACATACACACACACGCACACACACACACACACACACACATATATATATATATATATATATATATATATATATATATATATATGAAGATAAATGATAGAAGAAAGATAAATATGTACGAATGACAAATCGATTTCAACTGCGATTGTTCAATGCAAAGTGTACTCGATAAAAACATGTTTATATTTCTTTCCTTAAGCCAAGGCTTTTCAAAGATTAAAATCTTATCATCAGAGGAATTACATAAATAGATAGATTGGCAGTGAAAAAGCGAAAATTCAAAATTTGAAAAACTATAAAATAATGGAGAGTAAGAGTGTGCGTGTAAAAAATGGAGTCTGCCCAGTTGGTGACTGTCCGTAGATAAATTGTCCGGTTAAAATAGATTTAAAGATGGAAAAATGGTTTCGTGAAGGCAGCGTTGAAAATTTCCATTCGTACATATTTCTCTCTTCTTTCATTTATCTTTATAATTGCTCTATCTCGTATATTGAGCTTAAACTATTTCACTATAGGTTTTATCCTCTTAAAGTATACTTTTAGTTTCATATTTTATTTGATATATATATATATATATATATATATATATATATATATGTATATATATATATATATTATATGAGAGAGAGAATTGAAGAAAGTAAGAAATAAAAAATGTAAGTTTAGTTGGTTTATTTGTAATTATACCAAAACATTTTAACTTAGATTACTCATAACATTCGTTTGTTACAGTTACATTTTACTTTCAAATAAAACTATATCTGTTTCTCAGCATCCATTTCAATTTGCAATGTTGAGCACAATACAGAAATAAACTAGGTTAGTCTAGGGACTTAGGGTGAGAGTTACGGTCATGGTCAAAGTCAGCGCGAGTCCTACAGTAAAAGAGTACCGATTTTTTAATTGTTTTATTATAGGTATACCTTTTTTCTAATTTAAAAAATAATGTTCGCTGTATTTAGATTTTAAAATTGTTGCTTTTAACAATTTTATTGAATCAAATTGTTTAATTAAAATCATAATTGATTTTAAAATTACTATTATAAAAATACACACACATTCTAATGAATTTAATTTAGGTAAACTTCTTCTCGGGAGCATTTAAATAAGTTTACGCTGTATTTGATTTTGTTACTGTTTTTCTTTTTTTTTCCCTTTTTAATAAAAATTATTTATATGTATGGAGGAGGATAAAAAAAATGGGGGGGGGGCTGTCAAAATAAATTTCTTTTTTTTTCTCTTTTCTAAACTAAAAATATTTCTATGTATGTGGGAGAGTAATATAAAAAATTTGAGGGGGGGGGCAAAATGTTTTTTCTTTTTGTTTAAACTAAAAATATTTCTATTTATGGGGAGGGTAAAACAAAAATCGGGGTGGAGTCGAAATTTTTTGTTCTTTATTTTCAACTAAAATATTCTTGGTCATAAACAAAGAAAATCAATGTCTAACCACCCAAGAAATATGACTGGGGCTCCATCGGTTCATGCGTGAGCGTTCATTTTTGACGCTGCAGCCTAGCAAATATATGCGACCGGACGGAGCATATATTTGCTAGTATATATAATTATTCATCTCAACGAATACTTATGTACGGAGATGTTATGTTAGGAAATAAATAACGAAAACAAATTAATTACAGATCTCTGTCAGTTACCGATTTGTTTATTATTACCTTCCGGTATTTTTAAAACTTTTATATATTGTTAAATATACATATATATATATATATATATATATATATATATATATATATATATATATATATATATATATATATATTAGAAATGGTGTTCTTGTTTAGAAAGCATTGTTTATATGGTAATATGAACTATTACAAATAAGAACGGTATACAATGCATTGTATGGCGTTCTTATTTTTGATAATTCATATATATATATATATATATATATATATATATATATATATATATATATATATATATATATATACTCGTATTATTTTCCGATTGATGGGATTGCGGATTTTAGGCGACTACTGCCGCCTCTGTCAGCCAAATGGGAAATAACGATAATCAGTTATTTATAAACGCATAACATACGAAAACATACAAGAACCGGTTGAGATCAATTTTTAAATGAATCTAACGTAACTCTTGCTATTTCACGTTTCTCTACCCACATGTATTATCCATGTTTATCATCCACTTTTAGTTCTTGGAGGATTACCGAAGTAAAATAACGTTGAGCTTAATTAAAACACTAGGGGAATGCAAGGTTCGGTGACCAAACATTTCACACAGATATGTGAACTGGTACCGATCCAAGTGGATGGAGATGCCGTATATCTGTTCTGTTGATGGAACTGATTATCACCTCTTAGCAATCGTCTTTTCCTCTTGTCACCACTTATCAAGGCCAAGAGTCACTCGCGGATTAGGGTTAGTCAGATAGAAAGCTTGTCAGTCGAAAGATGAAGAGCAACTACAGGAGAACTAACATTGATCAATAGTATGGAATGCGTTTAATTAATTATTGAGCGGTTTATAACGAGATTTTGTAGACAGTGGATTTTAACATAACCAAGTTGTAATCAACAGGGAAGCAGTCTCGCAGTGATGTGTTCAACAGTCGATCAGCTTTTACAAAACAGCTTTGTCTATAAGAATTCTGCCTGGTAATAGGCACATGGAGGGAGAAAGCATAGTATTTTCCCCTTCTGGTAGATTTTTTATCTGATGGGCGTTCGTGCTTGGAAAGGAGCTTTACTTACTGTATTTAGTATCTCGTGATATATTTATGATCGATCACCATCTCTTTCGCTATATATAGCTCTCCTTACCTTTTCTAAATAGATTCTTGTTCGATGTCTTGAGTGTGTTGCAACTTTTATGACTACTTGCTTAACCTCTACGAGACATTATCCCATCTGCCGGTGTTCTATATATCAACACCCACCATGAAGGTCAACCGCATTGCCCTTTGACGCCATCGCCAAAGCCATCACTATCATCTTCACTACAATCACCTGAGATTTCAACAAAGTTCCATTACCATCCTCCTCCCCCCCCACACACACACTGACCAGTCGGCTCCCTCCTTACCAAAGCATCGCATTTCCCTGTTGAGCTGAGCTGATTAGATTTTCACAATCTTACATCACGCCATTGTGGTATTCTTAGGATCCGTCCATTGTACCTGGAATTGAGGGCACGGGTCGTGGGAACCCGGCGCAAGCAATTCGACTCTGAAATTAACAGATTATTCTCGTTCGATCTTGTTCACATTTTCACGGCATGATCGATATCTTTCTTTTAGTCTGATTTGACTTTACGACTCTTACGTTTCACAATCGCAACATATATCTCTCTCTATATATATATATAATCATATTATCTAAACATGCGCATATCATACCCGACTCTGGCACTACTCTCTCTCTCTCTCTCTCTCTCTCTCTCTCTCTCGTTCTTTCTATCTCTATTAGTCTCTATTTTATTCACCCTCTTTCTTTCATAAAGTGTGTCTGTCTTTTTTTCTCCCTGTTCGAATCCTGCATTTCCTTCCATATTTCTTTCTTCCAATTATTTTCAATCTTTTAGCTTATAATTCGAACAAACATTAACTTAGTGTTCCATGTCACAAACATATTGATTGCACACTCAGCTATTTATTATTCTACTTTTCTTCTATCTTTACACACACATATTTGTCTATATTTGAACTGAGAAGTAAGAGGGTTTCTTAATTTTATACACCCGCGTTTGGACGGTCATCTCAATTAGTGTACATCGATTTGACTGTTTGATATGCATACACATTTGCAAATAATTAAGTGCATCCGTATATGAAAAATATATAAATACTAGCTGAACCCGTCGCCCAACGTTGTCCGCGAGAAATATAAAATAATGAGTTAAAATTTGTCAACATCCGACAGAAGGTACATGGGTCATATAAGACAATTTTAATGTTTAGAAGAAATCGTGAAAGATCTATTCACCCACGAAAAGGGTTACTTCTGAGTCGAACAAACATAGAAATTTCCACTATATAGAAGGACACCTCTTTCACTGACCGATTATGGAAAAAGTTTCTTGTTTCAGGCCGGGATATTAGTAAATAAATGATATTTTAGGCAAGTATAATAAATATAAATTGTGTAATAATAAAACGAAAAAAAATGAAATCAATTTTATTATAATTGCGGAAATTAAGGTGTTAATTAATAACTATTTTAGTCACGTAAACCCCGATTTTGTATGGAGCTAGAAATGCAAAACAAATCTGAGGTGTTGGTCACTAAATACTGTGTGAAGCAAGTATGAGTGTAAAAAAACAAAACAACTTTTATTATTTGGTATTGGCTACGTGTATAATATTATTAAAATGCCGAGAGAACGCAAATAGTTCACATTATCACTGGGAGGTTTTAGCGACGAGTAAAGTATATGAACAATGCTATTTAAAATGTTACGAAGGTCTTTGTTGGAAATTTATTTCGAAGCATTCTAACTTTCGTGATTTAAATCATTATAAAAATATACTTGAATCAATCGACGAATGCTAATTTCAATAGCATGTGAGCAGAGAGAAATGTACTATCTGTGTAATGTTTATTGGCTCCGAAAATGTAAGCACGTTCTTTTCGAAATTGAATGAATATATATATATATATATATATATATATATAGAGAGAGAGAGAGAGAGAGAGAGAGAGAGAGAGAGAGAGAGAGAGCGGGGGTGACCGGGGGTAAGACAGAGAAAACTGCAGTACGTAAAATAACCCACCCACCTCTACACACAAATAAAAAAGAAGAATACCTAACTGAAAAGGAAAACACAAATGTTGGATTAATGCTAATTTTGGTACGGATGGTCAAAAGTGATTTAATGAACTTGTGATGTCTGTTAGTGAAAGTAGTGTAAGGTTCGTAGAGAGACTGATATTACGTGCTTCCATGGAATTGGTATCAACAAGTGACTGTGATCGAAATGAAAACTGCAGTTCGTTTTACGCAGTAAGTATTTATAAGAAAGTGTTATGCCTTAAAATGTTATGATTGAAATTGTCTAAGTGATTAAGTAAAAAAATGAAATTATCCATGAATCAAACGAAGAGTGATAAGGGAAATGTTTTATATCGATTCGGTGAAGAGATTGTTGCCGCCATTTTGAATCACGGAACACTATAAGTAATTATGTTCTTAGGGCGGCATGATCAATAATCAAAAGTATATATATATATAACAAGTCGGGTTCTTATTTTCATTGAAAATGAGCGGCCCCCTCGAAATATTTGATTTATTATATAAAAACAAAAATAATAAATCATGGCATCTTATCGAAATATTTGATTTATTATATATATAGAAGAAATAAAATTAATTCTGGCATCTTATCGATTTCTTAAACAAAGGTGCATTTCATTTAAAAAATATGCCTTTTTATGTGAAAAAACATCTTATTATAAACTTTCAGTGCACAACGCTTGTTTTCACTACTATTATGTGTACTAACATCACACATCTCATACGATACTGTCTTGACTTTACACTGGGGAGATTGTCGCCGTTTGGTAGTTTCTCCCGTACGACCAGCGTGATGATATGTCGTAAAATACATTTTAAATGCATAAATTGTGGTCTTCAGTGATGCACGGTCTTCATTACCGATATCGGGTCCGCTAGGTCGCTTCCTTGAAAGCGTGTTGCATAAATCTTTTCTTTATTTATTCTTGCAACTCATCGACATTTCTTTTAAAGACATGTCAGCAGGCATCAGCCAATGAGAACTGTTCATAAACCTGCCACTCCCATAGAATATTTTTTTCTCTCTGTTCCTTGTTTCGACTTCCAATTTCCCATTGGTTTGCAATCTGGTAAGTTGTGTTTTACATTTTCCCTCCCCTTTTAAATAAAAATTAACTCAACAGCCCAACATATTCCATTATTTAATGAAATATATCCATCCAAAATGTTTAACAAGTTATGAATTAGAATCGATCTTCGTGACAAGAAGAAAGACACACTTATTTAAGTGCGAGTTCGGCACAGTTTTGTTGATTAATTAAAATAAATAAATTATTCCATTAACATAATAGAAATCTTATATTAAATGCGCGCATTAACGGTTGTCAATTTTACACAAATAAATATATACATATATATATATATATATATATATATATATATATATGTACATATATATATATACATACATATGTATATACACATATATATATACATATATATACATACATACATATGTATATACACATATATATATACATATATATATACATATGTATATACACATATATATACATATATACATATGTATATACACATATATATATATATACATATATGTACATACATATGTATATACACATATATATATATATATACATATGTATATACATATATACGTATAGTGAAGGCTAATTTTATACAAATAAGTTATCTCTCCTGCTTTACAGTAAATCTGTACTCATACATTCTTTTATTATTAGTGTAGATTGTCATCTCCTCAACTTACTACACATACACACACGTATCACGCACCCACTTATATATTAGTTAATTAAAAGTTAATAACAAACTTATTACTTGATATCTGTTTCTACCTATCAACTTTACAAAGAATATAAGTTTAACTACTAAAACAACTCTGAGTTGTTAATGTAATATCAAGCGATATGTTCTGCTCAAAAAGATTATCATAGATCAGTTATATGGTTTCTGAACGAAATTTGTATAGCTTTTTTATGTAAATCGCCTCTAAAATATTAGTGTAAAAATAAAGTCAACACATTCTATTTAATCCAGTATGTGTCGACTTATAGCAGTACATTGTTTGTTTGTTGCGATGGTTTCCTCCTTCTATATGTTTTTTTAAGTTGTATATAATGTTCACGTAAATAATAAATAATTGTAATAGCGCGTTTTTAATAATATCAAAATTACAGATTAGTTTGCCCTTCCAAAGTTGTCTATGAATAATGCAATAATATAGAGATGTGTCAAACAAGAAGAGCCTGGTTTCCGTTTGATGTTAATGTTCTGCTCAAAGTGTGTATGCCAAGTTAGCAGCGAAAAGTCAAGGTCGTCGAGAATTTGGGTTTTGATTATTTTAACCTTTAACGAGAAAGAAAGATTGGCATCTATAATTCTTATACAAATTGATTTTTATGAGTGATTAGTTATGCCATTCCAAGGCTTAATAGCATCATATATATATATATATATATATATATATATATATATATATATATATACATATATATTAGTATTTCATGTATCCCCATCAAATTTTATAAGGAGATATAATGTTTTATGTATAAATTTTCAGTATTTACTTCAACAGTGCTCGATATGTAAGTAGGGCTAGGTAGTAAGCTATGAAAATATATTTATGGCAATTAAGCTACACAGAGGCTCCAGCGTTTCATCCCCGGAGGGAATCTTCGGGCTAAAATACATGGTGTTATTTCTAATAACTCCATACATTTTAGCCTGAAGATTCCCTCCGGGGATTAAACGCGGGAGACTCTGTGTAGCTTAATTGCCATACATATATTTTCATAGCTTACTAATATATATATATATATATATATATATATATATATATATATATATATATATATATATATATATAATGAATTGTATGGGGTAACACCTCATATAAAATGAAAGGTGGAGCAAATTTAAATGTTGAAAAAATTAACAAGCTGCATTACGAGATCGAAAGGAAGCAAAAGTGTCGTCCACATACCGTACATAAGAGCACGGTTTAGACACATTCTCAAACAGTAGACGTTCATAGAAACCAACGAAAATGTTTGCGATGCTAGGACCAAGAGGACTACCCATCGAGGCACCGTCAATCTGTCCATACATCAAATCATCAAAGCTGAAGGCGACAGACTTAGTGGGCAACTCCATCAGTTCGACGAAAACATTCTCGATAAATGTAGGGGTCTCTGTAGGACCTCGATACAAAAAGTCGGCACAAATGCCTATCGTTTTGTCCAGAGGGACATTTGTGTATAAACTAGAAACATCAAAAGAAACGAAAATTTTGATGATTTGATGTATGGACAGATTGACGGTGTCTCGATGGGTAGTCCTCTTGGTCCTAGCATCGCAAACATTTTCGTTGGTTTCCATGAACGTCTACTGGTTGAGAATGTGTCTAAACCGTCCTGTTATGTACGGTATGTGGACGACACTTTTGCTTCCTTTCGATCTCGTAATGCAGCTTGTTCTTTTTTTCAACATTTAAATTTGCTCCACCCATCGTTACAATTTACAATGGAAGAAGAAAAGGCCAATATGTTGCCATTCCTCGATGTACTCGTGGAGCGTACTTCCTCTGCTTTTCTTACGAGCGTTTATAGGAAGCCCACTTTTACTGGACTTTACCTTAGTTGGGATTCTTTTGCTCCTAAACGTAGAAAGAAGAATCTCATTAGGACTCTTACCCACCGAGCTCTGATGATTTGTTATAGTACTAAACTGACGTCTGAACTTGATAAAATCAAGGAATATTTTCTTTCTAATGGATACCCCAAGCCCGTCGTCTCGCATGTCATCCGAAGCAAGGTTGATAACTTTAGTAGAACTAAGGTATTTGGTCCTCCTCGATGCCCCATTTATCTTAAACTTCCGTGGTTGGGTTCTTGCATCGAGCCTTTGCTGGATAAGATATCTTCCTCGGTGACACATTGTTTCAATGCTGCCAATATGCGCATTATTTTTTCCACTCGATCCGCTTTCCCCTCCTTTCGCAAGGACGTCTTGCCTACCAATGAACAAAGTTACGTAATTCCTCATTTTCAATGTTAGTGCGACGCTGACTATGTAGGCAAGACCATTCAGCGATTATCGGTGAGAGTGGCTCAACATGTGCCCGGATGCATTCGCCGACATGAACCCGTCCCGTTAGCCGGGCGTTCACAAGCTCAGGAGTCTGCCATAAGCGACCACCTATTGGACAAAAGAAGCAGGTTGATTAAAAAAAATTCCGTACTTGCGTTTTTTATTTTATTTATATATATAATTTCGCATGTATATCACCTGATGCAACTTGCTTACAACTTGATTCTACACCAATTTATGGTTTTTCGTGTATTTTATTTACTCTACCAACGATTCCCCTGACGAAAGTCGGGCGAAAGGCGGCCTTGGGGACTTTAAGCTGTTTTTTTTGTTAATGCTAATGTGTGAACTTTAGCTTTTATTCCTGAGTTTTTTATTCGTGAATTCCGAAATCATACATAGCAGTGTTTTTTTTATATAACATTATTTTGTTTTTCTTTTCTTTTGCAGTGTGGCACCATTTTGTCTCTTCATATATATATATATATATATATATATATATATAGTAAATGTATTGTAGTTGTTTATATGGATGTTAATCCAATAAAACTCTAATGTTTATAAAAGGTGCACAATGATGAGTTGTGCTGTTTGTAGTATACATTTGCATTCATAAAAACATTATTGGTTACAGATGTGCATAGATGTTTCAGTTTCTGGCTATATATGTCCAAAAAGAAAACCGGGTCGTATTCGTTATGAATGTATATTTATAAATAAATATATATATATATATACATATATATATATATATATATATATATATATATATATATATATATATGGATTATAACAATATATGTATTAGCATATACTATCAGTACCTTTATATTTGTATTCTCTTCAAAAGAAATTCAGCTCGATTTTTTCAACCAGTGACAACATAGAATATATAAATAAAACTAGTTCGTTTTATATTCCGATAGTCATGTTTTTTATTGTCAATTTATTTTCATATTTAAAAATTATATAACATTCATGTGAGATGTGTTTTTACGACTCATTTGCCTGGCGGTAACTAAACAGATATCTCTATATATTATCGGCCTTGTTACACCTCCAGATCATCAGAAAAAAATCCACAAAGAAATAAAATTATAAAATTATAAAGTCTTGAAAAAAAACCTACACCCCACTGTGGCCATTGTATATATATATATGTATGTGTGTGGTTATGTCGATAAAAATGTATATATATATATATATTTATTTATGTTTATGTATGTATGTATATAAGTAGAAATATATGTGTGCAATGACATGTATGTGTATAAGCGTGTTTGAATACGGGTCCGTATTTGTTGAGGCGCGAGGTTTAAGGTGATTTAGGGGTCAGTTTTAGAATTAATGGATTCCTTCATTGTTATAATATTTGGTTTGATATCAGTCGAAGTGGCAAAACTAAATGTAATGTGCAATCGCAAGTAGGTAATCAAAAACACGTAAAGTAAATAAAGAGTCGGGTATAAAACACTAGATAAATAAAATAAAAATAGAAACGAAACGAAGGTGTGAAACACTAAGATGTAATTGCATACAAGGCTTGACCGTTTATTTATGAAACAATCCCATGCCAATCAAGAAATTATCATAAATTTGCTTTTTCTCATTTGAGCTTCCCTAAAGGTTTGAGGAAGTAAACTCTCTATGGAGGGGACAACTGAAATTGTATATATTTATTTATCTACAGTTAGGCATGTGTATATGTTTATATATGTGTATGCAGAAGGTAAAGATAAAGGTCGCATAGCCTGGACGCGCACGAGTGTCGTTGCCGACATAACACACTGCCCATGGCCGTAGCGCCGGTGATTTGTTAAGAATCACCGTGTCTAGGGCACAGCATATGGAAGGCGGAGCCCATCCCTCTCCTTCCGCTGCCATGAACCTTCCCTGAGTTTTAGTCAGGTACCCATTTACTGCTGGGTGAACAGAGGGAGTTTTCAGAACAAAAAATTCGCATGCCGTGAGTGGGATCGAACCAGGGTCGTCCAGCCCAAAGACAAGTGCTATAACCACTCGTCCACAGGCCCTCCTAAGCTCATTTGCAGATTATTATTAATTATAAGACATAGCTGCTAGGGAAGGGCATATGCGATATGCAGTATAATTGTGTTCTAGGCAAAAGGTCAAAGCCTAACGGGAAAATTAAAATACCTCCAATTTTTGTCATTTTTTTTAACAATAAGTATTACACATCAATTATAAATGCTTTCCAGAATACAGTTCCTTTGGAGTACTTACAACTATTTGCACGGGAATAATATAGGCGCCACTTTCTATCTGGAAATGAAATTATTTAAAATCACTAAACTTTAATTCATAAACACAACATAAACACGAATTAAACACGATTCCCTGAATTTCTGTTTCTTCTTAAACTCTTTAGCCATTTAATAAAGTTTATTATCATTATATTTTAATTTTAATTTTTGTAAGGGCCAAATGCAGGTGCAAGTTTATCCGTCCTGTGACGGGTATTCTTCTAGCATATATATATATATATATATATATATATATATATATATATATGTGTGTGTGTGTGTGTGTGTTAGCAGAGCTACCCTGCGTTACCCAGGTTAGAGTGTATAATAGCATCATATGCAGCATCATGTTAGGGAGAGTTTACTTTAACAGCAACCTTGATGCTGTCAGCTAGATATCTTACTCACCGAACTATTCAGACACATGTTAATACTCTTAAACTTACGCTAATAAATAAATGAATTTCATTGTGTAACATGTTAGAAAATTGTCATTCGTTTCTTTAAGGGGCAGCCAGAGACGGAAACATGTTTCCATTATGTTCACATGAAAATTGTGTATGTCAATACAATTATATTGAAAGTACACTTTCTAGTATGTCTTCGTTTTTAAGGACATGCACAGACAGAACAGTTGTTCTCTTTGATATATATATATATATATATATATATATATATATATATGTACATATATACATATATATATATATATATATATATATATATATATACGTGTGTGTGTGTAGTTACCCATTGATAGGCTATTTCGCTGTATCATAGCCATTCAGTAACTAAAAATGTAACCCATCTCGCTATCTTAGCTATCTATATATTTCTTTCGCTCACTCTAAGTGTCTTATATTTAGAAACTCAAAAAGAAGCAAAGTCTACCATTGAACTTTTTATCTCAATTAAGACTTAGCCATAAAACAATTCAAAAACCGGGAAATATATTGAACAAGAGAAATGAACTGGGGTTAAAATATGTACAGGAAAAAAATGCAGACGAATTTTTTTTGAAAGATTCCATCTATATCCATTAACCGAAGTAAATGAACCTATATTAATATTAACTAGACCATGTGTACACCATCCGGCAGACTGTTTTCTCTTTATTGCATAATTAAATTTCAGGGAGGTGCGTGTGTTTTAATTGATTGCAATAAATAATTGGAGCGATTTCCATAAAAAATATACAAGATGACTTCATTAATTAATTATGCATATGTTTATGGAAATAGCTCCGGATAAGGTGTGATGCAATTTGATGTAAGGAGCTAAAATGAACAAAATATGATTATTGCAAAGACAGAAGACGTATATTGACCTCAGTTTTAAAAGGATATCGGTTGGAGGAAAACATTTAGTAACAAGAGAGTTTCACAAGCCTGAAGTTCTTTAAAAGTAACTACTGGAATATAAGGCTGTATTATATCGAGGTATCAAAACAGCGAATTTTGTAAGACTAATCAACATCAGTCATGTGAAAGAGAGAGAGAGATAGGTGCCGAGAAGCAGAAAGGGTGAGACGAACACAATTACTAATACGCTTCTGAATTATATAAAAAAAAAAAAAAATGGGAAAGAGATTCCGCAGGACAAATATGACAACAGTACGCCAATAAAGGTCTGACAGTAGATGTGTAAAGATGGAGAATAGCCGCGGGTGTTAGAAAGTGTTTGGAGCGATAGAAAGGACCTACTTTACGAGAATCAGAAAGAGCAAAGCTATGTAGAAAGGTAAAGACAAAATGACCAATATCGAAAAAATTTGAATATCTTATAATTGAATTGAAGTTTCTTTATAAAGCTTTGTTACCGTAGTTTGCAAGACAATTGTTACTGAATAAAATGATTATCAATTTGTTAGAAGTAGAGCCTTGTTGTATTCTTGTAGACATGATTCGCTACACAAATTTGTGCTACGCGGACCTAATACTTTCATAATAAAATTAATTTGGACAAACAGTTGTGGTCTTGTTTAAACAATGCTGTGATACTAACACTAAGAGTAAGCTGCTCTTGAACAATACGTTTGATTTGGCTTGCATATCTTTTGAATCAGATCCTTTAGATGTACACAGAAAGGAAAAAGAATTATATATATATATATATATATATATATATATATATATATATATATATATATAGTCTCGGAAGTTTCTCAACCATTAAAACTATATTAGAAAACAAAAAAAAACAACAACTTATAGTCCCAAGTCTTCCAGTGGAAAATCAGTCATGTAAGTCAATTTATTTTTTACAGATTAAATTAGTTTATTTCTGACACTATTTTAAGGGATCATCGGTTGTTTACCATGAAAAACTGTTTCGGGAATTTAAAAACAAGACAGTATTTAATTTCATGGCTTCCCAGCAGAATTGATCAGACCCCACTTCCTTTAAAAGACAAAAACATAAACGTTCCTTATACAAAATCTACGTTTTGTTCCATATAAATATTTTGCTAAGTTATATTAGTTATTTAAGACAAAAAAAAAATTGTTTTTACCTGTGCTGTTCGTCTGTCTAATAAAATTTATCCGTTACTTACAAAAACGTTGCTGCATTTTAAAGTGTTTGGACGAATCCATGACACTATTATTTAAGTGATTAATGTATTATTTTTAGTTTTATATCATAAATATAAAAAACATCAACACATCAAAAAATAAAAAATAAATAAATATGTATATATATATAAATATATATATATATACATATATATATATACATACATACATATATATACCTTTAGTTCATCCTTCTCTCCCTCGTCCTCCTTTGTTGTCCATCTCCCCGTTGTCGTCAACCTCAAATAAATATTAATCTTCCTTGTTCACTTACAGTTTTTCTAATCTGCGTTCACAACTGTCGAGTTTTTTCTATTCTCAGTGTTTTAAATCGGCGTCTATAAGTTAACCGTTAATTTGTTCTCTTTTTCTTGTTTTTTCTTCTTCTTCTTTGCCAACTCTCGGTGTTAAAAATCGGCGTTCATAACTGTCGATTTTCTTCTTCTTCTTCTTCCTCTTCTTTTTTAACATTTCTTTCTTTCTTTCTACTGTATTTTTATTGTTTTTCTTATTATAATTAGTAAATGTGTTATATATACGTTTATATATATTCTACATTATTTCTATTTATATATCCTATGATTTGTTCTATCAGTTTATTTTGATTAATTTGATGAGATTTAAAAGCATCAGGATGGCGAGTAATTGCTTTATTTAATTGTCCAAATATTTTATTTTAGTCGCCACCTTGGTTAATCATTCTTATTATTAGATCAGAAATTGAGGGCATTTTTAAGGTAACACGAGCAATCCTCAGAAATTCAGACATAATACTCCCGTAAAATATATACAAAGGGCTAGTACTATTTTTATATGGCATTCGCACGATACGAAAAGGGAATGAATTTCTTTTATCAAACAGTTTATAGATAAATATTTTATCTTCAATTTTTATATCCAAATCAAGAAAAGTAGCTTGTGTTCCCTTATGTTCACAGTTTAATTTTAACTCTTTAGGATATATTAAATGTTTAGTATTTTCAAACTCTTCGCTATCATTAATGCAAACAAGGTCGTCAATATATCGCCCACATCGATGATAACTATACGCTCTAGATATATCATTTTTTTTTATTAATGATGACATATATATATATATATTCCAGTCTATGTAAATATAGATTTGCCCAAAATGGAGACGGATCCAAACCCATTGGAATACCTATTGTTTGGAGCAATAATTTATTCCCTATTTGAAAGTAACTCTCTTTTATAAGGTGACTTATAAGCATTATTTAGACTAGTTTTGGACACACTCGTCTTACCATTTTTATTTTTACACCAAAAGGCTTTAGATTTTGCAAAGTCTATGTATTTACCTTTTCCTCCTGCAAAAGCTAAATCTACAGTATTACC
Source organism: Sepiola atlantica (assembly GCA_963556195.1). Taxonomy (NCBI): domain Eukaryota; kingdom Metazoa; phylum Mollusca; class Cephalopoda; order Sepiida; family Sepiolidae; genus Sepiola; species Sepiola atlantica. The sequence continues at coordinate 61,249,002 of OY744515.1, forward strand.
TAATTCTTTAATAAGTTCTTTATGTGGTATTTTTGTATATAATGTACTAAAATCATATGTCGAGATTGATTTAGCTTGTTTACGAGAATTAATACGATCTAATTTTTCTTTTACTAGATGAGAATTATTTTCCACCCAAAATAGGTTTATATTACTATAGAATTTACTTTTTTATGGAAATTATTTATTTGATTTATAATTAATTTAAAGATTTTAGACACAGCCTTACTTAAAGGTTTAGTGATGCACATTTTTGAGGCAACATATGTGTGTTCATATATATATATATATATATATATATATATATATGTGTGTGTGTGTATGTTTGTGTGTGTGTATATTAACTGTGAGAAAATTCATTATTTTAGCCAAGAAATTGATTTTAAATTACATGAAAAGAATATGTGAATGTATCATATCATAATCATTATATATATATATATATATATATATATATATATATATATATATATATATATATATATATATATGTGTGTGTGTGTGTGTGTGTGTGTGTATAATTTAAGAGTATTTACGTCAATCTTTAAGCTAGTGATGACTTATTTCATTACAAACACTGAAAAGCATGATGCGTATATGTTACGATTAGGATACATTGAGATCATAGTTCCATTTTGGTAAAAAAATACGATGCTGATAATGAGTACTGATTGTAATGTAAGCTTTGCTTGCCTTGTTTTTTCATTGTTTTTGCTTTGTAGTATATTAAAGATATTACAGATGCGGGACCACTTCCAGAAAATGTTTTCCATATATATTTTAGAGTGGGTATTCTCTCAAAGCCCCGTAGAGGCGCACTTAGATATTTGAGAACACTCTCGTTGTCTGTCCCAATAAAATATACATAAGAATATACTTTTAGATTTTATGTAGATTCTCTCTTCTTTTCTTTCTATAGGGAACACCCAAACATCACACACATAGAAATATACATTGACTTTTTTTTATATAGTGAGATTTATACTGACAAAATCATGATAAATTCGTCACTCTATATAAAGAAGTTTTCTTTTACTTTACAGTTCTCAGAAATAAAGGGACCTTTTACAAGGGGCTAACACCTGAATTATATATGCGATACATAGATATCCTAGTGTTTAATGAGGATTCTCCTCTACTTCCTAAATGTTGAGTTAGTTAAGCAGTGAAAATCACCAATTTTCTTCACCCCAATTGACCAATAAAATATGTCATCGAACATCATGATCGTGGTTTATCAATCTGTGTTTATTCCAGGACAAGAATTCATCTAGTCTGGTTCAGAATCGAGCTTAGTGATGTTACTTGAGGCAACATCACTTGGATAAGATCCAACATACCCCGGATACGCCAGTTTATACCCATTCCGAGGAGACTATTATTTAGGCTTGGAATACTGTTATTTTAAATATTTTGTAAGGATTTACTTGTAAGGGGGAGTATCCTCATGTCAGGTTGTCCTCAAACACTTCTGTACAGAGACACCGTAGGTAGTTGAAGGTCGTGTGTTCATTTGTGTGAGTGACAGCCATAGGTTTCAACGGTGGTGAATTAAAAATCCGACAGCGATTTCGATTCGGACTATCACATCGGCGATTATTAGTTTATAAGAACAAGATTAAAAACAATACAATCAACTTCATTCTTGCAGTTACAACGGCGATTTGGTTTAGTAGAGATTCTAAAATGGTTGTGTTTGTCATTGAGTTTACTTCACGGCTATTTATCCTGGAGGTATGTAAGTAGACTGACAGAATAGTAAAAAGTGTTCTAGTGTCGCCGAAGAACTTGGTAATGTCAGCAAGAGAACACAACTCCTTGAATTAGATGAACACCACAGTGAGAAGGAAAACGCATTAATACCTGCGGTGTTTTGTGATTGTTGATGATCGCGTATCGGATTGTCACTAGAGTATAATCATAATCACTCAGTGAGTGGCACTTGTGAGGGGCGAGGTTTAATCGCTTGCCACTTTAATCCCTTGATGTAAAGATGCCATTTTCATATTTATTTTATTTCTTTAGCGCAGCTGAGGGAATCGAGATATAGCTGTCATCTGTGATAATACACACACACACACACATATATATATATATATATATATATATATATATGAAAAAAAAACGAAAACCTAAAATTCTTTATATTTTCATCGACGTTTAATTTTTACTCAAACACTTGTTCAAGGTGACTGATTTAGAGAAAAATAGATATAACAATTTAAAAATATCTGGTGTGTCTATGACGTAGAAATAATGATTTTATTTTTTTGTATTCGAAATGACACAACACGTATATTTAAATTGTTACCCCTATGATTTTTTCGAATAGAAGAGAAAATGTCGATGATATCTGAACAATTTTTTGTTTACATTTTTCACTTGTTATTACGTTGTATTATTAACTTCCAGAATTTTTACACACATAAATATATATATATATTTATATATATATATATATATATATATATATATATATATATATATATAAGTGCATGTGTTTATTTACATATACACACGCACATATATATTTAAGTCAAGTTTATTCTATATTCCAATAACCATTTCCGTAACATAACATTTCTGTGAGATGTATGTTTACGGCCGTTTCTTTTTCCGTGAGCCAAAAAATATTCTTATGTTAATATCGTCTCTGCAACAGTACAAAATCATCAGAATTCCACAAAAAACAAGGTTCTTGAATTGAAATGTCTGGAAAAAATCTACACTACACAGTTGGTCATTGTTGGCGAAAAGAAAAAAAAAGAAGCAAATTTACACGTTGGAAAGGCTCTCTACATATTTCATTTATTTATTTACAGGGTAATATCGTAAACTAATGAACGAATATTATGTATTTTGGAATATATATTCTTAAATATACAGTGAGTTGTATGAACACCTCATTTTTTTTAAATGTTAATATTTAGGGGTACATTATATATATATATATATATATATATATATATATATATATATATATATAAGTTCCATATTTTTATTTATTTTTATGAAGCGATCATAATGCATTTTGGAATATATATCCTCGGTAATACGGTGAGTTACATAAGCACATGATTTTTTGATAAACCTTAGCATTAAGGGAGTACCCTTACTCAAACTCGCCCCTCGCCTTGAAAATAACCTTTAAAATAAGTTAGACACAAAAAAATGTAATAGAGAAAATAAATGCGCTACATCAACTATTGAGTAATACATTTTTATAAGGATCAGTACTTGGTAAAATACTTAACTATTTAACTTATTAGTATAAATTATGGAATATATTCTAAGCAACAGTATATGTAAAGTGGGAACATTATTTTAAAAAACTATACTATTTAGGGGGTACTACCGAAACCGTACGATGCCTCCCAAAGAAGAAAAAACGCATTAAAATTTAAAACTAATGGTATATGTATTGCTTATATATATATATATATATATATATATATATATATATACAGGGTAAGCCAAAAGTAGGTGGACAGTAAAAAAACATTTTTTTTGTCGAAGCGTAAGAGGCAGACTTCAAAGCTGTGTAAATCAAGAAGATAAATGGTTTTTACTGTCCACCTACTTTTGGCTCACCCTGTATATAGATAGATAGATAGATATATAGATAGATAGATAGATAGATAGATAGTAATAAAAAAAAGTTAACAAATCAAATACAGGAAAAATTATCAAAAGCGTGAGATTTTACCTGTTTCATTCGGATCAACGAACGTCTTCAAACATTTGTTGAGTCAAACGAAACCAGTTAAATGTCTGTTTTTTAATTATTTTTCATGTATTTTATTTGTTTCTCTTTTGTCTTTTTCACACATAGTGTGTTCAGGGCATTTCATTTCATGATATACCGTGCATTTTATCTTCATATATATATATATATCTTCATATATATCTTCATATATATATATTAATTTGCATACACCTTGGATACATTTTTCACTGTCATTTACTGCATCGATTGCAAACAGATTTCCCGCCTGGATAACTTTTTCGTTTTTGGACTACCACTCACCACCTGAATTATTTTTCAATCAACCTCCTTGATATCTTTCCTGAATATGTTTTAAATTTTATGACTTGGATGAACTGTATAGCTTTAACAAAAAACTATGTTTTCGGGTGATATATTTGATGTTTTACATACATTTATGTATTTGGATATATATTTTTATATATTTTCAAAGTTTAATTTCATTAACTGCAGTAATGTCATTGCGGTAATGGTCCTCTGAGGAGAAGAATTTTCTTTGAAAACTCATGAGTTAAGGACTTTAAGGTACTTTGCCTGAACATTGAATTCTAATAAAATGTGATTCGCACCTTATTTTATTCTTTCACTTCATCTAATGCTATATATATATATATATATATATATATATATATATATATATATATATATATTAAATCTGCAATGGTTAAACTAACAGAATTATTCCCACTTAATTATATTTTTTTATTATTTAAATTTTTCTAATGATTTTTTTTGTGTTAAAATCAGAAATATATATACAATCCGCTAAGAAGAATACATGTATCCACATTCGAAAAATAAAAAAGCGTTTTAGTAAACATAAACGCGTGCTAACCATAAATATTATGATAAATTTACTATTTATCACAATCTTCATCCATTATACAATATATGTTTTGATAAACACAGACAATTTTATTAACAACTGCACATCAGATACGCTTACTGGTCTTTTTCATTGCAACAATATTGCTTTACGTTTAATTCGTCTTTCTTTGACTACAACCAGCATTAACGTTTTATTTTCTGTTGTGGACCCGTTTAGGGGTACCAACAATGAAATAAAAGAACAACAGGTTTAGAGATAATAACGAATTGTATTTAACAGAGAAATTATACACAAGTCAGTGTTGGCAGTGCTAAATGTGCCTCCCAATGTTCTCCCGGCAAAACCGGTATTTATGGTAGCTGGTTGCTACCATTTAGTTATTATTAAAGGGTAGGTAGGTTCACCCACAACACCCCCTTCCGAAACTCATTCCCCCGGAATCGTCAAGGTATATCTTTTGCCTAGGATTCACCTCGAAACTCCCGGTTAATTTACGTTTTCTTGATGAACGTCTCTGTTCTGGAGGCGTTTTTGGTGTTGGCAGCTCAAATGCGTCGTATAGATCTTCCATGATGGTCTCACTCTGATCCGATGGGCCTTCCCCTGGATCGTCCGACATGCGACGACGCATATGGTTAATGTGTTTTTACAGGTGCCTCTAGGACCCTCTACAATGTACACCATCCGCCCCAATCTTTTTTGTACCTTTCCCACTTCCCACACGGTTTTGTTTCCATGGTGTTCCTGGAAGAACACCTGCTCTCCATTCTCGTAACTCTTCTTTGGTGCCGTAATGTTGGTCGGTTTCACCTGTTTTGGTAAAAGTTTGTCGAATACCGACTTTATTTTTCTTCCAAACATTACTTCCGTCGGTGGTACTTGGGTTGGTGTGTTCTCGTTGGGTGTAATTCTATACACTTGAAGGAACTGCTGGAGTGCTTTTTCTCTCGGCGTGCCTGTCGATTTTTTCAACGCTTTCTTCAAGGTATCAACAAATTTTTCTGCCTTTCCGTTTGACCTCGGATGGTAAGTCGGAGTGGTGATATGTTTAATTTAAAAGTCTTCACAAAATTCTTTGAACTCTCGTGAAGTAAATTGTGTACCGTTGTCCGATACAATAATGTCCACCACTCCGAATCGGGCAAACAGTTCATGCAACGCGCATATCGTGACATCCGTTGTTCGGTTTTTACATCTAACAACGTCTGGCCATTTTGAGTAGCTGTCGACTATAATTAAATAGTAGAAGCCTTCCAATGGCCCCGCAAAATCTATGTGAATCCGGGACCATGGTTGCTCTGCCTTTGGCCATGGACAGTACTGAATAGGTGGTGCTTTCGCTGCCGACGCGCAGCCCGCACAGGCCTTCACCTTCGTCTCTATGTCTCTGTCCATGTTTTTCACATACACATAAGATCTCATTAGGCTCTTCATGCGTGTCGCTCCGGGATGCCCCTTATGGAAATCCTTCAGGATTTTTTTTTAGCGTAGCTGGGATTACTACCCGCTCCCGGTATAATAATGTGTCGCAACAGACTGAAAAAGCTTCTGCCGTTTGCTCATCGTCTGTTTGTAATTTATTTTTAATTTCGATAATAAAATTATCTTCTCTTGCCTCTTTTTGTATATCGCCAAGTGGGACTGGCAGCTCTTTTATTGTGTTACACAGTACTTTACTATAGTCATATTCAGACCGAAGGGATACTATAACTGTATCCTCGAGCGGTTCCGTGTACTTTGGGATTAGCCGCGATAAACCATCTGCGTGTCCTAGTCTTTTTGACGGTAAAAATTCCATCTCAAAGTCATAATTTAACAGAATTATACCCCATCTCTGTAGGCGGTTTGCCGTGTAGGTTGGCAAGCCTTTTTTTAATCCAAAGATGGTGATAAGTGGCTTATTGTCTGTTCGTAGGATGAAATGACGGCCGTGTAGATACCTGTGAAATTTGGTCATTGCGAACACAATACCCAACGCTTCTTTTTCAATCTGAAAGTAATTTTTCTCTGCAGGAAGAAAAGTTCTTGAAGCGTGCGCGATGGGTTTCATCGAGCCATCCGGCATTTTATGCAAAATGCACGCTCCAATGCCGTAGGAGCTGGCGTCACTTGCAACAATAGTTTTTAGCTCTGGATTAAAATGAGTAAGAAATAATTCTGAAGTTAACTTCGTTTTTAGGTTGTCGAATGCAGATTGACAGTCGGCGGACCATTCCCATTTACTATCTTTCTTAAGTAACTCATTTAAGGGGGCTCGCAATTTGTGCATACTGGGAATGAATTTTTCGTAATAGTTTGCGAGACCCAGGAAGCTTTGTAGTTGGGTAACATTGTTCGATTCGGGCATATTCTTGATGGCTATAGATCTTTCTGGGTCGGGACGTCTTCCATTCTTATCAATGACATGTCCCAAGTATTTGATCTCTTCTAGAAAGAATTCACACTTTGACTCCTTGAGTGTAAAACCAAAATCGCTTATCCTTTCGAATACTTTGTGTACGTGCTCACGGTGCTCCCCGACGTTTGTACTTTTCATTAAGATATCGTCAAGGTAGCCGATCGAAAAATCGAGCCCGCTCAACATCGTGTCGATTACCTGCTTAAAAATCGACGGGGCCACTTTAATTCCAAAAGGGAGACGATTGAACTTTAGTAGTCCCCTGTGTGTCGAAATACAGAGAAGCTTAGAGCTATCTTCCTCTACAGGTATTTGCAGATAGGTTTCACTCAAGTCAATTTTTGAGAACAGTTTTCCACCGTTTAATTTTGTGAAAACCTCTTCTGGAGTCGGCAGAGGATAGTGATAATCTTTCAGCGCATCGTTCAAACCGGTTGAGAAATCGGCACACACTCTGATCTCTCCAGATTTTTTCTTCACGTAGACGGTTGGGGCCGCCCATTTCGAGTAGTCAACTGGTGTTAAAATACCTTTCTCCACCAACCGGTCTATTTCTGTATTAATTTTTTCAAGATAGGCAAATGGTACACTTCGTTTTCTCTTAAAAACGGGATTCTTATTTTCAATTAGTTCAAAACTCGCCTTCATTTTAGTACAGCGTCCTAATTCATTAGAAAACACCTTGGGGAATGACTCTTTCAAATCCTTCTTCAATTTTTCTGCTTCAGCAGAAAAGTTCTCTATTCGTTGACAATAGGCGCTTATCGGCGAATGCCAGAGCTGGAAGTGCTGAATCCAATCTGAACAAGACAAATTTCCTGTACCTTTCATTACGAACATGCGTAATTTTAATGTCTTATATTTTAGTTTCATTTTTGAAATAACTTCCCCTTCAAAGTTTATTTTCTCTCCGGCTACCGATCGGCCCACTTTATCTGTGCGTAGCATAGTCGGTATGCCGATCTTTTTCCAGGTATTAATATTAATAATGTATAGGTCAGACCCTGAATCAAGCTGTAGTTTAACATCTTGATTGTTTATTTTTACCGTAACATACTGTCGTATGTTTAGGTTGTCACCATTAATTCTAGTTGTTTTTATGTAACTGTTTTTCTAGTGTTACTTCTGCAATGTGAGGCTTTGTGTCCCATTTTATGGCATGTGTCACAATTGTTTCGTTTAAAAGGACACTTCTGGTACCAATGTAGGTCCCCGAAACCCCAAGAAGTGTGGTTTGGCAATTTCTTTATCCGACCGTTGAGGCAAATTCTTCCTGAATTTTTCCTTCGAAGAGTATTATTTTTTAAAAAACGACGAACATTTTTAATATTAGAAATTGCTGCTTCCTCTATTTCTTTAGCTTCCTTTTTCTCGGAAATATGTCGTTGACAGCTTTAGGCCAGTTGTTGCAATGTTAAATTTGGCTCGGTTTCCCGTTTGCTTATTGCACGTCTTCTTAACTCTGCATCGTTTTGCGAGACGAGCCGTTGAACAAATATTAATACTTTGAAATTGTCCGCTGTCAAGGATGATAACTTAAAGTCGTCACAATGTTTATTGACGATCGATGCAAACGTTGAGTAATCCTGGCTTTGTTTTCGCGTTAGGTTCATACATTTTCACCTTTTGTGGAATAAACTTGTTTTGGGGCAATATTGTTTTATTAACATTTTAATGGTTTCATTGAAAGATAGTTTGTCGGTGTTCTTCAGCAGAATATAATCAACAAATTTTGTATGCTCTGCTGTACATAGTCTACGAAGAACTAAACGAACCTTTTTCTTTTCCGACCATGTGCTACAATCAATGTCGAAAAAATCCTAATATCGACGGTACCATGATTCGAAGTTTAGGTCCTCTTCAGGCACATGGTTGAAGGTTTTTATAGCTGACCATATTGCATTTTGGTTGAACACGTCGCTGTCGTCATTCGTCGTATTTATCATTGCTTGTGCCAGCTGTTGAAATTTTCTCTCTGATTGAGTCTGTTGCTCTAATTGTAAATTGTTTATCCCAATCAATTGTTCGTCTAAATATTTTCTATCTTCTCGCTTTTGTGCTAAATTTTTTTCCTCAAAATATTTCAACAAACTTATTTGCTGCGACTGAAATTCCTTCTGTAGAGACTGAAGTTTTTCATCGCTTGCCTTCTGTTGAGCAAGATGTTTTTCATCGTATTCCTTCTGTTGTTCTGATTGAAATTTAATCATCTCCAATATCTGTTTCGAGAAATCTTCCATGATTAAAGAAATATTTTCTTGAAAAAGAATTAGTCACAAATTGTCCTTCACTATTTTTTTTTCAAATGCTTACTGTTTAATAACAAACTAAACCCCTTCTCATCACTGCGTCATTCGGGTCTCGAATTCGACCGGCACTTGCTAATCTTTTCTTCTTTTTTTTCAAAGTTCCTTAAGAAAAAAAAAACGATTTTATTAATCCGGCTTATTGGGTAATTAATTTAACAAATTACTTGTATTTTTGTTCGCATCTGGAACTTTTTTCGTTTTTTTTTCCCAATAAGTCCGTTTAGGCTGAAAATGCAAAATAGCAAGTAATAGCTATATTAAAACTAGACTAGTTATTCAAGAAAGTAACTTGGTTTTACTTGTCATATTTTTTTCCGACTATACGATTTTACAGTGACAAGTCTGTTCGCAAAATACGTTTGACTATATCAGACACGAAAAAAGGTTTTTGTAGTAGTGAGTTTTTTTTCAAACCTTCAGTTTTATAAGCACATGGTATTCCAATTTCATTTGTTGCACGAGGTAAAATCCCGTATTGAAATACGAAGAACACAAATAGTAAAATCTGTCTTACTTTTTTTCGTCCAGTAATTGTTTAAACTGGTTATTTCTTGTAAGGCAGACTCGTCCCAAAATTGAATGTATTCGATGTTTCCAATATCTTCCCGAAAATTGTAAAGCATAGGGTTTTGGGGGTTTTTTTCAAACGCGTAGAATTTTTTTTTCGAAGGTTGACCGTGTTGTAGACACCGGTTTATCACTCACAGGTTGCAAGGTCCAATGTGTTTCCAACGAAGTCCTTTACGAATCACTCGTCGCCAGTTGTTGTGGACCCGTTTAGGGGTACAAACAATGAAATAAAAGAACAACAGGTTTAGGGATAATAATAATGAGTTGTATTGAACAAAGAAATTATACACAAGTCAGTGTTGGTAGTGCTAGTGCCTAAATGTGCCTCAATATTTATTTATGTAAAATTATACACAAAATGTGGCACAAGGCCAAAAAGGGGGTGGGGAAAGGATCGGTCATCTCTAACTTAAAAAACTCAACTTAGCTAGTTTCAATCATGACCATCATTTACCATAATACCGCATTCATACTATACATCCATCGGCACTCACCATAAGAATTCATACCATGAAATCCTACTTAAAACCCATATAAGAAATATGCAACGGGGGGGGGGACTAAAAATTGAAAATATGATATATACAATGTGAAAGATATAAAGATTAGTAAAAGCCCCCCCCCCGTTATTGAAATGTGGCCGAGATGCCGATTTGCCGGTCGAAATCGAAAACTCGAAAAAAAGTGGTTGATGCAGGCCCCAACGTTTTATTCTGACCACCTCCTTCGAAAATATCGAGGGGTGACCTGCTTCTCCGGCAAATTTGGCACTCAGTCACCTAATTGGAGAGGGAAGGGGAGTGGGGCAGAAAATAAAAAGGGGAGTGGGATGAGGACAAAATAAAAGGGGCATGTAATGGAATCAATCATACACTAGCTAAATTGTTGAACTAAAACATCAACAGAAAATTAAACAGAAACTAACTTAAAATAAGTCTAAATCTAACTTAAAATTAAAGCATAGTTCGTTTCCTGAACCCAATATTCTCTGCCTAAGGCACGTCCAGATACCACTCTCATCTAGCGCCAGCTACTCTACACAGTCGTGCTCCAGTCACCCACCTTTCACCAAAATCTGCCGAAGAGAGTTTCACTCTCTCGGCCCTAATGCGAGCCTTCAGGTAATATTTGAAAATCGCAATAAGGTCGAGAGAAGTGAAGGTCTCAGCTCCGTAGACTGTCTGGCACCTAGTCTTCCAAATCGTAACTCTCATACTCGCTAGTAAGCTCAAAAACGTAAACCGTTTTTGCCTATCGGTTGTCGGAGCCCAGTTGCTGCATACATTAATGGGTTCCAGGTCAAAAGACGATACGTTAAGAATACGAACCATGTAGCCTGAAACAAGCTTAATCAGCGGCACGACGATGCGACAAAAAACGAAGACGTGACTTATGGTCTCGTCCTCAACGCCGCATCTGACACAAGTCGGAGAATTACTCATGCGTGCTGAATGAAGCCTCTTACTTACCCAGAGTGCATTCCAAATCGTCAGCCAGGTCAGTGATGCCTCGTCATTGTCAAGGCACCTTGACCCAGGCGCCCAAGGCCAGATTGAGCGAAGCTCCCCCCTCGTCAAAGCGAGCCCCTCAGGCCTATCATTTCGGACAGTCCCCCTCACCATTACCCGATATAATGCCTTTCGAGACAACAGCAGGATGTCAGAGAGGCTTTCTGTCACCCTTGAAAGGAACTTCAACGCATGTCTACATTCGCGATAGAAGGAGCACTCGTTTCGGGGTAACCTGTGTGCCTCCCCCTCATCCAAGTGCACACTTCTCAAAGCCGGAAAGGCTTTCTTGGTGTCTTCCTTCCAAAAGACACCGTTTCTCTCAGATAGTGTACTCATTCGGTCTAGATAAAACAGCCTAAGAGTGTGGCATCGAATTTCGATGCTAGGCATACCCAGACCGCCCTCAGAAGGATGAAGGTAACAAATCTCGCGACGGACCATAGGGGCCTTACCAAGCCACAAAAACTTGAACAGAGCCCGCTGCATCTCCAGCAGTGTATCCGACGGGAGTGGGAGCACTGAAAGACGATATAGGATGATCGGATAAATGTGAGAAGTACACACCTCCGCTCTCCCCTTTAACGAAAGATTTCTGCGGGACCACAGACCAGCTGCTGCCCTAATCGCATTCAGGACTTCCGACCAATTTGTCTCCAGCTGGAGATCAGGACCAAACCAGACGCCGAGTAGCTTGCAAGGCTTATCTGTCCAGCTAAAGGGTCCCTGCAAGGAAACACCCTTCCAAGCACCAATGCGCAAGCCAACAGACTTACCGCAGTTGATTTTGGCCCCTGTCACCGTTTCATACATTCTGATTTCTCTGTCGACGACACTAATCTCGGCATTGCTCGTTACAAGCACAGTCAAGTCGTCGGCATAGGCGGAGTACTTCAACATGGTACAAGAACCTGTTTAAGTAATTCCACGCAGGACCGGATTCACCCTTAGCCTGTTAAGGAAAGGTTCCAAAACAAGTACATAAAGCATCGGTGAAAGAGGGCACCCCTGACGAAGAGATCTGGACAAACTGAAGGCACCAGACGTCATGCCATTCACTTCAATCCTAACACCGGGGTTTGCATACAAGAGGCGAATCCAGGAGCGGAATTGCGAGCCAAAACCGGCCGCAGACAAAACAGCCTCCAAGTACCGATGGTCCACCCTATCGAATGCTTTGGACTGATCTAAATTGATCAGCGCGGCTTCAGTGTCGACTTTATCTATGATCAAGCGTATCGAGTGCAAGTTATCTTGAATGGTCCGGCCCTTCACAGAACAAGTCTGTTCGGGGCTAATTAGACCAGGCAACACAAGTTGCAGACGATTGGCTAAGATCTTGGCCAAAATCTTTAACTCTTCATTAAGCATCGTTAAGGGCCGAAAATTATCTAACCCATCCCCACCATTTTTGCTTTTGCGTAACAATTTCACCAAACCCATGGTCAAGTACTGAGGAATAGACCCGTTCCTAAACCACGAGTTAAACAAAACTGTCAGCAAGGGTACAAAAATGTGCGACATCCTCAAATACACCTCGTAGGGCAAACCATCAATAGCCGGAGACCTGTTAAGGCCGACCCGCCCTAAGGCTTCCCGGACTTCTTCCTCTGTTATGCAACCTTCGCACCTAGCCGCTTCGGTCGCCTCAAGACGAGAAAAGTCGGCTAAATAGGGGTCGAATTGTGCTAAAGACAAACCGGGTTCTCGAGTAAAAAGATCCTGGAAATGAGAACGAAAAGCCTCCAGAATACCTTCGTTTGTGGTCACGAGTCTCCCATCCGGCAATGAGACACGAGCGATATGACGATCAAATGCATGTCGATGCTCCTCTGCACGCAGTTCAGCAGCCATGTTTGTCGCCTCGTTAGGCACTCTTTTTAACCTAGCCCTAATCACTAAAGCCTGGTGTTCTTGGATAGCCAAAGAAGCCAGCTTGGCCTTAATTATAGTAACACTAGAGCTATCCCCCACCTCCACCGCCCGATCTAATCTAGATTCTAGTGCCACTTTAGCTGCCCTAGTTGATAGATTGAGTCGTCTGCTAAAATCGGCAGTAAAGGACCTAATAACCTTCTTAAAATGAATCCACTTCCTATTCCCAATTACAGCCCCCGTCAATTCCCGCTGTAAGGTTAGTAATAGCTGTTCCTGGTAGCCCTTCACATCGAACAACGAAGTGTTGAGCTTCCAGTACCCAGCTAAACTAGGCTTAGGTCTATCTAAGTTTACCCGGACCCGAACAAGTCTATGGTCTGAGTAAACTATATTATGAAAACTTGGACATTCAACTAATCCTACATCGACTCTCCTAATTAAGAACCGATCGATATAACTCGAAAGTTGTACCGAATCGGAGCCGCGCCTATTTGTCCAAGTCCATACCCTATCACGGGGCCATTCATTCCGGTACTTATCGATAAGATCGAACTTATCGAGAAAGTCACGAAATAACATAGCATCCCGATCGATGTTAGTACCCCTAGGTCGATTACGATCTAAATCGGGATCCAGGACCGCGTTCCAGTCTCCCGCTAGAATGACCGTCCGAGAAGTAGAATTCAAGAACTGCTCGATTCGCCGAAAGAAAGAATCGAGCTCAGAATGGCTATTGGGCGCATAAACCCCGATGAGCCGAAATGTCTTCTCCTTTATGGTAACATCCAGAACGCAAAGTCTCCCTTCCGGATCCATGAAGCTAGGGTCACACAACGCATCTAAAGACTTGCTTACCAGCCAGGAAACCCCCCTAGCAGAAGAATTAAAGTACGCTGAATAAGCGTGAAAACCCTTAGTCAGCGCACCCAAATAGTCCCCAGAAATCAAGTGGGTTTCCTGAACACAACATATATCCACTCCGAGGCGCTGAATGTCCGTAGCGACTCGAAATTTACGAGCGTCGGACCTCAGGCCCCGGACATTCAAACTCGCTAGAAAGAGAGCCATGAGAGTGCCTTAGAGTTGGGTTCCAGAAACGAACATAGCATTGGTCAGGATGCCGACGGCTCTCCCAAAAGATTGATTGCCCATCTGATCATTAATTTGACCATCATGGGAGATGCCGCCAACATCCAAAGGATAGGTTAGTTTCGCTATCCTATACAGGGCGGGGTGTAACCTTATGGGAACCCTCCCAAAACATTTTTTCCTTAAAACGACTAGACCTTCATCTTTGAAGATGGCCATTGGAACGGCGAAATTGAAAGTGTTGTTCGCCTCTTCCAGCATCTGCCATAGAGCCTTCGCTTCTGGTTTCTTCCTTACCACTGTAAGGACTCTAGGGGCATTGGGGAAATTAGTAGGGTCTTCAATGGTTATACCACCGACTTCATTGAATTTAAGGAGCTCATTTATATTGGAGAGGTGGTAATGCTTTACTGTTTCTATTTGGGTGCATGTCACTTTGCAGATATCTTCCCCAGAAAGGAATGTGGCTTTTTTAGTTTTCCTTTCCACAGAAAGGCTCCTCTGCCTCTTCTGTGTAATAGGTGGAGGGGGAGGCATGTCATCCATTGGGGAGGGGGAAGGGGAGCTAGGCCCCATAGGAGATGCTGGAAAAGGCGAAGTTTTTTTTGTGGGTGAAGCAGGTGGGGTATTTTTGGGGGTATTAAATGGGGAGACAAAAGGAGAAGGTTTAGGTGAAGTGATTTTTATAGACGATTTAATCGGACTTAGAGGGATAAGCTTGTACTGTTTGTCTAAAATTGGGCCAGTGATTGGAGGGGGCATTAATTTGGGAGAATTAGAATTTTTAGAAACTATTGGTTTTGTGATCGGCTGGGGACTTGGATTGGGGGTAGAGATTTTATCTGAAGTGGCTGAATTTTTTTCTTCTTTTTTCTCTTTTTTTCCTACTTTCTTATCTAATTTAGATTTAAGTTCTTTTGCCTTAATGTAACTGTCTTTTCCCGGGTCGTTTTTAAGCATTTCTTTTTCTCTCATTTCTTCGAGAGATACACGACCCGGGGTTTTTTTTCCCGGAACAATAATCCATCCCTCGTCTTTTTCTGCAGAAGGTAGAGCAGGGAATTCTTCTTCGGAGTCATCAGATGTAGATGTAATAGGTATACCAATTGTAGCTGGAAGATCGAGGTGGGTGCCAGCCTTGGATGGTCTGTTAATCGGGGGCGTCGTTTTCTGAGTGGATTTTTTCTGTGGGCAATCAAAAGTTAAATGACCTAGTTGCTCACAAAACCAACGAACAGGTCTTCGTCCGGCCAATATAATAGGTAGTTTTTCCTCCCCGACTTGTAAATAGTAGGGGATGCTGTCATAAGCTTTCTTGTCGATAAGTATTTCGAAGTTCCATGTACCTGGAAATTCGTCAAAATTGACGTCTGTGATTTCGCCAAATCTTAGAAAAAATGCACCAATTTGTTCGCCTTTTACATAAAAAGGCACATTGAAGATAGAAATAGAAGAACGTCTTCTACCCATGTACTCGGTTCGTAAAACATAGTCCTGCGTGATAATTTGATTAAGTGAGAGATTAGCACAGATTTCTTCGTTAGGAAACAAAGCATTCCAAGTGTTAAATCCCTTACACTTGATTAACCTTTGCGGTTTGAATCCTGCAGTTGCCAATAACTTGCATATTAATTCAGGAGAGGCCCTGATGGACTTTTTAATTTTTTTTTCGACAACAAACATGGTTACGGTTCTTTTTTTAATTTCTTCCAACATTGGTAAATCCACGGCAATTCCTTGTTCAGTAACCATGTGTTCGTATTTTTTTGCTTCTTCCACGAAATCATTGACATTTATAGACATTTTTGGAGGTTTGCACCATTCCGAATTTTCAGTCGTTTTGGACGCCATC
Source organism: Sepiola atlantica (assembly GCA_963556195.1). Classification (NCBI taxonomy): domain Eukaryota; kingdom Metazoa; phylum Mollusca; class Cephalopoda; order Sepiida; family Sepiolidae; genus Sepiola; species Sepiola atlantica. The sequence goes on from OY744515.1 coordinate 61,265,201, forward strand.
TAGTTAATAACTAGAGACACTAAACAAAAAAAAAAGTTGACAGAGGAAAAAAAAAAAAAAAAAAAAAAAAAAAAAAACGTGTCAGAAAAAAAAAACGTCGTAAAAGGGAAAACAGTTCAACAATAAAAGTCAACGTGAAAAAATAAAAACGATAACAATAATCAACAACAGCAGGCAAAAACAGATTTAAGAAAAATACTAACTTGACGCAATAAACTCACTCAACACGTAGAGCCTAAATGTGCCTCCCAATGTTCTCCCGGCAAAACCGGTATTTATGGTAGCCGGTTGCTACCATTTAGTTATTATTAAAGGGTAAGTAGGTTCACCCACAACATTTTCATAACATAGTTTTGTTTTCACGGGTTTGGAGGCTTTACGTGAATTCCATAGAAAAATGCCAGTATACTGAAATCATATGCCCTTAATAGGGTTAAGATGAAAATTCATATACCCTAAACACTAAATGTACAAAAGCAAAGAAATTCCCAAATGTTTACACTTTTATTGTCATTAAGGGTATGCGAGCACAACAGGGCAATGTATTTTACTGGTAGGAATTTTTCTCCAGCGCAAAACATCGAACAAGAATTAATCGCTTATACAAAATCTCTTGGGATTTTCCGAAGGGAATTCGGCTGAAACTTATCGTCTTCATTTTATTGACAAACGTTCTAATCGATCTGATGTTCTAATTGAAGCTACCTAATATCTACTGGGTCTAGGTCGATCCAGTAAGAACTTAGACGTGTTGAACCCTTAGGCAGGGTTACAAATTAAGAACCGAAATAAAGTTCCATTCTATTGCCCATATTGATCATATTAGAGCCCTAGGGTACTGTTTTTAGTTCAGAGAAAACGAACATTTCAGTGAAATGAGAAATACCACGGTTTACAGTTCACATTTTTTGATTTATAAGATTAAACATTTTTGTTTGAGGAACTTTATCTGAATTGTAAAAAAATGTATTGTATTGTTGAAAAAATACAGTAAATATCGTTTATATATTTTTAAAAATGGTGAAAGATGTTAATTCTAATAAATTAAAGTGTGAAACATAAAATTGACTTATATACAACAAGAATACCTTCATTTTCCTTAATACATAACAATGATGCTAGTTTTGTATAAATAATGGTTCCACTCGGGCATGATTGATAAGGATACTATAAAGGTAAGTAAAATACCAGTAAAAATGTTTATTGGAAATGCTTATATCAACAGTGCTAAAATAGTAACAATGTTTATATTTTTTATAAGAAAAATTCCTACCAGTAAAATAAATAGCCCTGTTGTGCTCGCATACCCTTAATGACAATAAAAGTGCAAAAATTTGGGAATTTATTTGCTTTTGTACATTTAGTGTTTAGTGTATATGAATTTCCATCTTACCCCTATTAAGGGCATATTATTTCAGTATACTGGCATTTTTCATGGAATGTCACTACTTTTGTAAAGGATGTGCCTCAATACAATGCCTTCTCATAACTGATATAGTTGGTAGTTTGACTAATCAATGTTTATTTCAATATTCACACGTAAATTTTTTTTAAATTATGATGTGTATATTTACTCATGATACAATTAAAACTAGAACACATTTTTTCACAATTAATATATATACTTATATTAACTGTTAGTTAATCAACGTTGTTTTCTCTATGGCTTTATTATTCCTATGCTAAAATGTAACTTAGTTATGGGATTGAATTATGTTTAAAAAATTGTCTAATTATTCTAATTCCATTATAATCTGTATATATATATATATATATATATATATAATCAACAATTACAGACAGATATAATCGATAGAAAGAGAGATAAGTAGGTCGATATTTCGTTGAATTTCGTTGTGAGAAATTGCAAATTTTGGAAAGACTTTCGATTTTATATGACGGGAAAGCGTAATAAAAACTTCCTCTCTCAATTAAATAAATTATATTTCATTGAAAGTTATTAAATAAAGTCAATCATCATTTGTTTTCATGAGAGAAAGTTCAGTGAGCAATGTATTGTGTCTGTGTGTGCGTTGGTGTCATTGTGTCTGTGTGTGCGTGTTGTCTGTGTGTATAGCCTCAATACAATGGTCATTTTAAGGTTTTGGGGAAATTTCTGAAAACTAAAGTGTATGATAAACTGAAATTTAAATGCCATCAACTAGACCCTAACACCTCGATCTCTGCCAAAAATCAGCTGAATCCATCAAATAGTTGATGTACATGGTGGAACATACGTACGTACGTACGTACGTACGTACGTACGTACACACGGATAACATGATTTAATGATCGAACTTTCTGGATGTCTGGGTTGACTTGACTTATGATGCTGAAATTATACACACTTATAGAACTTATCAAAAAACATTTTGTGCAAAGTTTTAACTAATTTGGTTTATTGGTTTTTGAGTTATAGTTTATCAAAGAAATGAGATTTCCAGCATAGGCTGTTTTTGTAGTCTATTAAGGGATAGAGCGCTTTCGCGCTTCCCTTGATTCATACGTTTGCTTTGTAAAGAGATTGCCTCTTTTATAATTCATTTATATTTCCCCCGTATATTATTACATTTTTTTTATTATGCGTCTAGTATGTTTTTATTTCCGTTTCATGCTAGGAGTTGTTCTATAGGCAAAGACGAGATCTTTAACGGTTTGAAAAAATCAATATTCTATACGTAAACGAAAAGTATGGAACGACAATTCAGCTATATTTAAAACAAGTGTCGAAACTGACAGAACAAAATACGCTTCGGATGTGTTCACACTGGCTATTTAACTAGATATACTACTAAAATATTCATATTACGTAATAGAACTACATCAGTAATTAAATATTTCATATATACATTATTATTATAATTTCTGATGACCTAAAGACAAAAATACACACATCGTTGATTATTTATTTTAAAGTGGTGTTTTTTTTATGAATTCATATCAGGCGGTGGGGTGTCTTACTTACAATTTTCTTTCTCGCTTTCTCGAATAACTTTAAACGGTTTGAGCTGGGAGCTAAAAAAAGGCACAAGTTTTATTTAATAACTTTTGTGTGAGTGGATGTATGTATGTATTTTTTTCTCTCTCTCTCTTTAATATATAAATATATATATATATATATATATGTATATCTAGGCAGCATCTTCTCTTGAAGGCAGGTATTGTTTAATATAAAAGGCAACTTATTTCTTGATATTCCTGCCAACACAATGTATAATACTAACACATGGTATTTACTTGATAAACCTCATTTCCCTGAAGATAAACCCGGATGGACCTGAAAGTACTTGGGGCACAAATCAAAACTATGGCAGATTCATCGGCCAATTAACCCCCGAAACTTCGGAGTATTTAAAGGATCTACCAAAGGATATACAGACATAAGTTGTCCGTTTTATTCAACAATATATATATATATATATATATATATATATATATATATATATATATATATATATATATATTATAGAGTGGAGGATTTAGTAGAATGTTACGTCTGTTTTTTTTAATTTTTAGCAAATCCTCATTAAACGATTTAAAGGTTTGGACGCTATTTATATCCAATAATTGTATAAAGGTTAAAACATCATCGTACAAAACGGAACTATGCTTTTATAACTATTAATTTCAAGTATCTAATGACAGACGACTTTGTACTTATTAAATGTAACTTTCAAAGTTCTATTTTTAAAAAATAATTTGTTAAAAAACGGTATGGTTAAAAGAAAGCGGAAAATACTCCTGGAAAATGCCGGGTACGTACATCAAGTAATTCATAGGAGACATGATAATGCGACAGAATCAGTTGTATGCGTTTTGATTTCTGAATATTATACACAGCAATCGACATTTTCTTTTTCAATTTATTTGAGTGTCTCTTGTCGATGCTGATAACATTTTAAAGAATTATTTCGTCATTCATTTCTTTTGAATTCTTACACTTTTTATTCGTCTTCATTTTTTTTTGCCTTTTTTAATTCATGTCTTGATGTTTAAAAAAATCTTGTTCGTACTTTTATTTTCACACGACTGATCATGTTTCTTAGCTTCATTATTGCGCCATTGTTTCGTACACATATTTCTTATCATTCTTGCAACATTTTCCGACATTTTTTTTTACGTTTTTTTCCTACTTTCAATTTTACTCGATTTTTCTCCTTTTTTCTGAACAGTCTATGCCTTTCTTGTACATTATTTTTACTATTTTGCCCGAATTATTTCAATTGACGTCAGTTCTGAATATTAATCGCTTTTAATTTTCATTTCATAAAAATAATTTTTATTTTATTTTAAAGAAATCAAGTTTAAGCTCGTCTATTTTTTAATATTTGTGTTCATCCTTTTAGATTTTCTTTACTTATAAAATATAGAATTGAATTACGATTACATTTTTGGTTAAAACTTAGTTTAATCATTTATTACATAATAGAACTTGTCCCATTTATGTTATTTATTGGTCATTTAAGATTTTTCTTTTGTGTTCGTACTTGTGGATTACTTGCTGAACTTTATTTATCATGAAACGAACTTTTTATACTAACTTTAATAATCAGGCAATCATGCAGTATCGATAACAGCCGAGAAATAAGGAACAAATAATATACAACAGGTACATTTTACCAAACGCAATAAAACTTACTTGTTAACCGATCTGTATAATTTTAACTCGTGACACCGATTGTAAGATATATTATCTCTTAATATGTTCTCGTTACTTTGAATTATCAAAACACGAGTTAATAAATATGGCGGTTTATTTTATTTTGAGATGGTCGCTAATTTCAGGCGTAAAAGATAGTAAAACAAAGGCTTACCCTACCAATAACAACAAGAAGGTAAGTGGGTGCCACTCGAACATAGAATAAGTTTTAAAGTTAGTCAACATTTTTAAAACTATGTTTTAAAGGAATAAAACGACAACAGCACTGATGGGTCAGTCATATTTGATTCTTACTATATTTGGAAAGTAGATATCGCCGAACTCTTATATTTAAATAAAAAATACTTACAAATAGTTTCACAGCTTTATAACTATGCAGGTCAGTATAAAATTAAATTTTATTGTGGTTGGTAAAAGGTGTGTATTGTATAGTGTGTTTGTTTTCGATGTCTCGGCTGTTTATTTTAAAGGATAATTGCCACGTGTACATAGTGTGAAAGCTTGTAACAGTAACTAAATACGTACATATTGTACTTTCTGCATAAACACTTATTGACGAGAACCAGACTTTTGTTATCGAGGCCCAATCTATAGCTATATCTGAGTTCTGATCGATCTACGTATATAAAAGTCAGATCCGTCCTAAGATGGTGTGTTGTTGCCAAATCAATGATGGTGCCGCTCAAACAACTATTCCTTGACTTAAGTACACAACCGACTTCTCAATTTAATGGGGGTGATCTCTTTTCACCCACACCCCCTTTCTCGCAGAAAAGAAGTTGCTCGTCTCTTCTCTTTACTATATTTCCATGGTAGGTGCTCGGCTGAGCTCTAATTTCTGCTCCTCCCTGTAAACATTCACATCAAGAACTCGATTCTCTACTGCTACTGCAAAACTTTCATTACTGCTGCTGTGTATGTAGAACAAAACGGAATTTCTATGAACAAAGTTTCTTTCCAAGAACCTATTATCTCTGGAACACATTGCCGCGGAAATGCTACATTGTAGACTACAACATGATCGCCTTCAAGTCTCAGCAAATACTATAGAGTCGATCTCTTAACAAACCAAATTCTGTCTTTTCCGTCCATCGTTTCCAACCCTGTTATGATATCCAACGGAGAATCTCATTAACGTTTATCTTCCTCCCACAGCGGTAAGATGTGACACAAGGTCGGAAAAGTGGGATTTGAAAAGCTAGCGGCCGAGAAGGTGAGAGTTCTGGCCTTAAATGCCTTGGCAGCTCCGTCGGCATTTCCCGGTAGTGGCGCCTCAGGCAGTAAGCGATAAACTTACTCCACCCCAAAGAGTGGAGGCAAAGCCTGGGAAGGTGGACCTCCTAGAACTGCACAAGATCAGCACGGAATCAAGATCCGAAGGCCAAGACGATACCGATCTATAGGGTGTAGTATCCATCGGAACAGATACTACACTTTGATCTAAGCCATATTACATACAAACTTTTTAAATGTATACTTTTAAAACCGTGTATCTTGTTACTTTGTGATCTTGTTTGTTATCTTATTTTGTTTTGCGTGTGTAAATCAGATGATGTCATCAATCAGCTACAATGGGTGATGTCCTAAAATAATTACATAATTCATCAAATAAGAGAGATTAAGCTATGAATAGATCCTTTATATAAACGATCCTTGACTGTTTTCTTGTGTGGAATCTTGTTGACTTGTTTCCGTGCACACTTAATGATTTAACTAAATAATGACGGCACGCATGAATGAATCAATAAATGATGAAGTTACAATTAAAAAGAGAGGAGAGTCGCCGTGCACTGTGAATGACGTCCAAATGATTACCTCATATATTAAATAAAACATAGGGTGAGATCCTATATCTCGACGTCCCTTGATCCAAAGGTTCACGATTCGTATATTAGACGAATGTCTCGATGCCTGGGTGTCTGTGGACGTTGTTATCTTCATTGATCGCTTGCGTTTATCTTAGTTTGTCTGCTTGTATCTTACCTAAGTGCACACTGGATGACGTCACAAAAAGTGTATGACGCCATAACAATATCATTTATCATGCATGACATCATCAATTTTCAAGTGTATATAGAGATGTCTTTCTCGATGTAACGCGATGAGACCTTTTACTGGTAGAATATTTGATTGTTAATTAAGTTAAATGTGTTAGGGAACAGTGTATACAAAAAAGCGGGATCAACACACTTTTCATTGAGAAGTGTAGACACATATTATTTTTTTGTTTTTACACCCTAAACCCATGATTTGTATTTTTTAGTAAGTTTATCAAAATATAAACGGTCATATCGTTTGCAGAGGTTGAAAAATATTACTGTAAATTAATTTAGCAAAACAATGACTTGGAAATAGTCACACCAATCGCGAAATTATAATGTTTTGACTGACACAGGTGGTCAAAACGAGTTTACGATTCAAAAGGTCGTACTAATCGCCAAACATTTTAAAACTGACACAGGTGGTAAAATCGAGTATATGATTATCACCGTTACTACGTACACTTGATCTATGTTTTTTTTAAATAATATTACTTGTCAACAATAACAAAGGCGTACTATTATCTTAATAAATCAAGTATCGATATTGTGGCTTGACTCTTACAATCGTGGGTAAAGGTATTCAGTGACTGACCAATTATAAAATAGTAAAAAATGCAAAACGATGTTTGATTAGTTAGCAAATGAGAATAGTCGCCTCACGTAAAACTTTTCAATAAATAAAGTAATTCTTTATGGGTACTTTATACACACACACACATATATACAATAGCAGGACTCGTCGCTCGGCGTTGCACGGGAGGAATAGAAAACATGAATTAAAATGTGTAAACAGCCGACAGAACGGAAATAGGTCACATCGCATAGTTTTAATGTTTAGGAAAAATGTCGATTTTGAATGGTGGAAAATCTATGTACCCACGAAAAGGAGTACTTCGGAGTGGAACAAAAATAGAAGTTTCCACAGTGTAGAAGGATATCTCCTTCACTGGCCGATTATGGAAAAGAGTACTTCTGTAGAGGTTGCATATTTGTTCCATCTTTTATTTATTCTGTCCTCTGATATTGAAAGCGATTCTTTCTAGACTGCGTCAATGTTTATTTATGTTGTTACTTTAAGATATATAGTAAACGTTGGTGGATTTTCGCCACATTAAGAACTTACGTTGTGTCTAACTTTGCCCTACTGTGAGTCAAGTAAATTGAATAGTTCTAAATTGAGAAATCGTATTAAAAAATATTTAAGAAGATATATCGTATTTATGTGTCATTTGTAACGAAAATAAATTGTATTTTTGGAACGTAGGATTGAAAAGATAGAATTACAAAAGAAAAGTTCAGTAAGAAAAAATATATTTAATGTATCCAATGAATGTGGTCAATAATTACTATTTTAGTCAGGTAAATTATATTTTACCAAACTACGATAGTATCGTATGTAGCGTGAAAACTAAATCAATTCTGATCTGACTTGAGCAAATAAAAGTGGTGACTAATTACTATTTAAGTCACGTAAATTCCAATTTCATATGAAGCTAGAAAAGTAAAACAAAGCTGATGTGTTTGTCACTAAATACTGTTTGAAGCTATGATTGTTTGGTATGAGCTACGTGTATAATATCTATTAAGAAAAGTGTCCAATGAGAAGTTGTATTTTTGCTAAATCGTTGTAATAAATACGGTAAACTACAACTACGAATGTACTGTCTGTTAATGATAAAATGTGTAAGGAATAATCAATTATCAATCATTGTAAACACGGAAAGTACTTACGGTTGAAAGAATTATGTTCTGTACAATGTTGCAACGTGTTCGTTTATAATTATAGCGATCTTGAAACCGTAATGAAAACGAAGTAACGGGTATACTATTTAATTCGAAAGAAATCTATTTTTAATGTTGGCGAATGAGAGATGTATTATTTGGTTTAAATAAAAATATTTTTATTATCTTATGTTTATTTTTAATGTTATATAAGTAAGAAGTGTACTTACTAAGTTTGGATGTGGTGGTGCTGTGCTGCGCGTCATGTGTTTGTTTTAATGTAATCCGTTATTCCGTAACGTAGTAATGCTATGTGTTCGGAATAGCGGAATGATAGTCTCGGTAGTGTATCTGTTTAACAGTTCCAAAGGAAATAAAAGTCTTGCGGCGGGTACAGAAGATAATTTGCAGTGAGTAAGTATAGTGACCACTTTCTCTGTTGATGTTGTAGGTGAGAGAGTGATTGATCTAGAAATAAATGTAATAATTAATATATTTTGATCAAATTACGCGAAAGTTTCTGCAAACTCGCTTGAGTGAATAAGAGTATTGCAGTGGGTATTTAAGAAGTGTACGAGGCATGTGCTTATTTTCTTACGATCGCTGAACGTACAGGGGAAAAATAATCCACTTTATATTGTATATATATATATATATATATATATATATATATATATAGAGAGAGAGAGAGAGAGCGAAAAAAACAGAGGCAAAGATGAGAAAAGAGAAAGGGTAGAGAGAGCGAGAGAGAGCGATAGACACACAGAAAGGTACAGAGGTAAAAAGAGAAAGGGTCAAGAGAAAAAGAGAGCGATAGACAAACAGAGAGGGACAGAGGAAAAAAGAAAAAAGGGTGACTTATCGAAAACAGGAATTTAAAAGTACTAAGTAGGTAGTCTCTCCATATCTTTTCTTCCAAAACAAGAGTAACATAACTTTTTTGTATATATTTTTGTTATGCAAATGTGTTCCAATAAACATGTGTTATTGTTTGTGGAGAGATTTTCTTGTTTCTAAGTTTCTGACACGAGCAACAAATTACGCAACTCTCCAACTAAGTTGCATCGACGTCAAAATGTTGTTGATTTTTTAAACACAGCCTAGAAGCGGAATGTTTGGCAGAGCACCCGTTCTGAACAGATGTGGTCGTTGTAACATTGACCCACATAATGATAATACTCTTTCAGGGAACAGAAATAGGAGGGAAGAATATAGAAGGAAAAATAAAAAAATAGGGATATAGAGATAGGAAAGGAGGCAGATAAAAAAAGAGAAGGGGAAGCAAGATATTTATTTGTATATATAACACATACTGATGCAGCGGGTTACGGGGGTTAATCAACTTATAATATTGTATATTCATTCAAATTTACCCAGCGCTAACTATGTATAATTCCGTTAAACAAGCATTTATGATAGCATATACGTATACTCTCACTGCCCTATATTATTGTTTTTCACTCGTTCCTGTTCGTTTAAAGCGATTGATATTCGGCGGAGGCAAGTGAAGATGATACTAAGTGTCACAGAAGTGTGAGTGGTGATACTTTGGAATTTAGTGAAATATGTGTTTATGGAATTAAAATAATATATTGTGAGATTTGAAAAATTAACAAAGTGAATCTTTTGTTAGTTAATGTATACACGACAACAAAAAAGAATAGCTTCAATAATAAACACTTGAATAGCTAGAGAATGAGAAAACGCCAGAGCGGATTCTGTTACTGGATAACGAGAACGTCTTTCATTGCTGCCACCTACTAAGAGGTCGAAGCCTCCCCTGATACAGGATATAGCGGCGTGTGAGAAAACATTGTAACACCAAATAAAGTAAGTGATGAAACTTCCTATTGTGTGTTTCGAGTCTTCGTTTGTGAACCAGTCGTGTTCAGAAATTGAAGGACAAGTAGGGTTTTCTTCTTTACGCTCATGTAACGTTCGTTACCCGTGGCGATTATTATGTGCTAAAAACGTTATTCTAGGCACTCACTGTTTTTTTGTGTGACTATCAAACGCATTTTGGGTGCCTGTATAACCGTAGTTTATTTAAATATCTTGTATATTAAGCACCTATCTTTCCATTGTACTTGCTGGTTAAGTATCATTAGACATTTAAAGCAAAAAGGTTGGAATCAAAAACGGAAAGATAAATACACTAAAATAAGAATATATTCCACATTGTACATATTTACATCTAATGCAATACAGATGCATATATACCAGCATATACACATATGAGGTCATATAATAAGTTATATTATGCTCCATAAGGCCAAGCTTATTCGTCTATATAGATATTTTTATATTTATAGTTGGAAGTCAAATAAAATTCCTTTTGATAAACATCGTAAATCACCCGCGCCCAAGCCTGCAAAGGATGTCCGCGAATAAGCTTATTGCTTTTTAATGATATGTCCTGGCTGAGGCCTATTTCTAGTATCAAACTCTTGATGAAACCAGCGATCATCGCTCTTGAACGTGATCAAATGAATTCCAAATATCCAGTTAGGATTTGCCCGGATTAACATATCAGGCATAACTTAATTCATGCGAAAATAGACGTGGAAATGGCTTTTCAAGTTCAGACCGAAATTACATGTGAGATTGAAATGATCATTTTCTTCTTCTTCTCGTTGTGTACTCTTCTGTGGCCTAGACGTGAAGGGAGTGGTCGCTTTATTTAAAGGATGATATTCGTCAAAGTGCGAATTATCTTTGGAGTTATGGTCAAAAGTAGAATACAGATTCTAAATTATGCTGGGGGTAACTTCTCTTATAATATCTACATTACAGAGGCAAGGAAATCGGAATTGAATCCTTAGAAACTGTTATTTTTAAAAGACAGTAAACATTCTACGACTATTATAAAATAGCTGCTGTTATTTATTAAACATAATTTACTAGTATTTATGAAACAGCATAATCAATCCTCAATACGAACTCAGCTCTTCCAGCGAAATCTTATCTTTCATCTAATTCTTTCTATGCTATCCTTCATTTTCAGAACTCATTGATGTGTAATTAATTGGTTTTCTAAAATATTTGCTATTAACCCTAACCCTTACCCTAACCCTAACTCAATCAATTCTGCATTGCTGACAATGGTTTTACAAACAAGCAAAACTTTCACTTGTTATGTTTTGTCAAAGGAAACCTCTTTGAAACGTAAAGAAAAACAAGTTAACAAAAGAATTAAAAAAACAATTGGTTAGTAATATTTTCAATGAGCATAATTTTTCTGAAAGAAAACGGTGATCCATTGTACTTAAATACTAAATGACTTACTTAACAAAATCTATATTATTGCCTACTTTTAAAACACCACGGTTACATCACGGAGAAACCTCGGATTTAATTGAGTTAAACAACGTTAATCATGTTCAGAACTTAGATGGGTGCCCATTTTTGCTAATAGTAGGTGCCGTAACTTGGGACATATAAGTATCGTTAAAGCCAATTTCTCAAGTAACCTTGGGAAAGGTAGGGGCCCATATCTACCCTCGCCTTATTTATGGGTGAAATGTGCAATTGAGTCTCGGTGGATGAATACTACAAAATGACAATAATGTTAACCCGCTTATCACAGCATTGATTCATTTCGTTTTAGATTTCTCATCACTGAAATTAAGCAACACAGTACCAGAAAAAAACGCTTATTTATTTTCCAACACGTTTTACAATGTAAACTCTTAATCGCGCAAGCATCTTTTTGTGGCAGAAAGAGGCCAGTCAGAATCGTACTTATTCCTTGCTAATCTACCTTTAATTGTACCTACTAATAGGTCACTTTACAATAATAAAAAAAACAGAATAGCAAAAGTCGACATTTATGTGAAGTTAGGCAAGACTCTATCATCAATGAATAAAATAACATTAAACACAATGTCCGTTACTTCCGAACATAAATATACTCTTCTCGTGGGAAGTATTTGGAATGAACTAAGAAAGAAAAAAAAACGTTCATGCTTTCCGCTTCTGAAAGCGTTGGGGTACTTTTGAATAATATATTATCCTTTTCGTTAATTTCTTTTCAATTAAAGTATAAGCCTTAAAAATAGCTAATAACAAAGTATTAATGCGGCATAATCACGTTGTAACACGAATCTTGATAGATCATCACAGTTAAGCTACGTTCAGTTTGATCAACACCGGATGTGTAATTATGTGAGAATCCAAGCGCTGTATGTGGGACGACCACATGTTCGCTACAATAAACTGAGAAAAACAAACGTCGTCACCTCCTTCACCATGAACAAAATACACATGTAACTTGGGAGCGTTTGTGAATGTAATATTCACTATAAACTTCGACTCAATCTATCTAAGGTTAATGCCGCATCAGATACAATGATAACCTTATATTTCAAAGAAAAGTGAAGATAACAGAAAAATTATACAATAGCTAAAATAGTTACACTGTTAATATAATATGAACATTTAAAAGAATTATATTCAAATTATACTTATGTAGTTATGTTATATAATAATATAGTTTGAAGACATCTATAAAGAGTATTTATTTACCTCCTCTCCAGGAGGTTAGGCACAAGGCCAGATTTATCTTACTTCCACAAGTAAGATGTGACCCAAGGTCGGTCGGGAAAGTGGGGTTTGAAAATCCAGCACCCGAGAAAGTGAGCACTCTGGCCATTAAAAATTGCCTGGGCAGCCCCGTCGACATTCCCCGGTAGGGGCGACTCAGGCAGTAAGCAATAAACTTACTCCTCCCCAAAGAGAGGAGGCAAAGCCTGGGAGGGTGGATCCTAGAACTGCACACGACCGATCCATAGACAGGCTTAAATCAAGCCCCGAAGGCCAAGACAATACCAGTTTATGGGGTGTAGTATCCATCGGAACAGATACTAAACTTTGATATTAGCCAAAAGAGTAACAAAACTAATAAAACGAGTAAAAGACGGCAGTTACAGTAACAATTATTGGATCCACTCATTCGATGTTCATGTCTTGTTTCCTCTCCCCCTGTCTATCAATCTCGCACAGATTTCCATTATGACGTCATTCCATAACTTCTAGGTTTTGATGATAAAAACAGAAACGTTTTCCCTCGTGTGGAAGCAAGAAAATAGAGGCTTGTTGAAGTAAACCTTTTTTATTGTGAAATGCAAAGTTGTTTATGAAACGATGTAACGTAGCAATAAACGACAATTGTAATAAAAATGTTATTGAATCAACGAGAATTGACTATTTTACTGAAGAAAGAATGATATTTTATGTAATTGAAATTTTCAAAATATTTAATGGAATGTTTTTATTATGATGAACATTTTTTAGTATTTTACTCCGGTATGTAAATTTATTGTCAATGCCAATTTCAAACACAAAATCTATTAATCAATTGAAATATATTCGTAATAGTGTTATATATTGTTTGAGCAAGTTGGCAGATCGGATTAAAATTATCAATAGTTTCTAATATATATATATATATATATATATATATATATATATATATATATATATATATATGTAAAAATAAAAATGGAATAAAGGATAGGCAATTCAACAACTAACAAAAATAAACTCAAAAACTCATGTTGTATAGTTCATCCGAAGTATTTCGGTCGTTAAAATACGGTCATTTTAAATCGCTGGGTAAACTTTATTTCAAAACGGAAATGTTTTCAAAGTTATACAAGGAATGCGATTGGAAGAAAATGTCACGTGCAAAGAACAACAAGAAGGGAATAGGGACGCGAGGAATGTTATAAAAAGAGACAGAAAAAGAAGATGAAGAAGAGGGCGAAGAATAAAGAGAGACCAATCAACCAGTGTCTTTAGAACGTCAGTTGAAGAAGAAGAAAAAGAAGAAGAAGAAGAAGAAGAAGAAGCGAGAGCAAAAGAAAGAAAGAGTAAAATCGACATTTGACTGTCGAACGCTATTGAAGAAGAAAAAGAGAGAGAGAAAAAATCATCAGTGATTGAATGTCCCCTGCTGATTGAAAACCGACGGCAGATTGAAATCGTCAAAAGTATAACAGGATTAGTAGTAATTTGAAGCTATTGACGGAGGAATTCAAAGCAAGGGAGGAGGAAGCAGATAAGGAGGAGGAGGAGGAGGAGGAGGAGGAAGAAGAAAAACAAGGGTTGAAAGTTAACCGTCGTCGTATTCATTTAGATTCATTTCAAATAGAATCGATCTAGCAGAAGGAATGGAAATGTTATAGAAATCTTGTCTCTGGGCAATGGTGTTCTTATGACATAGGATCAGACAGGATTCTGTGAGACGTCGAAGTTTAGTATCATAAATATGTTTAATAGAAATTACCTTATGTGTATTGAAGTGGTGGCCGGAAGAGATCATGTGAGTGCATAACGCATTTGAGGTATCACCATTTTTTATGGCACGATTGTGCTCATATATTCGTTTCTTTAACGGACATTGTGTCTCGCCAAAATATATTTTTCCACAGTCGGCGCAAGGAATAGTATCAATTCCAGCTGTAGTGGGGGATGAAAGGACTTTATTTTTGTTTTTATGCATTTGTAAAATGTGTTTGGTGGTGAGTGAGGTAGCTTCGATTATTCTAAAACTATGTTGGGAAAGCGAAGAAAAGAGATGTGTGTTACGACAGTTTGTAGGAAGGAAAACATTCCTTAATATGGGTTGAGTAGTATTAGGAAATGTATTAGTATTTTTAGTTATTTTTAGATGTATTTGAAATACTTTCATTTTAGCGGAAAGAATGACATGTTTGGGATATTTTAAAGTAGTGAGAGAGGATTCTATTTTATTATATTCCTGAAATAAATAATATAAAATGATTTTTACTTACATACGCTAGCGTTTCGAGCTTTCACTCTCATCAGTGCAGGGATGATAATCTTGGACGGTCGCACGGTTCGAGACTCGATAAGCAAGCGCTGTAACCATTAGGCCATAGGAAATTACCCCAATCTAAAGAGGGAATTAAAGTTCTATTTATGCGAAGGGCGGCAAATCAAGAAAGACTGAGTAGAGATTTTACGAACGTTGTCGGAATATGACTAATAGCCACGTGTCAGTTTACTTTAACTTCTTCCTCGAACAGAGCACAACTTTAATCTTAAGGGGCTTATAATATCAATTTAAGATAAATAATGTTAAATTATTTTTACCTACATACGCTAGCGTTTCAAGCTTTCGCTCTAATCAGTTCAAGGATGATAATCTCGGACGGTCGCACGGTTTGAACCCCTGCCACAGAGTTAACATATATATATATATATATATATATATATATATATATATATATATATATATATATATATATATATATATATATATATATATGCTCATCTAAATTGGATACTTGACAATACCACAAGTTTGAAATAAATTATTGCATCGATGATTATGTAATTTAGTGTTACTATATATATATATATATATATATATATATATATATATATATACTAAAAGAATACCCCCCAAAGGTCGTGTAAGGTTCATTCCCCGAACAGTTCCGTTGCGCTTTTATGTCTATTTACAAAGATTAAAATCAAGATATAATGCTACTTAACATAACTAGGATCCTTATTCTAATTTTGATTAAAAATCCATTACATCATTTTTTATTCTAGACAATTTCTCGGATTAAAAGTTAAAGCTTCAGGAGTCTTAATAAGAAATCGAAATTCAGGGAATCTTAATAAGTGTTTAATGACTGTCGATCAAATTTCATCCAAATCTAAAATATTTCAAATTGGAGGTTTTCCTATAATAAGGCCCCTAAAAATACGTTTCAATACGTCAAAGAAACTGTAAATTTCGGTAATCAATATATGATATCAATTGTTAAAATGTTACAAAAATTGCAATAACTACATTTTTACGAAGTGTTTCAACTTTATTTTTACCCTCTTTGCGTAAAACTAAACTAAATTAAATGTATTCCAAATTACCCACATATACTCATCGTAGCTGTGTAAACAAATCATAATTATCGGTAAAATAATTTGGGACGGCATCCCGTATCTACAAATATAAAAACATATACACTTACCCAACGTTATATAAATAAATATATATTCACTAGTTTTATTATAAATAATTTATTGATGAAACTCTTATGTCATACGTAGCAACATTGCTTTTTATAACGAAATCTGAACTTTGCTTAAACAAAAACTATTTTAAATACGAACTGATGTACACACACATACACTATATTAATAATATAGATTTAGACATAAAGACACACACAAATATATATCTATATATATATATGTATATATATATATATATACATATATATATATATATACGAGTATTTATGAAGGCATAAACAAAAACTCTTTTAAATGGGAAATAATGTACGCGCACATACACTATATGAAAAATATAGATTGATACATAAATACACACAAACACACACATATATATATATATATATATATATATATATGCATGCCCGATCCGAATACGTTCGTTTATCACTCTAACTTCTTGTGTAAATTTAGCCGCCGATTCGCTATTTAGAAAGTTAAATTCCTCCATAATTATGACCTAATTGTCTATGGCTGAGGGGTTAAGACTCTTGACTAAAGATCAGTGGCGATCTGTGAGCACGGTTCGCGCACGCCGACCGTTGAGAATTAGCTTCCTGCACTGAAGATTGCGTTAGCATGAAACATCGATCTATGTAGGTATTAAATTAATTAATATATATATATATATATATATATATATATATATATAATAAAATTGAAATATAAGCCATATTAGCATTACAAGATTAATTAATTTTTTTTTACATTAATCCAATCAATTTCGAAATAAAATTCCTTCTTCAGGGGTGACCAGTATTGAGTCATTTTCTTTTTCATAAAAAAACAAGAATAAACAAACTTATTTCTTTGTTACTTGATAAACGTCTTTGGTACGATGTGTCCGCAGTGTTGTTTTCGGCGGTTATGATTCAAATCCGGTGTCGAACGAAAGAAGCGTTGGCTCGCTGTCATGAAAAAGTGTGGGTTAGTCGTTCAATTTCAAAGTATTGCAGGGTTAGTCAATAAAATTGAAA
Source organism: Sepiola atlantica (assembly GCA_963556195.1). Classification (NCBI taxonomy): domain Eukaryota; kingdom Metazoa; phylum Mollusca; class Cephalopoda; order Sepiida; family Sepiolidae; genus Sepiola; species Sepiola atlantica. The sequence goes on from OY744515.1 coordinate 61,282,648, forward strand.
TATAAGCCATATTAGCAATACAAGATTAATTAATTTTTTTTTTACATTAATTCAATCAATTTCGGAATAAAATTCCTTCTTCAGGGGTGACCAGTATTGAGTCATTTTTTTCATTAAAAAACAAGAATATTATTATATTTTAATTTAATTAACTAACCCTGCAATACTTTAAAATTGAACGACTAACCCACACTTTTTCATGACAGCGAGCCAACGCTTCTTTCGTTCGACACCGGATTTGAATCATAACCGCCGAAAACAACACTGCGGACACATCGTACCAAAGACGTTTATCAAGTAACAAAGAAATAAGTTTGTTTATTCTTGTTTTTTGATGGAAAAAAAAAATTAAAAAATGACTCAATACTGGTCACCCCTGAAGAATGAATTTTATTTCGAAATTGATTGGATTAACGTAAAAAAAAATTAATTAATCTTTTATAGCTAATATGGCTTATATTTTAATTTTATTAACTAACCCTGCAATACTTTGAAATTGAACGACTAACCCATACTTTTATATATATATATATATATATATATATATATATATATATATATATATATATATATATATTTATATATATATGGATATTTATGAAGGTGGAAAGCAATGCAGTAACTTTAAATCTGTGTAAGAAAAAAAAAACATTCAAATATGCTTTCTTTACTTCAGAGCGATTGAACTTTTGTTTTCATTTTGCGAAAAGGGTTTTTTTTCCGAAATTATCTAAAGATGTTCCAGCATCTCGGATGTTATTAATATTTTCACAGTAAGTTTAATATTTACTGATATGATATGTAAAAGTTTGAGTGAAGATTTATACCCCAAATATTGTGTTGGATTGTTTTGTTTTTTTCATACTCTATTTCACTATTCTGGGTTTCTACATTGCTATCAGCCTTCATACATATCCATATACTCATTTACTAGAAATGCTTTAAGCAAATAACCGTGCTCATATATATATATATATATATATATATATATATATATATATATATATATATATATATATATATATATACATATATATATACATATATATATACATATATATATATATACATATATATATATATATATACACATATATATATATATATATATATATATATATATATATATATATATATATATATATATATATACGTTGCATTATTAATCAATAATCTCCGTCTTAGCTTGGATTTTCCGATGTTTTTTTTTTGTACACGAAGCAAGAGAAGAAGAAAGGAAGATCTTAATCCCATGGAATAAGTCGTTTTGTGATTGAAGAGGTATGACGCCAAATTCCCTTTTAATAATTCTGCCGTCTTTGTTTTTGGTAAAACGTCGGATTTATTTGCTAGCCATCATTTAATTTTTTTGTTTTATATTTTTATGTGCCGATGGCATAAAATAAATCATTCATTCTCAAACACTTTTCTCAGAAAAAATGTATTCAGAGCAACCGAAGTTATATAGTGGTGGATTTGACGTATCCATCGATAGCAAATAAATCACCATTAATGATAAATCTATATAACTGCAGCTGTAAAAAAGCAGCAGACTTCTAACAAAGCTGTTTTCAGTATCTACGCTTCAGGTAAGTTAGTCAGTGCTTAAACAATACCTCATGAAAGCAACAGCTTTTTTTTTCTTCAACAAAACGTCATAATAGGTCTTATTGCTGTGCTCCATGCATCATGAAATTCATACTGATGTCAATTTTGTCTAATCTCGGTGGTTCTGTAACGGCATATCAACCCTGTTATGTTTCTTTAACGCGGTATAGAATACCAAAATCGAAACGACTTATTGAACACAATTTGCTATGTGCTTTATACTAATGGTCAACACTTATCACGACACACAAGCCACTCGAGGATAATATTTTAGGAAATTGTCAGTTGGCGATGAAATACACATTTGGGAGTATTGGAAACTATTGATTAAATGGTCATTATTTGATTATTTAAGTAAGCGGATCGACAATAATTTGTTAACATTGTTTTTTACAACGACTTGTTGTATTCAGTTGGGAAGCAACCCGGCAATATCGTATTACAAAATCGGAAGTTCTTTGAAATAAACTTCATTCATGATATTTCCGTATAGTGTTCTCAAACTTGGGTCCTTAATTCAGCAACCAAGTTACCGTAATCATTACAGAAACAAAAAGTTCACAAATTGTTTTTCCTACCTTGGTTGCTGGTTGTTTGCGTTGTTCGCGCTTCTGAGTAATCCTCCCAGACTGAGACAAATAGTCGTGTAATTAAAGCTTATTTAATAACTTCATAAACACTAACTCGAGACAAAACTGATGGAAAACAGCGAGACCTGCATTTAACATGATCTTCATTCCAGATCACTTACTAATAAGCGAGGGAGGGCAGAGAAAACGATCAAATTCACTAATTAATAATATGTAATCACCCCCATGTTATTTATACCTCCGAACGCCTCGCGTGCTTCCGAACGGACTGTTTTTTCCTGTTAACCTCCTTCCTTAAGCCATGTGACTTCATATCCGTTTCTAATATATCCCCTCGCCTAAGAGATTATAAACACGGAATCATCAAGTTGACCTCGGCTAACCTGTCAACGGTTAACCCCATTTTCTGTTATTCTCAACTTACTAAGTTATATCCTAGTATATTTACTCAATGTCTAAAAGTATTACCCATAGCTGGGGTGCGTGTTCACAACCTTTCAAATTGAAGCAATGAATACAGTAGATGAGACTAGATTTGAACTCTGTGTTGTCGATTCTCTAGTGCGTCTTAGTACTCATTACACCTTTGGTGATCCCCTAACACCACACAAGGTGATTTTTAAATTCATCGATATAGTTATCTAATTTTAGTTCAATACGGTGAGGACAAAATTGGCATAAAACATTCCACAATCATTTCAAAAAAGAATAAAACATTTTTTAATTTGTTTTTGATACACTCATATCACAATTATACGGAAATCAGACTTTTATGAATCGCTTATATTTTGGAAGGCTGTTAAAATCCGGGAAGGTTAGTGTAAAGGGAAAACACAAAAAAAGAAAGAAGAAATAAACTAAGGTGAAACAGTATATGGTGTTTTGGCAGCTGTGGGTAATAATTTTAATTCATAACACATTATTTTCATACTTACTTTATAGTGCGTGGACCGGTTCAGTTCTAATATCTCGAAACATTGCCTCTTTAGCAAAGATGCCTGGGAAACATATTAATAGCTCGTGCATGGAGTATTGTTTTCAGATCTGGGCTGGTGCGCCAGCCACTATCCTTCCCCTCATGGACAGGGTGCAAAAAGGAATTTATAACCTAATAGGTTTCTTACTCCCCGTCCAGCATGGGCGCAGTATTACATCCGTGTGCTTGTTTACAAGTACTTCCACGGAATGTGTTCCGATGAGTTAACCCCCACCACCACCAACATACCATCGACCCACCCGACTAGCAGCAAAATTCCATTCCTTGAGATCCCTACATGTCGGATTATTTTCTATTCTAATAGCTTCCTCTCCTGGGACACCTTGTTTCTGGAATTCTCTCCGTTCTCCTTGTTTTCACGACCATTCCAACATGCAGTAATTTAAATGTAATGTGAACAAACATTTTGCTGCCCTACTCCTCACCCAGAAATCTAGCTATAAAGCTGGCTCCTATCAGAGTAGCCCTAATGCCTCAATGTCAATATGATTTGTTTGGAGTAAATAAATATTTTTAAAAAAGTGAGTTGCTTGCTATAACTTCAGCGACCGGATTTCAGCAGTCAAGACTAAAAGTTCAAGTTATAGCCGAAGTAGATTGGCTCTAAAATTGTAATCGCATTTTTTATTTATTTTTATGCATTATTCTTTTTTTTGTCTGTCTTCTTTTGATTTGTTTTTTACTTTTTATTGAATTGTGCTTTTAATTATTGCTTTTGTATGTGAAGATTTTTTAGTTTTTCTTAGCGTATTATAGTGTTAGCTGTTGTAAATATATTGTTCCTTCCGATGGAACATGATGTCATATATTGTTCCTTCGATGGAACATGGTGTAATATATTGTTCCTTCCGATGGAACATGGTGTTATATATTGTTCCTTCCGATTGGGCATGGTGTCATATATTGTTCCTTCCGATGGAACATGGTGTCATATATTGTTCCTTTCGATGGAACATGGTGTCATATATTGTTCTTTCCGATGGAACATGGTGTCATATATTGTTTCTTCCGATGGAGTATGATATCATATGGAAGTGAGATGCTCTGATTAATACACTAAGGGCAATGCTTCAAAGTTATATAAACTATTTTAGACTTTTATAGTTATGGATAGCACAAATAACCTTTGTTTCTGTCCAGGCTATGGTGAATAACATTCCAATGTAATGATCATAAGTCGACAGAGACAATTGCACATATTGTATAGGTGTATATTATAAAATATAGACGCAAGTGTCTTACAGAGAAAGTGAAATAACAGTAATTGTCAAGAAAAACTGTCAGAAGAAACAGAAATCAAGACGTTCAAACGATTTGCTCAGGACATTCAGAATATAAATATTATCCATTGCCAATTGTATTATTTGACTGTGATACCGTACAGGTGAGATAAAGAAGAGTACAATTATAAGGATTTTCCGTAAATAAAAACTCACGATTTTTAATTGTTATATAGTTTGTAGAAGAAATAGGTGTTTATGTGCTCTCCACTTATCTCGGGATTGTTTCCATTCATCCTGGATTCCTTGCCATCGGAATCAAGCAGTGCCGAGACAGTGCAGGTGTGCTTAGAGATTGCGCAGCCTTTGCTTCACAATTATACGCGCAGAGGGTATTGATTGTATCTCAAGACTGAACGGGTGCCATAAAAAAGAACATGTTATGTTATTTGCGTTAACACTATTTTTAAAAGATGGAGATAACCGCAGTAAAAAAGAAAGGCGAACAAGAAAGTGGTGGAGAAGAAGAAAAAGACCCAGAACAATATCGTATATTCACAAGCGTAAAGAGTGAGAATGCATGTTTCAAGATGGCGCGTGATGTTATGCTATAAACCTAAGGGTGATATAATAAAAATACTTAAGCAATATAAATATTACAAGTGGAAAGTAAATGAATAACGCGGATTTCGAAGACAAGACTAGAACAGAAAAAATAGGCTCCAATGCGCTTTTTACGTATGTACACGTAAAAAGCGCATAAACATTCTATTTTAACGAGGAAAGTTGCATGAGCTTAAAGACGGATTAACAAAGGAATAGATGAGATGAGTAAGAAGAAAGGAACGATAATTACTTAAAAAATGCGGTTGTCTGATATTAAAGAATACATACATAGGACAAGATTAGAACATGAGGGTCCTTGTGGCGTTCAGTAATGGAAATACTCCCATGTTCAACTTTAATTCCTATCATATCCAGGAGTTGGGGAAAGGCAAGTAAATAGAGAGATTCAGGAGATAGATAGATACATAGAAGCATGGCAGTGTAACAAAGTTACTTATAGCGGACGAGTAATTTAATTAGTCGGTAGAAGATATCATCAATCGCTAATTTATTACATCAATAACTTTTGGCGTAAGTATCTTTTTAAGAAAGCCCAACGATTGTCTTGTTTCGATTATTATGACTACTAATTCAATCTTGATTGGTATATTCACATGGTTTCGAAAATTGATAATTACAGAAATGAAAATAAAATAAATATAAAAACGTAAATATGGTGTGCAGTGCTGGAATCAGTAGTACGCAGTGACCATCATTAATCTCGGGGCAAATCTAGATGTGTTGGATAGTAAAAGTATAAAAGTTGAACGCGATATGTTATTCGCCTCCTGTAATCATAAAAATCAACTAAAGAAATTATGAAAAATATCGTTAATTCATAACGTTTAAGAAAAAAAAATTGTTTCAGGAATGCATGTGATTTTATACCATAAACCTAAGGATAAAATAATAAGAAATACTTAAGCAACAAAACATTACAGTTGAATAAAAAGGACAAACGTACATTTGGAAGACTAGAATTTAAAAAAAAGAATAATTATGCTTTCATGCTATATCATGCAAAGGTTATAAAAATTATTTAAGATACTCGTATTATCAAATATCTTTTAGCGATAGTAATGTGATTTGCGGCAGGATTATATCCGAGACCCGGAACATAAACATAAAACGTTGCTTTTATTCAAAATGTAAACTAACTAAGCGAAAATAAACACACTATTTCGTTACTGTAATTCTCCCCTTCTTTTATATATATCAAAATCCTTCCTCTCACGAGTTATCCATTTCTGAAGTCTTAATTGAAAATAATGTAGTACTTGCCAACTTTATTAACCCACACTACCCTCATAATGGTTGTGGTTGAAAAGAGATGATCCTAGCTGGAATGAAAGAGAAATTAACGCTCATTACAGAAACCATGAAAACGTCAATATAACAAATACGAAAGAGCAATATTCAGCACTAGAGCAAATAATGACAACTGCAGCATAGAGAGGTGTCGCCATGCCAGTGTTACAAGTCGGGTATAAGGCGCCGAAACTGGCTGGGACAGTCTCCTCCTTATGATGCCATCGGATTAGATCCAAGAGTAAAACTGCTGACTATGTAGCACTAAAGTGTTCGATATCACTATAAAATACCAACTTTTATTCGATTACTCGTTTAGAATCTGCGTTGCGTTTCGGCTTTAAACATTCGAAAATGGAGTATCTGTAGTAAAACATATCATTCAATACTGTTGATATATTTTCATGTTGGTGTTTTACAAAGTGTTTTTATCAGATCTACTGTTAAAGATGTTTAGATATCCCCGAAATGATTCTAACGTATCGCTTGTTTTGTCATGGTACGTTTTATTCTAATTGAATATAAATAGCTTCCAACGTGTTCAATATTTTAATACATAATACATTACTGATAATATAATTCTTGTTGGTTAAGAACCCCTTATAATTGTTATAGTTATTGCATCGCTAACCAGTGCTGTCATATAGGGCTTTTATTCAATAGATGGCACCTTAATATATATATATATATATATATATATATATATATATATATATATATATATATGGTAGTATTAAATATAATTATGGCAAGTCATTCATTCATTCATATCATATAAATCAGATGCTTCTATTGTTGGCATTGGTTTTCTCAATATCTTTCTCGAAAGAAATCGGGTACTTACGGGAGGGGTCACGTAAAGGTTGCCTACATCCTAAGTGAAAGTGTTTCTGTGGAACGAACTGGATTCGAACTTGGCATACCCAGGTTGTCAGTCTATGTCGTTAACCACTTGACCACCGTCATCTCCAAGTATGACAAGTAAGATACACACAAAAGTTTGTGTCTAATTCCCGGGGTATTTATGATGCTAATTACATAGATTTATATACATTCTATGACCATTTGAATAGTTAAGCCGTGCCCACTGATTCATCTACCCGAGGTTTGAAATGTATCCGAAGTAATTTTCTCAATTATTCAGCTAAAATAGTCCCTACGTCTTCTAGTGATATTTGTGGTGTATATTGACTCCTTACTTTTTTTTATAATATGACAATAAATATTAAATAATATTGAGTAGTGTGGACTGTTGTACAACATCAGATGTTCGACTTGACCTCGTGAAATTCAGTAAAGATTTCGCCCATGTCAATGAGTGAATTATCATCCCTTTATATTGAATGTTATTTTTTAACTCCACTAAAAACGCTTAGCAAAATATGATGTTTAATGTGGTGGTTTTCTGATGGCAACCCTCAAGTGAAATCTCGGCTTTCTGCATTTCGATGAATAGCGTTTGTGTAATATGGGTACTGAAAATGATTATTTATATTTGCAGTCATTTGCAGAAGTGAATATATGTGACCCTTTCTAACAATAAGTTCTATCTGAGGTTTGAGTCTTATTCTGGTTTTGTTTCGACAGTACTTTTTGTTACATTAAATATTTCGCCTATTTTCATTATGCCAGAACCTTAAACGCGAATACCAACAGTGTGACGTCTCCGAAAGATAGATTTGGCACGTTAATGAATGTTAAGTATTTTTTTCTGATGATATCTAACGAAGAATAGTAATTGAAACACAAATATTATATAACACTAATAATAAATTTAAAAAACACGCTTTTAACTGTTTTATGAATATTTAAAATATTATTCGAGTTCACTGTTTGCATTATTCTGGTAAATTTCCTGTATATATATATATATATATATATATATATATATATATAAGCCCCTATTCCCGGGTCGAGCGTTATCGCTGGGTGATGTATATTGCTGCTTCTGAGCGTAATTCAAAGCTCTTTGTGAATTAACAAATTGAGCATGGTGGGAACTACAGTCGGTGTTTGTATAAATGGACATTGTAGATATAATTTACGAGCGCTTTCCCCGTCGCCTTATGATAAGAGCTGCCGACTGTTAACTAGATAGTTGATGGTTTGATTTCTGACTATGGATAGGTGCTAGAGTAGCCGCACTGAAGAACTGTGACACAGCGAAGAATGTGCCTGTTGATGACAGTATATATATATATATATATATATATATATATATATATATATATATATATATATATATATATTAAGTGTGGGTTGGTCGTTCAATTTCAAAGTATTGCAGGGTTAGCTAATAAAATTGAAATATATGCCATATTAGCAAAACAAGATTAATTATTATTATTTTTTTTTTACATTAATCCAATCAATTTCGGAATAAAATTCCTTCTTTAGGGGTGACCAGTATTGAGTCATTTTTTTTTTCATCAAAAAACAAGAATAAACAAACTTATTTCTTTGTTACTTGATAAACGTCTTTGGTACGATGTGTCCGAAGTGTTGTTATCGGCAGTTATGATTCAAATCCAATGTCGAACGAAAGAAGCGTTGGCTCGCTGTCATGAAAAAGTCTGGGTCGGTCGTTCAATTTCAAAGTATTGCAGGGTTAGTCAATAAAATTGAAATATTAGATTGGATTAATGTAAAAATAAATAACTAAATAAATTAATCTTGTATTGCTAATATGGCTTATATTTCAATTTTATTAACTAACCCTGCAATACTTTGAAATTGAACGACTAACCCACACTTTTTCATGACAGCGAGCCAACTCTTCTTTCATTCGACACCGGATTTGAATCATAACCGCCGATAACAACATTGTGGACACATCGTACCAAAGAGTTTATCAAGTAACAAAGAAATAAGTTTGTTTATTCTTGTTTTTTTTTATGAAAAAAAAATTACTCAATACTGGTCACCCCTGAAGAAGGAATTTTATTCCGAAATTGATTGGATTAAAGTAAAAAAAAAAAATTAATCTTCTATTGCTAATATAGCTTATATTTCAATTATATATATATATATATATATATATATATATATATATATATATATATATAAGTTCAGAAAAATTAGTACAACATTCGTACCATCGGTGTCAAACACAGTAGGGCTTAGCCATCCGGCTCTTATCAGATTATGTTGTCATCTGTTTCCGAATGTTGTACTAATTTTTCTGTACTAAAATAAATAAATATTACGCTCGTAATTTTAATTTTTAATTTGAATTCTCAATTAATCGAGCACTCTGCTGGGGGTTTTCCTGCTATATTACAAAGAATATATATAATATATATATATATATATATATATATATATATATATATATATATATATATTATTCGTTAGCGAAAACTAGTACAACATTATTACAGTTACTGTTAAGCTCAGAAGGTGTTTACCTTCCAGCTACATTCAGCTTATGTTAACACTTGGTAGAGAAAATAGATGATCTCGTATAAGTAACGTTTGATACGTAATTTGCTTTGAAGTGTTTAATTAGTATCGTCTGAATTTTGTGGTATGGACACATATGTGGGATTAAAAAGCTCAATAAAGTCCGGAAAAAAGGGAATAAAATTTAAAAGTTAAGATTTAGAAAAAAAAATTACGAATCCCGTGAGCCAGTATTTGCTAAGTGCTGTGTTTATTTAGGCCGTTATTTTTATGAAGGGTTAAACTAGTTTTAGAAAAGAAAATTAAAAAATTAGTTTTGTCTCAATTATGTGTTAAAGAAAGATATGTGAAGTTAAGGATTAAATTCATGAAAATTAAAAATTTAAAAATTAATTTTTAAATTAAAATTTGACATTTAAATTTTAAAATTCAGAAAAATATTTTTATAAAATAATAGTTTAAATATCGTAAGTCTTTTAACGCTAATGGTGAACCGGTCTAAGGGAAACAACTCTGCTAACCGTAATTCATTTTATATTTAAGGTATAATATAAAAAAAAAACACATTTAAAATATAAATTCATGATGGAGTTCAATTTATTATGAAGTTAATAATTAATGAGGTGGGTGTGTAAGCCTGTTTTAAAGCTAAGAATGAGATCTAGGAAGCAAAGTCAGTCTGTTTGGGAACTTGACAGGTTTTAAGCCAACTGTTTTGGTACCACGAGAAGTGGTCTTTTCTTTTAATCATCGCAAAGAATTTGTTTATATATTTTATATATTTTCATAACATAATTTACTGGTTTTAGGTTTTGGTATTGAGATGGGCCGTAATTAGTGGGAAGGTGATAATTCGAAAAGGATTTCCCGGGAAAGAAGGTGCGAATATAAGAGCAAACCTGGTATTTTATAAGGCTATTTTGAGGTTGTGTGTTAGGCAGGAGGGGGTGATTATCGAAGGTCTTTTATGTGTACCGGTCAGTCCAGTTTATAAGAAGTGCTTGTCTCCTATGTACACTTCCTTTAAAAATGTCGTCGCTAAAAGGGTCAATAATTGCCCTAAATATGTAACATTTTTCTGTGTCATATTAGGGCACATATTTATAGCTGGAGAGTATGATGACCTTCTCTTTATTACTACTATTTGATTGTGAAGGGTGTCCCCCTCATCTTTTAATTGCCATATCCGGATCGCAAGTGTTGTGTTGGCCTTGTCTTTGTATTAAAAAGGAATACCTGTGGGTTGTACATCTCTGCTTGAAGCTTCCCTGCGTCATACCTATGTATTTTTCGGTTCTTCCGTTGGGCTGGCTGGTAAAAGTGGCCTCATTCACTAGGGAATCTATTTTGCAATTCCCCTCTACGGGGCAGTTGTTTTCATCCTGGCATGAGCAGTCTGCATTTTCTATTTTTTTGGTTCAGCGAAGATGATTTTTCTTACAGATTGGGTGGTGGAGTAGCGTATCTGGAGTGTATTCCTATTGAAGTATTTGTGCAGGTTGTGTAATAAGGGGAAGTTCTTGGCAAGTAAGTTGAGAAAGAAGATAGCCGGGAGCTCAACACCTTCCGAGCTTGAAACGAAAAGTACTGATGGTGTACTGATTTTCTGTACCGAATTATAAATAATAAATAAATATTACTCTCTTAATTCTGATTTTCTCAATTAATTGAGACGTCTGCTGGGAGTGTTCACACCTCTATGAAAAAGAAGTATTTCTTACAGTTCTAAGAATTAAAATACAGAAATGGGCTGGTACGATCCTTTCTTTATATATATATATATATATATATATATATATATATATATATATATATATATATATATATATATATATACATATATATAGGCGCTCCTGGATAAACAGTAACTGATCTGATGGAGATAACTCTAAATTTCTTAAACGCCGCTATTCCGAATTCGTCGACGCTGACACTTCGGCATGAAATGAGATTACTTTTTTATCGCTGCAAAAAAATGTTACATTCGTTAAAACAAGAAAGAAAATGCGGAGGTAATTTTTAATAAAGTCTCCATTTTTAAATGTCACAAAGATAACTTTTAAGCGCTTTTATTTACATGTCACAAAAAACATCTCATAATTGTTATAAAGTTTGTGACACCGCTTAAAAGTTATCCTTGTGACATTTAAAAACAGATATATATATATATATAAGCTGTAAGCAATATTCACATGCATAACGAAACTTGTATTCAAGGTTAGCGCACGACAGAAAAGTAATCAGTCGTTTTCCCTTATCCACCCAAGCATATATACTTCTGATCAGAAAGTTACAGACAAAAATGAGCATATATATAGCTATAGTTAATTTTTACCCAAGCAGAAATAAGTAGATAAAGAGTTATTTTTGATAAAAATTAAAGGAGCTTCTTTTCTGTAGAAAATAGAATAAAAAGTCGTTTATATAGCTGCAAGCAAGTCATTCTTGATGAGTTTGAATTAAATTATTTAAACTTGATAACAAATTAAAGTAGAGTTTCCCATAATTCATTGACCATTATAACTTTAGAACCAAAACTTTCATATGCTAATCTGTTCTGCCATCCACATAAGTCAATTTCTTATTTGCTTTTAATTATTTTAAATTTGCTTTTGTTTCGTTACCTTTTTAAATTATTTACATTTCTTCCGGTTCAACAGCTTCTCCTAACATAGTCATCTACACAGTTTGACTGAGCTATTTTATCTTCACGCTACATCTACTCCCACAATCACCCATTTCCGCGGAGTTGTTCTTAATATGTTAATTCTTTGAGCCTAACACCGTTTGTATTTAATTGTTGCACTATTCCGCTTGGCTCTTACATTTAATAGTTCCTATGAAATTGAAATTCACGGATCTTGATTGACTAATGTTTAAGGAATATGAATCAAATTCAATGCAAATCTTAATTATTCGAATTTTAAAAGAAGTGTCGCTTACATTATGTAGCATAAGAACCCTTTAAAATACTGCAAAGTAACTGACATTTTCGGAATATTTATTAATTAATTTAGAAGATCGATTGTTAAAATTTCACAAAATTTAGATTGTATCTTAATTTACACAAACGGCTTTGACCTCCCTTTTGCAAAGACCTAAATGTAACTAAATATAGCCCATATTACATGTGCTTACGCCTAGAAGCTGTGTTCCAAACTTCATAATGATCGGTTTATTATTATAGGAGTAATCTTGTATATACTAATATATAAAGATAAAAACATACTTAATATTATATAAATATATGTGCATATGTATATAATGAATGCTACTTTAGACTTACATAAAATCCGTTAATAAACGCAAGTTCTATTAATGCAGAATTCAAAGTGAAAGTGAAAGTACGATCAGGTGAAAGCGAATACGTAGGTGATGATGTCAGCAAACTAAATTTCCAACTGGTTATGATAGAAATCTAAGTTTTCTTTTTTCGTTTGAAGCAATAATGGCTAATCAATAACATCGATTTTTTCTGATCTCTTCGATCATTGCAGTGAAATAATTAAAGTTAAACTTGTTTTGATATCCCAGATTGATTTCGTTTCTTTTTGTTTTCGGTTATTTTCCTTTGATATCGACATTTTACCAATCTTAAAAGAGCAGCCAACAATCTTTAATATAAAAAACACTTTTTTCATCAACATCAAGAAAATAAAAAAGCGTATCATGTGGATTTCAAGATTTATTTCTATGAGCCAGACACAATCTGAGATGAATGAATGTGATGTATTACCAAGCATATTTGGTGGTTATACTTTGGTGTTATTTTGGGGGTGACATACGAAGAATGTGATTAAATTAAAATGAGAGTATACTTACTTAATTAAACATTTCACTGGTGTTTTTTAACCAAGAAAATAGAGAAAACAGTGAGTTATATACTTTTGTATTCTATTGTTTTTAATTTTTACTGAGAGCTGACCGTACATATTAATACATCTATTACTGATGGAGATTTAGTAACTATTGGTCTGAAAATGACGCTATACTATTACTCATTTAACTGTACTTAAATATATATTACTAATGGGGATTTGATATATGTCTGTCTGAAGCCGGAACTATAACAGTACTTCTATTCATTTACTATTGTACTCTCTTGTACGGGTGTATTTCGTTTACCATACACTTTCAGATCAATGTACTATATTTGAATCTTTAATTCATGGAAACTGGTTGTGTTGTATCTGTTCTGTGGCTGTGATACTATTGTTCCGGGATTACCTTGTTTCTCTTTGGGAATAAGTGTAGTATCTGTTCTTTTGTCATTATCTCCTCTTTTGTTTAGCAATGTATATATGTTATTTCGTAATATATACTAGCAAAGATATGCAACTCTAGATACTATATATTTTTAGTGAAGAGGAATGAATTGACGTTTGTTTCATAATGGCTACTTTTGCTGTCGGTTTTAATTACGTAATCTAATCCCACTCAATTCCATAGCTAAGTTATATTTTAATATGACTTAGCTATGGAATTAAGTGGGATTAGATTAGAGAAAACAATTAGATATTTTCACATAGATGTTCCTATTAAAGTTTTCTGCAATAAAAACAATTAATGAACGAAACATTTTGCTAATTTAAGTTGAATTCCCATTCTTTTATGAGTGAGAAATCGAAAAACTGGAAATCAAAATAATAGAATGACGAACTGACATAAATAAATAAAGTGGATGATTTAGTGAAAATGTATAAATATAAAATGAGTTACAGACGTAAATTAATTAATACCGAATAAAAGAATCAATGTATCAGAACTAATCAAAGAGATCGATAAATAGTTGTTCTCTCTTTTACACCTACATGTTGCTTTAATCAAAACGATTACATGTTTATCATTTGCAAATATAGTTTATATAAACGTAACCACCACAAAAAACGAAATCGATAGTAAAAGAAGAAAATAAAAAAAGAATAGAAAAATGATTATCTACGACATCTAAATATAGACAGCCATGGCAAATGAATGTTTATGGCGAGTTTTTGGTTGATTAGTCGATCGTGTTTACGGCATATCAACTGACTATTTGGTTATTAAACGTCGAATACATTACCTAATAGAAATGATTCATAATAAACGATTCATTGAACAACAGTTGCTATTTTACTGACGGGAGGGGGTGATACTTATTTAATTTGAACAGTCAGTAACATCAATTCTCTGGGATTCCTTTCTCTGTATTCGTTAATTTTATCATGAACACTAATCGTATGAATCAGCAATTAACAACCTATTGATTGGATTTATTTGGTTTAATGTTACTCCCAAGAGGGACCACATAAAGGTCGCCAATATTGTCTAGTGAATGTGGTGCGATGGATCCGGCAAGACTCGAATACGTCTTTCCGAGTCATGAGTCGGCGCCGGTATGAACTTCATCACTGGCACCTCTCACTTTCAGGAATTATATGAACACCAAGTCTCCATTCCGCGCCTTTTTGGTGACTACTTCAAAAGCTGCACCTGAATCACAGTCTGTGTAAACGTGAATACAATAATATCGGATACAAGTAAATTTTATACAGAAGCGATAAAGTAAAGTGTATTTTTGACTCAAATACTGCTGTCGACCACGGGTAATACCGTTCAGACCACCCCTTTTTTACCATGACAGACTGCAAAACCAACTTCGCAACCTAGCGAGAGATGATCGCTTCCGTTCACGACATTCTCTTTCCAATATAATAGACGTCGATAGTCTTTCACTACTCTATCGTTATTTTAAATGATATGTGATCGACGTAGCTTCAATCAATGTTTTTACTTCCTGTAACATCTTCGCACATACCGTCTAGCTACCACCACTGAAAACAACTCTCTTTTCTTTCTTCGTGTACCTCAAACCATACGTAATTTCCATAAACTTATTGTTTTCCAAGAATATCCCAGCTTTTGAACAACATACCATGCGACTGTTTTTCTTTGAGACTAAAATATAGTCGTTTATAAGCCTTATTTTATTTAATAATTCTTAATTAATCAAATCTTATTTTCAATCTTCTCATAGTACTGTTCTACGTGCAATTGACACTCATATTAACTCTTACCCACGAGTGGATTTTAAACTTTATTAAACGTTGACTCATCAGTTTTAAATACTATGTTACTTACAGTTCTATACATATATATATATAAGAGGTAATTGTTGACTATGCACCAGCAATAGGTCCTAACGCTGACTACAGAATCATCTAAATCGAAGTCAAATGTAGACGAATCCATTGAATTATTTTATCTTTTATTACTATATATTACACATATAAACATCTCTTCCCAGGTATGATAGCAGATCAACTTCTGGTTAACATAGGCGTCTTCAAGCCCAATGTTAACAAAAACGTGCTGAATCGTCTTCTTAAGGAATCCAACCCTGTCTTTTCCCCATTGTTTCCAATCCTCTCATATTATTGTTCTACATGAAGTCGACAGTCTGATTAACCCTTATCCTCGTGTGACCTTTGGATTTTAATTGGCAGGTACTCAGTAGTATAAAAATACGATATTGATTACAGTCTTATAATGATATATACGTAATTGTTGCGCTACTTTTGACATAAATAAAATTGAGAGGTGTATTGGACACTGAAGATGACTATAAAATTTTCTAAACTGATTTGAAATGCAGTCGTGTCTTGCATTTTGTCATTGTGTATTACTATTCTGGAGAAGGATGAGCATCTCTTTCAAGGTATGGTAACAAACATTTCATACTTAACCGATCGGTACCAATGTTTCAGAATCTGATAAACATTTGATTAGCTATAAAATCGTTAAACAAAACCTAACTTATAACTCTGAAAATTACTTATTATCTATCAAATAAACATCTGATTCGTGTTTGCTATTAACGAACTGTAAACGTATTGGTAAGATATGAATTGTTAATTTCTTTACCGACATCGAAGCAGATCGTTTAAGAGTTTATTGAATAAATTGATTTTTCGATGAACCTTGCCGTGTAACTAGGTCGGCGTCGTTGTTAGGAATACTTGCGTAGGATTAGTTATGTGATTATTGACGTTAAAAATCGATTTGTGTTGCTAAAATAATTAACGAGATTTTTCTTTGATAAATGATATCTGATATAGGGCACAGAGATTAGAAATATTTCAAATTCTTATCTGATAAAAAAGCAAGATGAGAACGGCGCTCGTTCGATTTTTAATTATATTAACTCAATTTAATTTTGTTTTACACATTATTTTTTAATATTTTTCCAGCTCAAGTACGAGAGGCATTCTCGTCACTAACTGGGACTAAGGAACTGAGAGAGCAGTTTAAAACCTTGTCGCTGAACCGTTAAAATGGAAATATCGTGGTAATATTGTGAACCTAATAGTATTAAGAGATTCAGGTCTTGCAACATCGAACCATATTATATTAAGACGATACAGTTAATACCGATTAATAAAATCGTGCGATACAACAATAGGAAATCATAGCTGACAAAAAGAGAATTACATATCTTATCTCAGAAAGCTTCTCATTTAATCACACGCAGACAAAATATGATCCCCTTCAATAACAATGCTTTCCCACAGATAAGACAAAGCGCTTTGATGTAAGGGGCTTATCGAACGAAATATTATTAACGCAAAAACAAGAGTTGCCTATTGACCTAAGTTTTAAAAAAGACTAAGGCTATAGTTAGGAGAGAAACTGTCAACAGGAAGAGAGTTCCGCAAGCGTTCAGTTCTTGGGAAGAAGCTACTGTAATAGGAAGATGCATTATAACGAAGTATCTTAACAGCGAATTGATGAATACCACAAGACCACCGACTTAAATAAGCTGCTACAAAGAAAGCAGGGAATAAATCAGACAATTCTGAAGAATACATGCCATAATAGTACTTTTAGAAAAGGCTGAGATTAGCAGCATTATGTCAATGAAAAGGGATTGGCCAACCAAATTAACGATACGCTTGTTGAATTATGAACTGAATGTAGTTCCACTCAGTCAAGTGGTGATAAGGCCATCGACCTGATAACCGCACTACGAGATAATTACTGCGCCACAGAATTATCACGTGACATGTAAATTAAGCGCCAATATAAAATTAGGTGCAAAATATGTTCTTATTCTTGTTGAATCCTTAGCTCGGGAATAAAAGTTGTGCTGGGCACGCGTATTAATGTTACCCCATTTTATTCCTGTCTTTTCTACTACATATTAGTGACTCATAGTCAACCACGATGCTTAACAGGTTATGGGGCAAGCTATGCAACCCATAGACTAATGTTTCAGGGAGATGAGAGAAAATACGAATTATAGGAGGTGAAGCTTCTTGGCTACATGCAGACTCCAAAAATGTACAGCACCATTACCGCAGGGAGCGACGCTGAAATAAATCCCAACAAGTACGCCGAAGTTTTTGGTGAACTAGTACAATACTTCGATGACCGCAGTCTTTCGTTGATCATTAGAGACGCGAATAATAATGGCAGAAGAGCATTAAATATTCTAAGAGAACATTACTTGTCACGTGGAAAGCCAAGAATAATGTATTTGTACATTTGAGTTAATATCGTTGCAAAACAAGCCGGATAAAACTATATATAAGGGCATAACTATTATCGTTTAAATCTCACCCAGTATATTTCTAATAAAGCTTCAATAAAATACTTTTAGAAACCAACTGAAGTACAAATTCACGCCAGATGATGTGGCATTAATATAAACTTTAAAAATAGTAGTCTTACATTGTAATAACTTCGAAAAATATTAATTTAAAAAATCTCATTACAAACAAATGCGTAATGATTTTTCTTACAGAAAACGTTCTCCGTCAGCCTTCCCCTTACCCCTCATCTTGTCATCTTCTTCAGTTCTGCTCTTTTCTTTCTCCACTAGGGAACTCTAAGCCACACAACAAATGAACGAGACCTACTTACGTTTTAGACAGATATAAAAACGAACGAACTTCCGACCAATGCAGACGTGTTCGCTTTTATTTAAGTGATATGATCAGTTATATTGAGTCGAACTTTCCTATAGATTCCATGTAAACTATCGAACTGTCGGATGTGATGAGATTTGCTAGTTGAGGAGCGTGCAGCTTATTTTCCAATGCGTAATATAAGGTAAGTTAGGAGGAACGTGTTGAGGATTTAGAATATAACATGTAGTGACGCAATATGGGGCATATAGAAGGCCGAGCAGATGACAAGATGTGTGTATATATATATATATATATATATATATATATATATATATAATATGTGATGTAGTTTGGAGAAAGAAATCCGACAGTGTTCAATTATTTAATAATAAAAGCATAATATGTATTAATTGTGTTACAGCAGATCAAATCAAATAAACATGATACAATCGTTTTCAAGCCAGGTGCGTTTTCAGAAAACGCATCTTAATGTCACGTTAAGAACCGTCGTGGTTCGTTCTTTTTTTCCTATGTTTTAACCGTAATCGAATCAATTCAACATCTTCAATTATTCTGAATACGTTTGTTTATCCGAACGAAACAGATACAATCTTTCGTTTCTTGATGATTTATACCTGTATATAAATTTGTTTTTTTCAGATTATCTTTTTAATATAATTGTTTATGCAAACTGTGTTAAAATATCAGAGATCGTCTGTTTAATTATACCTTTTTTATTTTTTTCAATTTTTCTGATGGTCATTTTTGTATTAAAATTTAAAAAAATGATAAATGTTCATAGGTTTCAGGAACGTTTTCGATTCTTCGTGGAATCATCCTCAGGTGTCAAAATAAAATGGGCAAAAAATCTAGAGAAAGACATTCACTTATCCCACCTACGGTCATGTCAATTATATTTTCACCTCTCCCTATTTCATAGCAGTTTGAATCTTGTCCACTTA
>OY744515.1:61304728-61334728 GCA_963556195.1 Sepiola atlantica
CCTTACCACAAATGGAACAGGTGTTGTGATGATCTGAGGGGATGCCATAAATGAAGCCACCTTTTGTCCGCGCTTGATTTTGCAAAACATGAATTCGCTGGTGATTCAACAAACCTGCACGTGACTTAGTTACCAAGTTGCACGCTTAACATCTTAGGTGTTCCATGTTACTCCATGTGCTGGTAGTGACACATCCCGTCTCTTCCTCGATGCTCTCTTGTTGCTGGTGTGTAATCCTATTCTTTTCCAAAAGCTTGCCTCCCTCTAAAAAGCGATTTCCTCCACATTGACCTATCTAGAGACACCTCCTCCCATCCTCCAACACTAATTCCAAAGCACTTACAAATCGTCTATGAGACAATCTTTGAATCACTTACGAGGTTTATGATATTTGCGAGTATTCCCAGTTAGTTCCCTATAAATCACCTGCTTAGGAAGTCTGTCATTATTAAACAAATAAGATGACAAGCCCTACGAAGTCTGTGTTTTCTTATACGAGACCCAATGCTTGGAACAGCAGCTCGTTTCAACACTTCGGTATCAGGGGTAAAGCTATCCCAACGAATGTTAAGCAAGTGCCTAAGGCAATTTTGCTGGATGGATCCAGCAGGCGAATATGAGCTCTGTAAGTGGGCCATGTCTCACAAGCATACAACAAAGTTAATATCACACAGGCCTAATACACAGATATATTAGTTTATAGCCTAACATCACGCTTCTCCAAATGACCAAACGACACACCAGCCCGGTTAATCAGTCCATCTATCCCAGCATCCAACGACCCGTTCCTCAAAATAACGCTACCCAGAGACATAAAACGATCAACCACAGACATACACCCGGTTCCTGATACGGGTTGCCAGGGGCTGAGGCAAACATAGCCTTTGTCTTGTCCAGGCTTATTGTGAGACTCATGCTTCTACAAGTCTATGCAAAGCGACCCATGATATCCGTCATATCATTCTGCAAGTGAGCCACGAGATCTACATCATCTGCAGAGAGCAAATCCTGAACAGCAGTGTAGAACGTCCTTGACAAAATCTTAAAATGCTGTAAGTTATACAGCCGACCCCATGGGCGAAATCGAAGATGCACACCTTTGTCATAGATAGTTTAAGCCAACGACAGAGTTACGGAAAAATAAATGGAAAACAAAGTAGGTGCAGATATATTCCCCTGCTTAACACCGTTGTGAATTGCAATGGGTTTAGAGAGAAAACCATTGCAATTGACACGCGCTTTCATGTTATCGTGCACCTCATGAAGGAGGTAAACAAAGTTAGGAGGACATCCCAACTTACCCAATACCTTCCATAGCGAATCCTGATTAAATGTATTGACGCCTTCTTCAGATCAACAAAGACCTAATATAGGTCTAGACGATGTTCAATACACTTTTCCTGTATTTGACGCGCCGTAAAGATCATAGCAGTCGCACCCTTATTTTTTCTAAAGCCACACTGACTCTCAGGAAGCATAAACGGACAGATGTAGGCATTCAGGCCATTCAACAGGATTCTGGTAAATACTTTTCCTGTCCCATTCAAAAGAGAAATTCCTCGATAATTGCCGCACTCATCTTTTCTCCAGTTGCCTTTGTACAAGGAGATCATAATGGAGTCACGCCAATCTTGGTAAACGTGCCCGTCAAACCAGATGTTGTCAATCAACCCTTTTATTTGAACTGCCAGTAGTCTTCCACCACAGCAAAAGATAAACACATGTATACTCTTTGAGGGAATACACAAAGTACATTTCGGCAATGATAGCCGTCTGAGGCAAGCTATCCATGACATCAGTACTGACAATATCCGGATTAGTGAACAGATAAGTATAATCATCTGTTAATTTATCGTGTGTCTTGCTTGGATTCCTAATCAACTCTGTGCTATGCTTGGATTTTAATGGGGTTACATTAGAATGACTAGGGCCATAGACTGTCTTCAGCAGGTCATACTTTGTTTTACTCTCCTTAACATATATATATATATATATATATATATATATATATATAAATATATACGACGTCGTCTGTAAGTATAAAACACTTTAAGATTCAATAGTCTTAATAGTAGAGTCCTGTCTGGAATTACAAAATTGTTGTCATTTTAGCGATAATGTAAAGTTCCACACGAGCGTTGAACACTATTGACAACATGACACTTGCCCTGCGCCTCTCGATAAGAGTACGTTAATTTCAATTACTGTCTGTGGTGATTTCTAGCAGCCGCGTTGGCAAAAACGTTAGGATCGTGGTTCTAGGTTTAATCTACGAACTGCAACCGTTTCAACGGCCACTCCTGCATTGATGAGGGTAGAAACCCCTAAACGACGTCGTATGTAGGTATAAAACATTTAATATTTTAAAATATTTATATATATATATATATATATATACATATATATGCTACCATTGTTATCTAGCGTTGCCCGTGTAAGAATTTGGGTTAGCATCATAGAGAACCTCACGTTTAGGAGAGTGTACTTTAACATCAATCTTCATGCTGCTAGCTAGATATCTTACCTACTGCGATATACATATATATATTAATATTCTTAATGTAACGTTTATAAATAGATGAATCTCATTGTGTAACATGTTAAAAACTGTCATGTTTTCTTTTACGTGGCAGCTAGAGAGGCAGAACAACCTTCAGTATGCCCACATGCAAATGGTACATGTGAATACATTTACATTTAAGGTACACTCATTAGTATGTCTCCTTTTCTACGGACATATAGAGAATGTTCTACTTTTATTATATATATATATATATATATATATATATATATATATATATATATATAGTTATAGTTTTAAATGAGTCACTTCGATGTAAGTACATGTAGATATTCTGCACATAGAATGTAACGTAGAGGTTCGGGACCACTTACATTGTCTTTCCAGGAGAATGTTATACATATATTATGAATTTCATCAAAATATGTTATATTTGAAGTTTTAAAAATGTTTGGTCTACATAGCTCCTTATGTTAGGAAAACATTTTTTTAAAAATTAAGGACCACTTCCATTATCTTCCTCAGAAAATGTTATACATATGGTATAAATTTAATACAAAATAGAATGTTTTAATTATGTTATACCATCATAGCTTCTTTACGTTTGGATTTAGAGATTCGGGAACATTTCCATTATATTCCCAGCTAGAGTCTACATTAAAATGCACTATTTTATTTTATGTAGATTCTCTAACATTTCTTCCTATAGGGAAACATCACACACATATACACACCTACATTGACTTTATATATATATATATATATATATATATATATATATATATATATATAGAGAGAGAGAGAGAGAGAGAGAGAGAGAGAGAGATGGAGAGAGAGTGCGAGATGAAGAGAGAGAGAGCGAGATGAAGAGAGAGAGTACGAGATCGATAGATAGATAGATAGATAGATAGATAGATAGATAGATAGATAGATAGATAGATAGATAGATAGATTCACATAATTAATGAGTGTCGCTATACTATATATATTGAACAAAACTAATAATAGTTGAGAAAGCTATGAATCTTCTGAGTTCGGTTATTTATGGCGTAAATAATACAGTTTGTTTACAAAGAAAAACATTTGTTGAATGAGTCGTTGCCATTCAAATACGTAACATTGGATGAATGTTGCCAGTAAAAGAATGAAACATATGTATGAAAGAAAAACATAGAATTAAATATTTACATAAGAATAATATCGAAGTAAGGTAACTTATTATTTTGCTATCTAATTTATATACGTTTATTTATTTTTGAACTAGTGCGAGGGTGACTTCAAAATGATGCGTGACCACGAACAAGAAACATTCACTAGGTTTCTGTATTATATAGATAATATATATAAAAATATGCCCAAATGTTGGGATCTGAGGTCGTATTATATCAATATACACGTTCGTTGTCAGAACCCACACGTGCCGTCCCTTCACTTGACCAATTACAGGAACTCAATCTTTTATTTAGATGTTAAATTCGTATGGAAATATAGATATTTGCTTAATATTAAAGACAGCCAAGATACAGGCATATATTTAACCAAGTGAGAGAGAGAGAGACAGAGAGAGACAGACAGACAGACAGACAGACAGACAGACAGACAGACAGACAGAGGCCGAGAGACAGAGACACAAAAAAAAACAAATAAACAAAGAGGAAAATAGCTGCCAGAGTAATTTCATAACTACCCCTCCCAACCGCACCAGGACTCGGGGAGAGCTATCGCTTCACTCGGTCGATCGCTTTCAAGTGTAGTTGAACAATAGATTAGGTTACTTTGTGGCGGAATGAGATAATTTCTCGATTTCTGTCATCAACCGAAGTCATAATTTGACCTCACAACTGTCAACAATTTAGCGAGTTTGCCTATCGTTCTGGTACCCTTTTAACCAATCCGTTATTCTTCTATTATAGCATGAGAGAGAGTTAGGCCTTCATTATGCAACACAAACATAAACTATATTTGTATTACTTTAACTAGTGAGTACAGATTTAAACCAGACAAAACCGATTTTTGCCGACACAGAATTACGTAAACAGCAGGGAAAGACCGAATGAAAACGAATCAGCGTCAAAATCAAAACGTGGCGGTGTTCAAACACAAACAAAATAATGAAACAACATGTAAAGCAAGAAAAACCGTATGATTATTTTTATGTAACAATTATTTATTTGTTTTACAAAAAAATTAAAGGAACAGCTGACATATTTTTTTTCTTCTTTTAAGAGGAAAGTAAATTTAAAACTTAGGTTTTGGTATTGGTCCAGCTTTTGACACAGAGAAAAAACGAAACTTTTTTTAACCTAGCCTAACCTAAACATAGCAAACAAGTATGTCCTTTCGTAACATTTATATATTTTTTTGTCATCGCATTTTTCTCTGTTGCAAATTATTGACAATCGCGAATTTAGGATATAATCAACTTACAATTTTACTTGCCGTTTGCGTTCTAATTGAATAAGCGCTTCGGCATATTCCGGCTGTTTACGTAAACAGACAAAAAAAGCCGAACAAAAAGGTCGGTTGTATCTAGTTCAAAAGATAGATTAGTCCGAACTCGTATTCGTCTGCTTTTCTCGCGTTCTGATTAAATCAGCGCTTCGGCATCTTCCGACTGTTTTCGTAAACAGACGAAAAAAAGCCGAACAAAAAGGTCGGTTGTATCTAGTTCAAAAAATAGATTAGTCCGAACTCGTATTCGTCTGCTTTTCTCGCATTCTAATTGAATAAGCGCTTCGGCATATTCCGGCTGTTTTCGTAAACAGACGAAAAAAAGCCGAACAAAAAGGTCGGTTGTATCTAGTTCAAAAGATAGATTAGTGCCAACTAGTATTCGTCTGCTTTTCTCGCGTTCTGATTGAATAAGCGCTTCGGCATCTTCCGGCTGTTTACGTAAACAGACGAAAAAAGCCGAACAAAAAGGTCGGTTGTATCTAGTTCAAAAGATAGATTAGTGCCAACTAGTATTCGTCTGCTTTTCTCGCGTTCTGATTGAATAAGCGCTTCGACATCTTTCGGTTGTTTACGTAAACAGACGAAAAAAGCCGAACAAAAAGGTCGGTTGTATCTAGTTAAAAAGCTAGATTATCCCAACTAGTATTCACCTGCTTTTCTCGCGTTCTAATTGAATAAGCGCTTCGGCATCTTCCGGTTGTTTACGTAAACAGACGAAAAAAAGCCGAACAAAAAGGTCGGTTGTATCTATATCAAAACCTAGATTAGTCCCAACTAGTATACACCTTCCGTCAAATATGACGGAACAAAATATGATCCGCCAGTATTCAAACTAATATTCATATAACATTATAGAATTACGTCAGTAATTTAATATTTCATATATAAATTATTATTATCATTTCTGATGACTTAAATAAGAAAACTTACCGATGTCTATTTATTTTATAATGTAGGATTTTTTCGAATTCATTTCAGGCAGTGGGGTGTCTGACTTGCTGTTTGCTTTCTCGCTTTCACTCACAACTAATAATAGTTTCGTCTAGAATCTGGAAAAACGCACACATTTTATTCGCTAACTTTTATGTAACGGGGCGGATTTATATAAAACTAAATACACCGTGGGTTTATTATAGAGTGAAAGATAGTATAACATATTTTATAAGTCATGATTAATACATTTTGGAGAAAATATACGCTTTATAGTAACTTTGTGTCTTAAAAACTAACATTTTTTTACGAATCTCTATTCAAATATGAAAAAAATCTGAACAACTTGAAATAAAGTAATATTAAAGATATCAAACAACAAAAGGGGCTTTTAATATTTAGACATGCACTGTTATCTGAAAGGTTCTTACATTCTTCGTCTTTGAACTGACCTTATTTTTACTTCTTCCGACATCGACCATATTTTCTTTCTTTCTATTCATCTTTTCATCTCCGCCTTCTTCGTTCTGCTAAGTTTTCTCAACTGACGCAGTTTGACTGTCAGCCACGTTTAATGCCAAAGTGTTCTCTGTCTGGACGGCCGCTTTTAATCCTCTTTTTCCATCAACAAACGCAGGAGAGCTCAAACAAAACACACATAACTGACCCTCTACTGTTTTTGGCCCAAAACTTCATAGACAGTCTGAAAATATTTTTTGTGAGTTAGTTACTTTAAGTCGTATCAAAATAACAACTAGATAGACACATGACTGGTAACAAACACAGAACTATGCACTTATCAAAAATGGACACATGTTTTTTAATGTTTTGAAGATGGTGATGAGAGGTTATTAGACATAGACATTAAAGTAAAGTAAACCTTTGATATAATGTCTGTTATTGCAGCTAGAAAACAGTTATTTGCAAGAATGTATACTTACACACGCACACATATAAATATGTCTATACATATGTATATATATATATATATATATATATATATATATATATATATATTATTATTATTATTATTTCATGTATCCACATAAAATGTTATAAGGAGACGATCTTTTATGTATCAATTTTCAGTATTTACTTCAACAGTGCTCAATACGTCAGTAGAGCTAGGTAGTAAGTTATGAAAATATATTTCTGACTATTAAGCTACACAGAGGCTTCCGCATTTTAGCCTTAAGATTCCTTACGGGGATGAACCGCGGAAGCCTCTGTGTAGCTTAATTGCCATAAATATATTTTCATAGTTCAATATATATATATATATATATATATATATATATATATATATATATATATATATATATATATATACACTTTGGTAAGACTGATTGCAAGAGATCCATCAGAGTACTTGACTACTAAAATACATTAAAAAAATTAAAATAAGAGCGTAATATTTATTTATATATGGTGTTACAGAAGATCAATTCAAACAACATGATATCGTAATTTCACATACACGCATATTCAAATCTCGCCGATAGTCATCAGCCATAGTTGAGAAGTCTTGTTTGAAATCTTCTCTATTATACCAGATAATATTCGGCGAAATTTGTTGACTTCAAACTGACAATATCATGTTCTTTTAATTCAATTTCTATAACACTATAGTAATATATATATATATATATATATATATATATATATAGAGAGAGAGAGAGAGAGAGAGAGAGAGAGTCAGAGAGAGACATTAATATTATAACTGTCCTGTTTTTAAATCTCCGAAACAGTTACATGGTAAACAGTTGATGATCCCCGTGTTAATATTAAACGATTAGGGTCTCCTGTTTTTGTTTCACTGTTAGATACTTAACCCCCCTTTTTATTTTATTTACTTATTTATTTGTTTATTTATTTATGAATGTTAAGTCTGCAATATGTTGGATTTAGTTAGTTTCTCTGGGAATTTAAACTGCATTTTACTTTCTGTTTTTTTCTTTTTTGATCAAAATGACTTAAAGCTTCTTTAGACTATATATATATATATATATATATATATATATATATATGTGTGTTATATTATTGCATGCAAACGAATACTTCTTTTGTAAGATGATATTGTAAGAAATAAATATCGATAACAGGTTAATTAAAGATCATTTTGACTCAGCGTTTTGTTTATTAAATCCATCCGGTGTTTTGGGGCTTATTTTAGTATGGTTAAAATCCTGTTCACAAAATTGTGTTTCCTTCTCTTTTTGGCTATTTTGGGCAACTACAATCGCCAGTTTAAAACTAAAAACGGAATGATAAAAATCAATAGAGATATACCCGTTATTCAAATAATGTGTATCGTTTAAAAATTAGTTTCCCCACTTTTTGTTTGTGTGGTTTTTTATTTCGGGTATTTCTTTCTCTGAGATAGAGTTGTAAAATTCATTTCATACTAGATGACAACAAATACTTTTCCTGTTAGATGTTATTGTAGGAAATAAATATCGTAAACAAGTTAGTTACAGATCGCTATAACTCACCGTTTGGTTTCTTTTAAAAGTTGTCTAGTAGTTTTGGACTTGTTTTTGGAGTATGGTAAATATATTGTTAAATATATATTTTTATTTCTTTTTTCTTTTTTCCTACTTTGGTTTAGGAATTTTCAGAAACCCTTGTCACCTTTTTAAACCAAATACGAAATTTTGAAAATATATGTCCTTTAAAAACATGTACAAGAGTTCCGTTGCATCGTTTAAAAATTAACCACAGCCTATATACTTTAATGATAGGAATTACATGACAAAATATACTTTAATTATTGATTAGGTTATATATGTAAAATAATTGTTCATGTATTCTAATAAGCCGTAATTTATAATTAACTGAACAAGTCGCCAATCTAGGTATGTCTCTTTCTTAGCTATGTATGTATTTCTCTAGCCCCTCCTCACTCTATGCGGATATACTCTCTAATATTTTCCAATGTCTCTTAGACCATTTAGAGAAAGGCTGACACTTTTTTCACATGTGGCCATCTAATTTACATACGTGTGTCTGTAACACACCACACAAACTATGTATTTTAGATTGCAGAACAATAGATCATTTTACTTCCATATGACAATAACAAAGCATTATAATACGTTTAGATGATAATAATAATAATAATAATAATAATAATAATAATAATAATAATAATAATAATAATAATAATAATAATAATAATAATAATAATAATAATATAGAATGTTTTCTTTTGTAGTTATAGTTATAGAGATGTATTTTTGTAGTCATGAAAGAAGAATGTATGGTGTCAGCTAGATATCTAACTCACTGAGCTACTCATATATATTTTAATACTCTTACACATATCTATAAGGTGTACTCCGTAGTATGTCTTCGTTTTCAGGGACAGTCATTAACACAGGAAGAGAAGTGGTTAGACAAAGAGAAAGAGAGACAGGCTTTCCCTACTGAATATTCTAAAATTATTGACTTTATTTTATTAAATAAAAACAAAATATATTCTTTTCATTTCTTTTTTTAATCGGATGATGAAGTCTAAACCGCGCATTTGATGTTTTCAGTCCGATACTGCCCCAACTAAGAATTTCAGAAATGTTTTAAGTCGTCTTTAAAATAACACAAATTAGGAATGTCCTATTTTAGATGCAAAATGTTGCGAACGGGTCATCGCTTTCTTAATAAGGCAACTAGGGAGTTAGAACTACTTACATTATATTACTACGAATATTATACTTCTGTATAAACGTTTATATTATATGTACACACTCTAGTCTGTATTTCTATGAACGAACAGTCACACGCACAGAGTTTTTTTTTGATTATATAGAATATATACATAGATCTAGACATAAAGAGAGCGAAAAAGAAGGAGAGAGAAACAGAGAGAGAAAGAGAGAAAGAGAGAGAAACAGAGAGAGAGAGAGAGAGTTAATGAGACAGACTGATATACAGGCACACGGAAAAGCGTTACATATCAAATATGCCAAAATTCTTCACTTACATTTTATTATATTAAAACAATAAAATATATATTCTTTAAATTTCATATAATTTCTTTTTTAAATAAAGGGGTCGAATCGAAACCGCACACGCACCTGTTTTTGATCTGATACTTTCTCAAGAAATCTATTCAAAAATGTGTTAAGTCGACTTTTAAAATTAAAACACATGAGAAAAATCGGATATACGTATTTAGAGTTTGAAAGGCTGCGCTTCGAATGAGTCACTTATAGGCGGGTGCATATAGATATTCGGCACATAGAGGGTAACGTATGGATTCAGGACCACTTACATTGTGTTCTGTGAAAATGTTATATATATGATATAAATTTCACCAAATAAGTTTTATTTGAAGTTTAAAAAAGGGTTAGCCCTCATAGTTTTCTTCAATTAAGAGCACACTTGGCGGCTGTCTCCCAAGAAAATGTTATGCATATGTTATAAATTCTATAAGGTTAAATAAGGTGAAGCCCTCATATCCCCCTATCTTACTTAGAGATTCTGGAATATTCCCATCGTCTAGCCCAGTAAATTATACATAAGAATACACTTTTAGATTTTATGTAGATTATCTAACATTTCTTTCTATAGAAAACTCAATGCCAGACTCTTTAATATATTTAAAATCTTGTTAAACACTTACACATCTCTAGCAGTATTCGACTAATTTCTGTAATGTTAAATTTTGCTCACTTTCCAACTTGTTTAAAACCGTTTTGGGATGATAAAAATCCTTGCACAAATATTAGGCATTTAAAGTTATCCGGACTAAGTTGAGCTAGTTTGAAATCGTCACAGTGTTTATTAACGATTGGCGCGAAAGTTAAGTAATCTTCGCTGTCTTTTATTATTAAGTTAATGTACTTACACCTTGTTTGGAAATAAACACTTTTAAGGCTAAATAATTCTGTTAAAGTCTATCAGCTTCAAAAAAGTCAAGTCGCTTGTTTTTCGGTGTAAAATATAGTTCACGAATTTGGTATGTTTGGTGATCCCTTAATTTCGAAGAGCTTTCTAAAAGTTTGCCCAGTTTTCACAATCCATTTTGTAGATTTTCTGAAATATAAAGCGAAGTTTTTTCCTCGTCTGGAAAATAAGTGAAATTGTCAATTGCACTTCACACAGCATTTTGAGAAAATACATTTTTAGTCTCGTTATATTTACCTTATTCAACATTGTTTGTAGTGATAAGTCTTCAAACTTTTTTCTATCTTTCTTTGATTTTTTTCAATTTTGTCCTAGTCGTCTTTCTTCGTTTTTTTGTTGTTTTTCTTTGATTTTTAAATTTTGTTCCAGTTGTCTTTCTACGATATTTTTTATAACAATAAAAGGTAAAGGTTTTCGAAATCGTTCTTCGTATGTTAGTTGTTGTGTAATTTGGTATTTAACGAATTCTGCCATAATTTATTTGAAATTGTAAAGGAAGACAGAAAAAGTATAAAACATTTGTCGACCAAAATAGCATGTTTTAGTAGGTTATTCACGAAGCAGTAGTTTGTACGGTTAGCACTTTAGTCAACAGAAAACAATAGGTTCGTAATTTCGGTGGTGGTACTTTTTTTCTTTTGAGGAGAGAAAAAATAATATATTACCTTCTTGGTAAAAAATAACAAACTGCCGGAATAGAAATAATAAAATTATTTACCTTCTTCTTTCTTTGAGAGAACTAAGTCAGTTGCTTCGTAAAACAAAAGAAAAATGGGCAATAACTTTGGCTAAAAAAATTACACTTACGATATATCTTTTGCCTCTTGGTCCGCCGATAAAGCCTGTTTTTAGAACTTTTGAGGTAGGTTCTTAATAAAAGGCCGTTAATGTATCTCGTCACCAGTTGATGCGAACCTGTAACGGGTCCGGAAAAAAGACACATAACTTTGGATTAAGTGAAACAAAGTATATTGAAGAAAGTATATATACAACATATGTTTTAATGTCAGTATTTAACTGGGGTAGTTCAAACAACGAAAGGCATGTGCTCCGAGTATTTATAGTGAAACGGAAGAGTTTATGTAGTCCGTAAAGGTAGGTACGATATCAATATTCATAACGTATAACATAGTGTGAATTAATAATGTATTTGTATATAAAAATATGTATTGAAGCTTTATGTGTTTACATAAGCGATGTGATTTTAACAATGTTACTTACGTAAATAGACGCTTCAACAAAATAGACATATTTAGTTTATTTAAATTATATGATATAAAATTTAAATATACCAAGCATATTTTCTATAATTTATTAATTTAAAGACTTATTTTGTTATTTTAAGATGTTTTTTTTTTCGTTTAAATGATACATTTTCTGTCCCAAACAAAATTTGCTGATATACAATATACTTTATCATCAGTTATATAAAGTAAATCGTATTTTCTATGTGTCTGGCGAAAAGTCACAACCACACAAGACACTTTTACAAACTCTACATCATCAAATTCAGTCGTACCACGACATAGTTATAGCTATGAAAAGAATGTAGTATTCATATCAGTGCATGAGCGTGCCAGTAATTTCTTATAAACAAAAACGAACTTTCCTTCCTTGTTACTTAACATTCTAACTTAAACATTGCTGGAATAATTTCGAAAAGTACATTCTATTTAGGTTAAGTAGCCGACTCTGTATTATCTATATATCGCTTTGTTATTATATCAAAACAGTGGCAAGAGAGAAAGAGAGAGAGAGAGAGAGGGAGCAATGAATATGGCACTTTTTCTATAGCATATATGCTAAATAGCTACATATATAAACGTCAATATCTATATGTGTGTTTTCCCTATAGAATGTAAGTTTTGAGAATCTACATGAAAATTAAAATTGTACTAAACGGTATAATTCTCCAGGGAAGACAATGGAAGAGAGCTTTGAAGGACAAAACACAACTTAACTGTAAAATTCTTAGCAAATCTTTATATATTAAGTTTTTGGAAGTTTAAAAGTTATAAACATCCAAAAATGTTATAAATGAAAATTAAAACCTGATATTAACAAACATAGTTATGGTTTTATAACAAACTGGTTCAATTAATAATTCAACTAAACGATAATGCAATAATTCAGTTGAAAGACATATTTAAAAAATAATAATATATTAAAAAGAAACGTGTTAATTAAAAATTAAAAAGAAAATAACAAAATAGAGTAAAATACACTTGGGTAATACCGTGTAGATAAGGGCATTCTATTACAAATACAGGAAAGGGGAAATGTATGTTTCTTCCTCATCTGTTATCATTGGTATCGCTTTCATTAGCAACCTTTTAATATATACATTATTGCGTACAACAGAAGTGGTGATATCTAATTTTTATACGGATGCCTTACGTTACGTTTAATAAACAGTTTTGGTGTGTTATTTGGATTATTCAAAATACTATTCTCATCTTGGATAATATTCTCAAAACGATTCGATGTAACGCTAGACCGTCTTCAAGTGTGTATTGTCAAACTCGGGAATCTATATGTAATATAGAACTGAACTGTTTATTTAATCCACCGAGGTAGATTTTTCTCTTTCCGTCAGCCATGGCCGGGTAGAAGTCTTATGTACGTTCTAAAAATGTTTCAGTAGTTAGTATCGCCTCTAGTTATTATTGAACTATCAACCTTCAGAAAACTGTCACTTGAAAGTGAGTATTACTTAACGTCTTTATCGGATGCGCCACGTCTCTATGTTGACAATAATCCGAGTAATACAAATTATCTAAATAATTAAACATCACAAAATTATTCGATTTCCTTTTATGGACTTTGCACGTTCAGTATGATGGGTATTGAGGAGTTATATATTCACAGAAGTATACAACTTGTATTATTTACTTTTCAAGTGGCAACTTCCAAACATCAGAACACATAAGTGTACAAGCGTAATGATATGATAAACAGGCGACGTAGCCATTTCTGCTGTTCAATATATTTATATTTCTCAGTTTATCAAGAGTTACTGTTTGTGCTATCTTGGAGAGTATTTCAAGTCTGTAACGTTCATCTTTGATGATTGACAGTAATTAGTTGATGCCACTTTCTTTTGATTTTCGACTTGATCACACAGGTAAAACTTTTAGCATCATTGGTAATTCATTCGATTTCTTCGATGCCCATTTCTTTGAAGTTTGTTTTGTCGATGTCATATATTAATGTTGATAGTTCTTAAACATCTACAGCTAAATCTAGTTAAAAACCTCGTTTCTCATCGGATTACCAACGTTATGCAACGTTGAGCTTCTCAAATACTCAGATGAGTGGCCGTTTCCGAATACCATGTGCTGTATGTGTCGAGAGGATTTTCTCTTAATACTCTTACAAAGCGTAGGAATCCATATCCTATCTACTTGCTATGAAAGAAACTGTAGAGTAGACTAAACTCAAAAGGCGTAGTAGGGCAACTCGTCTCAGAGAAGGAAAACTTCGAAATAACGCCAGTCTTCCACCGCATATCCTAAAATTGCCTCCGAACATTTTAGATTTATCCATATCAGAAGAAGTTCTGTTGATTCTGGCGCGACATTAACGTGACTAAAAAAACAATACGTCTCAGTTTTTTATGAAATAAAGATATACACGAACAACCCAGAAAAGACTAAACAGTATTTGTTTATAAGTGGTACTCCTTTATTTTGTAAGACATTTACAGAAGATGTCGCCTCGCCACTACAACGATGCTATCCCTCTATAATTCTCTCTCTCTCTCTCTCTCTCTCTATATATATATATATATATATATATATTCGTATCCAATTCTCTTTTCCCTACCTTTTCCTCTCTACCTCTCTATACTACTTTCCCTTCGTTTATCTTTAACCACCTTTTTTCGGTTTCTCTTTTTTCTCCCTATTTTCGTATGTATTCATCTTTCTTTCTCTCTGTTTAATTCCATTTTTCTCACACTATCCTTCTGTCTCTCTCACTGGCCTGTTTCTTTTTTTTTCTCTTTTTTCTTTCTATCTCTCTAACTCTCTCTCTCTCTCTCTATCTCTCTCTCTCTCTCTCTCTCTCTCTCTCTCTTAGAATGAGGTGGAATTTCTTTAGAAAGAGATTCCTTGCAAAAGCTCTCCGCTTGTGGAACACATAACCGCGGGACTGATTCTCCGCAGATTAAAGCATAATTATCTTCATATTCGATGCCAACAAATGCTAGTTATCAACCACCATAAGTGACTAAACTTAATTCATACTCTTGATTGTTGGTTATCTTTCGGCTGACAATCTTTCCATCTCATCAAGACACACCTTCGCGTGGCTGTTGGCCTTGATAAGTAGTGCACTAATAGTAACACCTTTTAGTAAGCATAAATATGGCATTGGACAAAACTCGATTAAAAAGACGATCATTTGCATAGTCTTTTCTTATCTTCTGAACAAAATCTTATTTACACATTAAATAGATTCATGAGATTAAAGAAAGTTGCAAACGTCTGTGTAAAAAGGTTCACTGGTTTATCTTTTGTATAAAGACAAAGAACGGTTCATGTAAAATTAACGTCTCGGCATTTTAAGCATCCCACCAAGCTATACAAATGAGCATATAATATACATAGTGGAGTAAAGCAGGTACACATAGCCAAAGCAAGGGGCAAGAATAACGAGTAGAAAGAGAAACATGGCTAAAAGAACACTGCGCACAAATACGTACGAAAAGTCGCTACGAAACGCAACGTTGCATTAATGTATTTGCTATTGCGTTATAGTATGTGTCATACGTATGTCTTTCAAAAATATAAGACGTATGGCTAACACTTGCACAAACTAAGTAAGACACACTTATATATGCAAGGACAGTGTGTGTGAGATTTATTGCACATGTATCTGTTTGATGATATAACTTATCTTTAATTAAGTATATATTAAATACAGACAAAATACCATCCCCTACCATGGCAAATCAAACTGCATAAACAAGCACTTATAATCAAACAGACA
Source organism: Sepiola atlantica (assembly GCA_963556195.1). Taxonomy (NCBI): domain Eukaryota; kingdom Metazoa; phylum Mollusca; class Cephalopoda; order Sepiida; family Sepiolidae; genus Sepiola; species Sepiola atlantica. The sequence continues at coordinate 61,320,531 of OY744515.1, forward strand.
CACATGTACGCGTATCTCTCATTTTCTCTCTCTCTCTTTCTATATATATATATATATATATATATATATATATATATATACATATATAAATATACATCATTATTATTAGTAGAAGTAGTAATAGTAGTAGTAGTAGTAGTAATAGTATCAGTAGTAGTAGAAACACATAAGTAGAGCACATGGTGCCCGCGTTCTATAAGGACGCCGAAATACGTGTCTGTTGATAACTATCTTATATATATATATATAAATATATATATATATATAAATTTATGTATATATATATTTATATATATATATATATGTTTGTGTATACATATATTTATATATATATATTTGTGAATATATATATTTATATATTTATATATATTATATATATATATATATATATATATATATATATAAATATATAAATATATATTTGCGTATATATATATATATATATATTTATATATATATATTTGTTATATATATTTATATATATATATATTTGTGTTTATATATATTTATATATATATTTGTGTATATATATTTATATATATATATATATATATATATATATATATATATAGGGTTGGCCAAAATAAGGGTCCTATCTTTAAATTTGAATAACTTGAATTTGAATAACTTCCACAAAATAAAAGTTAAACTCACCAAACTTTATGTGTGTGTAGACTGACCCTTCCGAGATTTTTTGAAATAAACAAAACAAATTTTAGCCGAAAAACACTTCTTAAAACTTACAAAAACTAAAGTATTGTTTTTTACACTGTTTTGAGTTTTTTAAGCAAAAATAATGTTTTCTAAAGAGGGTACGTTCCTTAGGGCTAATACGGCTCATGCTTGCTTCGGAAGGGGTCCTTTACTTATTCTAAAAAAAAAAAAAAATCAATAAATAAAAAAGTTATGAATTTTAAAAAATAGGACCTTTATTTTTGCCCATCCTGTATATATGCGTGTGCATATGTTTTTTTAGGGGTAACATTTGTCAAGGTAGGGATGGTATTTTACATATACTCGTGCTGGTCAAAAAAATAGAACATATGTATAAAACTGTAAAAGTCATTCCGTTTGAGATAATTTTCGGCTTTTAAATTGTGTAGGCAAAATATTCTATATGTAAATAACAATTACAACTATTTTTAATCATTTGTAATATTTGAATATATAAGACTTGATTGTCACAGAGTAGTTTATTGTCACATTAGGAAATTCAACGTTTCAATTTAATAGAACATTATTCGTTGAGTAATCTTAAACTCAAAAAATGTATGTGTTTCAAAATATTTTGCAAGTAATTTAATCATAATCTCTCATTCTTATTGAGGACAATCTGTGAGATGTAATTGGTGCTAAAATATTCCTATAATTATTATCAATCTTTTATTGAAGGAATGCATAACTTGCGAGCCCTTTTAAATAATCTGCTTAAAAAGGATACACCTTGGAACTGGGCGCAAGAATGTCAAACCGCTTTTGACAAAATAAAGAGCGCACTAACATCCGAATTATTCTTAACGCACTTTGACACAAAATTAAAAATAGTCGTCGCTAGTGACGCTAGTTCCTACGGCTTAGGAGCATGCATTCAACATATTATGCCGGATGGGTCTAGAAAACCAATAGCGCACGCTTCGAGAACGCTGATACCAGCCGAGAGGGCATATTCACAAATCGAAAAAGAAGCATTGAGCATAATCTTTTCCGTGACTAAAATTTCACCGATATTTATATGGTAGACAATTCTTACTTGAAACCGACCATAAACCGTTAGTCACGATCTATAGATCAAAAAAAGGATTGCCGGTATACACCGCAAATAGATAGCTGCGCTGGGGTACAATCTTACTTAATTACGATTTCCAGCTACAACATCTAGCATCAAAAAAGATTTGCCATGCGGATGGACTGTCAAGACTGATACCACAGAAACACAATCTGGAAGAATCAGTCATTGCAGCAATTCGGACAAATGTTGAAGTAAAAAATATGGTAGCAAACATCATTAAGGAACTACCCGTAACTTTGTCGGACATTAAAAGGGAAGCCGAGAAAGACGAATACATAAAGGACATAAAAGAGAAAATTACAACGGACACAAAGGTGCAGGAAGTTTTCTCCATATGTAACGATGTGTTACTGTACAGTGAGAGAATGGTAATACCCAAAACATTGCGGAATAGGATGTTAAGAGATTTCCATACGGGACATCCGGGGATAAATCGAATGAAGTCGTTAATGAGAAGCTACGTGTACTGGCGTAACATGGACACTGACATAGCAGCACCAATAAATAAATGTAAAGGATGCCAGTTAGCAGCAAAATCCCCCCCTATAGTACACAAACCTTGGCCGAAAACCGACCAACCATGGTCGAGAATCCACATGGACTTCGCTGGTCCAGTAGGAGAAAACTACTATTTAATTGTAGTGGATAGTTACACAAAATGGCCGGAGGTAATGCGTTGCAGGAATCCAACAACGAACAACTCAATAGGGTTCCTACACGAGTTGTTTGCAAGATTCGGTGTACCAGACACACTGGTCACTGACAACGGAACGCAGTTCACATCCGCAGAGTTTAAGGAATTTTGCGACACGTTCCGAGTGAAGCACACCACGACTCCGCCGTATCATCCAAGGTCGAACGGCCTTGCGGAAAGGTTCGTGGACACGCTAAAACGATCGTTAAAGAAATCCATTGGAACACCAACAGAAAAAGCTTTGCAACGATTCTTGCAAGTTTATAGGATCACAGCACATCCTAGTACACCATCAAACATATCACCAGCTGATCTAATGTTTGCCAGAAAGGTAAAATCAGCGTTTGATAAACTGTTGCCAAGACAGGCAATTATCCGAAACACTACACGCACGAGAAGAAAGAAATATAACTCGGGAGATCGAGTATATTTTAAGTGCTACAAGAATAACACATCTTACTGGGAATGTGGAGTAGTGGATAAACGCATTGGTGAGTGTACATATATGATTAAAGGTCCACAGAGTATACATAAAAGGCACCTAAATCAGATAAAAAAACGTCATATCCAAGATGATGATTATACGACAACAGTCGAAGAGGAGGAAACCATAGATATCATATACGAATCCTTGAATTTGGAACCGCCTCAATATACACCTGAACCCCGAAGATCAGGTAGGAAAAGAAAATTTAATGAACCATTGATGGTAAACCCAAAAAGAAAAAGATATTGAAATCTATGTGACTTCAAATCTTGGGAGGGGGGTGTTGTGGTGGCAACCACTCATTTGCATATACGAATAACGTTACACTATAAATGGCAAGCCTAGGTTGGTCTTAGTGTGTGTTACCTAAATGCCACCGGAAGTGACGCCGAAGAGCGTACATGTCCTCCCACCAAGACTCTCTGACTCGACACCTTCATTTGTACATACTGTAACTATACCTTTTCTTTAATACACTTATTATTGCATTCTCCTTGTTGTTTACGTCTTCCTTGTATTCCTCACTAATTATTGTTCAACCTTGCAACCACAACAATATATATATATATATATATATATACATACATATATATATACATATATATATATATATATATATACTAAAAATAGATCATTTTGTTTGCATAACGCATACTTTTCAAATTTTTTTCTGAGAATGTACTTTAAATATTTTAATACCTCCTGAATAAAAATATTAATTTGATTTTCATCTTTTAAATATTTCCTATAGTTGACTTCTCCCTATCACAAGTAGAAACTAACTTATAAGCTAAAATCCTCATTTGGATAGTAATTCTAACATACACCGCACATAACCGCCACTTTTCACAAAAACATGTTTGGTATATAAGACCCTTACATTAAAGTTGTTACATTCCTCTCTAGAACATTAGCGAAAATAAATTGCTCCTTGATTGTTCTACCATTTCGTATTTCTACTGTTCTTTGTTTTTACTTTCTCTTTATTTGTCTTTCCCCGATCAATTATATTTCCACAATTATTTGCAACACTACTACCAATGTGAAAACATATGTTTCTCTTCCGTCTTATATCTGAATACAGAGTAATATATATAGAAACGTCATATAGGAAGTTTTTTAGTAGTTTTTGATACCATGTATATAGGATATATATCTACCTTGTACTAATATATATATATATATATATATATATATATATATATATATATATATATATATATATATATAAGGATAGAATGCACGATATATCGTGAAATGAAATGCCGTGAAGACAGAATGTGTGGAAAAGAAAAAAAGAAAAAAACAATATAAACACAGAAAGAAATCATCAAAAACGAGAGATTTACTGGTTTCGTTCGGATCAACGAATGTTTTTAGAAAAAGTTAAGATTATAAATTCAGAGGAAAACATAAGAAAAAAGAAAAAAATATTTTTTACTCTGCCCTCGTGGAGAGGTAAGTAAATATGGACTTTCCTAATGTTTAGATTAATTTTCTTTTACATTGATCTTTCTATCAAAGTAGTTTGCGCTAAATGAGTAATATTTCAAAATTAAGATACCTCCTAATTCGAAACCCACTTCTTAAGGACTCTTTGGAAATCAGACGTTATTTACACACTAAGAAAACTTATATATAGTTGTGATATCTGTCTGCATATTTTGTAGTTGCGTGCCGCTTTGTATTATTCCCGCCAATCAGTATCCGTACATTTTGACCAAACTTGGTGCAGCTAGAATGGCCGAGCGCAAAATAAAAATCGATGGCAAACATTCGAAAGCGCGGTCTGTAATCAACTGACACTTCGTGAATGACAAGTTGATCCTCTTGTCCATTCGATCCGGACCGAAATCGAACTCCTTAATGACTCTCCTGCCACCTTAGTTGTTCAAAACACTTACCTTCGGTTTGAACAACCCCTCGTATACCTCCAACTCTCCCTGGTGCATTCGCCATTACCGACGCAATCCGTTACCTCACCATTCCCTTCTCTCATAGATTACGTCTTTTGTTGGACGCATCTGACGGGCGAACAACACACCGTCGCCGTTCGATACAAAGAAGTTTGCCCAAGTGCACGCGGGACGACGAGGACAAAGAAATGGTCGGTTGTGGAGAGTGATCGTGACTGACATTACACTTCTCCTCTACACCCCACACTGGGTGCCTCTATTCCACGGACCGTAATCAATATACGTGACACTCGTCGGAGAAAAGAAACATCGCAAATCATTTTAATCCAATACTTTCATTGGTAAAATCTATCAGGCTTTCTTTTTAATATCGTCTCTTTTTTTCCCCTTCATTCTTTGCTTGCCCTCTCTGTTTTTTTTTCTTTCCTTAATTGACTTTGTTTTTTTTTCATTCCTACGTTTATTTTATTGTATATATAATACCAAGAAGACACGGTGTTGTCCGGGATTCAATACAAAAAACTATTATAATAATACCATTTAACTTATATTACACTTGTGTTTAACTTTTGAAGAGTTAGGATGCAACACGCGATCAATCCAATTCCTTTAAATTGAGACACTGAACAATAAAAGTAAGAACATATCAAATGTAGACTTCGACTAAAAGCTTCGTTTAACTGAAAGCAAAGAAAACGTATGCTTATATCACACAATGTAAAATATAAATTTGAGGTGTGGTAGAGTGTTGAAATAAAACACATTATTGTAATGATAGCCTCGCTATTTTGTATGATGTCGTTTACTGTGTTTTGCGTTCGAACCCTTAATTCTATAACATTTAATTGTTGGGGTTCGGACCAAAGTATTTTCTCAGCATTGATTGTGTGTGAGGGATGTAAGTACAGTGTAACTAATTGACATACATATCGACACACCCTGCGTTTTCCTGAAATTTATGACTACCTATGTGCACTAATGTTCCTAACACTAAACCCCACATTAACAATTCTTTTTTTTTTAATTTCTATAATTCTAAAGTAATTAATAAAAAAAGAAAAGAAACCATCATATATCCTAATGTCTCCTTACATTTTATTCTGATAAAGCAGGGCTATCCGGCGTTGCCAGGGGAGGGGTTGTAAGTAATTTATTTTTATCAATAACAATTTATTTCCTACTGTAAATATAAATTTTACTCTAAAAAACAAAACATGAATAGAGTATAAACTTCGAAAAAAACATCAAATACGCGAGTTAAATTTTACTTAGAAAAGAATAAATATGCGAGTAATGTTTTATGAATAAATAAATAATAACATACGCGGGATAAGTTAACATTTTTAAAATAAACTAATACGTTCTCTCTCTCTCTCCCCCTCTCTCTCTCTCTCTCTCTCTCTCTCTCTCTCTCTCTCTCTCCGTCCTTGATCTGTAAATAAATCATATGTGTCCATAGAGTCATTCCTATTTTAGTTAGTTATTAAGATTCAGCCTCCATTTCCTAACTGGTAAAATTAATATTGCATATGTGTTTATCTCTTATTTTCTTTATTATTGTCAGTTATTATTAAGATTAAGAGTAAGCATCCTATTCTTTTGCTCATAGAAATACACTTGCATATGTGGTTATTGAGACGAGCCGGACATACACAGTTCACTTTTATTTTAGAGCTCTGTACAATCCTAGAGCACTATGTTTTATTTACCGTCATGTATAACAGCCTCGAAACAAATATTTCTGCTAAATAAAAAAAAAATGCTGTTTACAATCAAATAAAAAATGCAGAGTTTAGAAATTCTGAAAATAAATATGTTTCTGTTTTTCGAAGTATGCACCTTATTATAACGCTCGAATTGTTACTATTTGACATAATTGTAATACTATTAGCTAATGGGCCGGGATACCAGGGTTCAATATTCGGTCGAGTCATAGCAAAGCCTTTAAAAAATTGTACTTGATGCCCCTTGCTAAACACTCAGCAGTATGAGATGAAAATCAAGTATAAGTGTAGTAACTCTAGGAAAGGTGTGGAACACCCCACAACTTGGTGTAGTACCTAATAAAGTTAATAAATAAAAATGGAGTCTTCAGTTCGCTCTTGTCTATGGTCGACCATTTATTATTTTTTACAACGCTCGACTTATTAGAATCGTTAGTTTGTACCTCGTGAAATGTTTGTTTTAAATAAACTACATTCTACATTTTTAACTAAATCAGCGGGAGTTTAGAGTAGTAAGTAGGTAACCACACCGACTGTCGACCTGGATATGCTAGGTTCAAGTCCAGTTCGTTCCACAAAAACATTTTTACGTAAGACGTTGGCAACCTTCACGTCGTACCTGCTATAAGTAGTATTCTAACTAGAAATATATCTGTTAAACCAATGCCAACAATAGAATCATCTGATTAATAAGAAATCAATGAATGAACTAAATCAGCTTTTTAAGTTTCAGTAATGAATCTTGTACGTGAAAAACTTAAGTAAAATACTTATTTTGGTTATATAAGACAGCATTTTAACAAAGGAGAATGTTTTCCGGTGAACGTTTATTCGAAATAATATTAACCAGCAAGAGCTAAATACATGTTTCATAGAATTATTTAGCAACTACGTATAGAGAAGAAATACAATAAACGATCTAAACGTTGTATTTCTGCAATTTGCAGCGTAATGCGATAATTTACTGTTATTTGATGTTTCCTTGCGTTTAAAGTGGCCATTTATAGAATTTGACAAAGTGAGATCCGCTTTTAATGATCAAACCAATGTTCTAAGAGTGTTTTATGCTCTTAGTCGACAGTCAAAGGCCTATTCATAAATTTAGCATTCAATCCTCCTTGTCAGTGGATTCAGCTATTCGTCGCACATAGAATAACGAATGTGCATTGTTAGTTATTGAATGCGACCGATCCTCCAATAAAAATGGAAACGTTTCTAATTCGAGCATGCGCACTTTGCACACGCCGACATACAGCAACACAAGAATAGAAAGAGACAGATATAGTTGCGAGAATGGTATCACGCTTATAGGTACGAACTGTGGTTAGTTAATTGTGTCTGTATTTGAAAGAGAAGCGTTGCAGCCTTTTCGTACAACCAAACGGAATATAATTTCGGCGAAAAAGGCATCGCCATTGAGATGATTCGAACCTACCCCACGAATGCGCCTCTCTCATAGTATGAGCATGAGTCTAAAAAGCGGTCGAAATTGTGTAAAAGGCTGTACATTATCCGTAACCAAATTTAGTAGTTAGTGTGTGTTTAGTCCGCAAACTATAAGCATGATAAATATAACACACCTACATTGACTAATGTTTATATAAATATATAAGACTACCCCTGACCATTTGGGTTACAGCCAATACCACTATTTATTCTCACTTGTATTTCATTAGTCTTGCATAACTGAAAGCAATGTGTCTTTATTCCTCTATTGTATTTCTGGATGATTTAGAAGTAAATATGTGTATTCAAAATTAAGTAATTAAGAAGCAACCCCCGAAAAGAGTCACTTTTTCTCTATATGCGCACGGAAGCATTGGAAACTATTTGAGAGTGGCTGATCAGCATACTGTGCGCAACTGGGAGAGAAATACATAAATGGCTTAATGAGAGATGGGTGATTTATTCAGTTAATGTAAAATTACGGCTGATTAGAACCATGTAAATGGATTTTGTTTAAACATAACATTAAAAACCTAATAATTAACATGTATTGTGTAAGTAAAGTATATAAGACAAAAATCTATTATGAAAAATAACATTGATTTACTCAGCTTTGGTATAATAATATATTTGTTGTCAATAATCGGACTTAGGCGAGTCTGATATTATTTAAATTATTCAGACTACTGGTTTAATCTTGGATGTAATTCTTAGAACGTTTTGAACGATGTAACCTCCGACATTCATCAGTACAGAATTTAATGCAACACGGGAACCATTAATTATAAATAGAATATTAGAATACAATTGAATATATATATATATATATATATATATATATATATATATATATATATATATATATATATATATATATATATATATATATATATATATATATATATATATATATATATGAAATGATTTGCTGTATTCTGAAAAGGATTTTTCAGTGACGGATGCTTGTAGAAAATCCATTGCATAAACTCGGTCATATCTCTGAACTTGATGTTTGTGTTCCTTCTTCCTATAAAAATAAACGAACTCTTTGACAAACCAAATTTTTTTTTCTGGGATCGATGGAAAGAAATCCAGCAGCGTGCTCGATTACTAAAACAGAAATTTCAAATAAGAGCGTAATATTTATTGTTTTACAGAAGTTTAGAACAACATTCGAAACCGACGGTACTATGTTGTTCTAAACTTGTGTAATATATATATATATATATATATATATATATATATATATGTATATACTAATATATATATATATATATATATATATATATATATATATACTAATAAGTAGTAATTAGTAGTACTCTACCTATCTAAAACAAGGATAGTTTTAAGGCACCCAAAATACATACTAGAATTGCCCACACAGATAAAATGATAAGTAATAATCAATTTTAAGCAATAGTCTTCTGAAGAGTCGATACTCAATAGAGACGATACTAAGAATATGATTAAGAATTACTTAAGACTTTTATCCGGTCATGGTTGACGGAACGCAAACAACCTACCCACGTGGATTTAATAAAGGGTGCAGTTCTAAATTCCGTACAGATTTCCGTGGTCGACATAAATGTGTACCTGAAATAGATCGGAGGTTACATCGGCCGAATTGATTTGAGAATAAGATCCAAATATGAAAACAGTAGTCCAAATAATGGAAATAATACAAATAAACAATTTGTATCTCAAAATTTTCCAAAAATTTGTGAAACTAGTTACAACACTATTTTAATACATATATTGCAGCTATGGTGGTAAGGTATATATTTAGTTGTATCTATATATATATCCAATGAAGCTGATTCTCCCCTCCAAAATCAGATTAGACATTGAAAATAATACATCAAACGCATCTAAAGAGATCACTACTATCGATTATTACCTTCGATCGTGTTTAAAAAAAATTAAATTTATTTTTAAAACTTAAACAAGATGCATTATTTTAGTCCCCCCTCTAAGCCTCTCCCAAATAAGTATACCAAAGAGAGGGTTGCAAATTATATTCCTGCTAACTATAAAGTCCTCCACAAAACTCAATACACCGCTTAGCGCAACCGACTTAATAGTTCACAAAGAACAAAATATGGAAACACCGGTTTCAGAATTCGCAAATCAGTCAATCATCGATCAATAAAGAATATTCATAATATCGCTTTGATATTTTCATAACGTTGACTTTATTTAATAAAATATACATTATCTGTTTACAACGCGAAGTAGAAAAAAACACTTCTTGGATATTGCCGCCAAACAGACAAACTCCTTCCACTACTCTTCCTCTACCTCTCGCGCCCGTAATGATTACAAGGTATGGGTATTTACGGGTTCATTTTTATTTTAATAACTTATATTAAAAAAAATAACACTTCGCTTAAAAACAAAACAAAAACAAGACTTAAAATTAAAAATATAAAAATAATTCTACGTTTTCTGTATTTACAAAAAAGCAAAATATCGTGGTAATTCTACACAATTTGTATCGAACTGTTTGGGGGGGATTTGAACACTAAACTTATCTTAAACTAATCGTAATCTAAGTTTAAAGTTTAGTTCGGCAAAAGGTTCGTTGGTTCGGTTCAAATTTTGTAGAAGCACCTTAATCTTTTACCCTGGATCAAACAAAATAACTGTTAAAATGCAGCAAAGTTTGTTATATTTTCTAAAGTAACAACATGAAAAAAAAATTGTCGCGCTCTACAAGGATTTGCTTTCAATGACCAAGCAGAGAATAGATAACAGATCGAACAAATATCCCGGCGATATCCTTCTACACTGTGACACTTTCTATTATTGTTCCACCCCGAGGAAAACATTTGCGTGGATACATCGATTTTTCACAATTCAAAAGCGACATTTTTTCTTTACATTTAAACTATCCGTTGTGACCTATTTGCGGGGTGTCGACTGTTTACGCATTTCATTTAATATTTTTACGTTTCTCCCGGGCAACACCGGGCGACGGGTACCCGCTAGTCAAATATATAACAATCAATTTGTTATGTGCTTATTTTTGTAATATACGAATCTTCACTCTTCTATTTCTGACTATTTATGTTTCATAAAAGTATTGCGTGTATATTGCAAACAATAATGTTCAATATATTCTGATAAGTTCCTTTCAAAGCTACCAAGGGATTGCATACATTTAATTGAACAATATATGTATAAAATACGTTAAGACTGTGAAACCACTAATAAATCATGATTCTATTGCATGTCATTTCTGCTCATCATGTCATATTTGATTTAAATTGATCGCTGTCAATATAATTGAAGACACATTTCATCATCGAGCAACATCATAATGTTCATCTCTACTTGGCATCTGTAAGGGCAACAACTTGGTATAATGGAATGAAAAGACAAACCACGAACAAGATTTTTTTACACATCCAGAACAACCCAACTGGTAAGTGTGTACATAAAAACAACTCAAACAAAGTTCGATGATATAGAGTAAGAAAATGTATATTGTGTGTTTTTATTTACGTTTTACCGGACAGAATTAGCAATTTCCCTACAATAGATTACTTAATTATCATAACTGATAAGAATAATCTGCCGAATGAATTCAATTCTTAGATTCCTTGAAATATAATTAAAAATGTTTCAGTGTTTTTAGATGAGGATTGATAATTTGTATTATTTGGATCATTCAGACTACTCTTCTCATCTTGTATTTTATTCTCACGAGTTTTCAATCGATATAACCCACAATCTTCTTCAGTGCATATTGTCGAACTCGGAATTGTTTAAGATGCACCTGAGTAAGGTCGGAGTTTATATTAGGGAAAACGTTGTGAGAATAAAATCCAAGATGAGAATAGTAGTGTGAATAATTAAAATAATTTAGATCATCAATCCACATCTAAAAAATTCCGAAACACAAAATCTCAGAATCTCTTTGCGAAAATAGTACCGGAGATTTCATGACAAATCAGAATAAAAACGTAGGTTTTATGTTAAAGGGATAATTTCGTACAAGATACAGAATTATTTCCGTTATATTCTCAACGCCTTGTGACATTGTAAAGTTTGCATATTAAAACATGTGCCATATATCCAGCAATAAGGTGCCGTCATCATTACAGAAACATTGAAGTTCAGAATCGTTATGCATATGTTGGTTGCTGGTCTTTTTTATAAGCGCTGTGAGCCTCCCAGACTGAAGAAATCCCTCTCTTATACTTGACGTTTTTTATTATAACCTTTTGAAAGACTAACTCGACAGAAATCTGATGGACAACGAGTAATTTATTTAACATGATCTTCGTTCCAAATCATTGACCAGTTGCAGGGGAAGACAGAAAAGATGTAAATCACTAATTAATTATATCTTGTCAGTCAATGTCATTACACGCCTTACGTCTTTAGTTCTTCAAAACGGGATTTCTTTTGCTATTACCCTTTCTCTCTTTGAGCCGTGTGACGTAATATCTGTTATTAATACATTCCCACAGCCTAAGTAATTTTCAACCCTGGCCAGGGAGTTGACCTTATCTGACCCATAGGCTGTCTTTTTGATGTTATTCTGAACTAAATAAATTATATACTAAATTATATACCTGTTGAATATGTCACAAAATCACCTTGTTTTGTTCAGCATTGGTGGCGAAGACGACTAGAACATTCGTTTAAGTGTGTACGTATGTTGACGATCGGGGTTCAATCATCAGCAAAGGTGATAAAGAGAACAAGCAAGAAAACTGAAAGGAGTTTATAAAACCTAGAATACAAACATCCTATCATCGTGGCTCTATTAACATGTTCCGTTCAAAGTCTGTACGATTCTCGAGTTTGACACAATATTGCTAGAGAGTACACCGACTGTGACGTTGTTATAATAACAAGTAATGTATAGAAACAAGTCGAAAAATTGTAAATATTAATGACAAACAATTTGTATTGTTAGGAACTGTGACCATATCTAGTATTTTGGAAGAATGCCGGAATAATTGATGGCATAAGATCACCAGCATGTTATCTCTTCCCCAAGGACGAAAACGAACTGAAGGTGTCTTTTGTTCAGCTAGTCGGACTTGTGCATAAAGCTGATGAAGATCGCTTCTTGGGATTGTCCGCTCAAGAGAAAGTCCTCCTCCTTAGTCACAGCTATTCGTTAACATGGTTGCAGGTTTTTACTTCTGACATCCAGAAAAGCTAAGGACAGCGTTTGCATATGAAGTAGGAGACGGTTTGCCCCATAACACATAACGGAACTGCGCAGAAGTTTTGCGGGTTTGCATCTGATACATCTTTGCTTAGTACACGCAGAGGCAAAGACGCCTGGAAGACTACAAATCCTTATGCCGACCCTTCATCGATTTTCACCAGTCCTATCAGCCGGATCGCGACACTAATACGGCTTAGTTCTATGGGTTTCTCTGCCCGGAACTTGCGTTCAAGACGACATCCTACTGAGTCTTCTATGTTGCATCCTCCCCTACCACGATGTAAAATGGTTGGACATCGGGGGGGGGGGGGGCTTTAAATGTGATGAGAGTCAGGCCTTTTCTAACAAAAACACCTAGAGCTAGTTTTTAAAATATTATCTAGAAATTACCTTGGCTTTGTCAAACAAGCGAAAACACCGCTCCAGACCACAGTCTTACACTTACTTGATCGAATCTACTGTTTAGATCGAGGAAGAGGGCGCTTGGAACTTTGCTACGCTCGTCTAGAAAATATTTGAACTCTGTAAAAAAAAATTACAAATGTTGAATTTTTCAATTTTATAATATTTTTTGCCAGGATGATGACTAATCTCGCTGGCGTTTATTTATGAATATAAAATCTTTTATTAGTATTTATATTATTCCGACTACTGATCTCATATTGGATGTTATTCTCAAAATGTTTAGGCCGATACTTCATCAGCTGCATCTTCTCGAACTCGGTTATCTTTCTGTCGAACTCGGGAACATGTACGAAATTTCGAACGGACCCCTTCATTTAATCAACGAGGGTAGCTTTCCTTCCTTCCGTCAACTATAACCGGGTAAAAGTGATTCGTAATTGTATTCTTAGTATCACCCACACTGAGGATCGAACCTTTAACATCCAGAATACTGTCCTTTAGCAGTGATTATTACTTAATAGTTATATCCGTTACGTTACAATTATG
>OY744515.1:61339728-61364728 GCA_963556195.1 Sepiola atlantica
AACATATATACACAAATGCATATATACATATATATATACATATCTATGTATTATTGTTTGTTTAATTGTTTATCTATATATATTCATCAATTTCTTTACATATTTGTTTGTTTTTTTTTTTTTTTTTTTGTTTTTTGTTTTTTTTGTTTTGTTTTTTTTATTTATTTATTTTTTTTTTTTTTTATTATTATTATTTACTTGTTTAATTTATTTTATGAATTATTTATTTAATATTTGCATGTTATTTGTATACATTCTATATGTGTTTGGATTTATTAATTAATAATGTTAGGTTATGGAGTGACTTATTTTGGTGGGTTAGACGAGTATGCTGAATATGGTTTTTGGTTTGTGGTTGAAAGTGTGTAAGGATGGAAGTTCATATGGGGAGGGGCCTGTTTGATTGTTTGGGTGTATGGTGAGTTTATTATGGGAGGTGAGTAATGATTGAAGTGGTGGAAACGGACTCTGTTAAGTGTTAGATATGGGGGTTGGTTGGTGGATGGGGGGTAGATATTATAGAATGAAAGGTGAGTAGAGCTCGTGACGTTGATTGAGTGAGGGGTTTAATCTGGAGATGAGGATTGATTCTGTGATTCTAAGGTCACCGATGTTTCTGACAGACGCTAAGATGGAGACGTGAATATCGCGCTGAGTGTTTGAGCAAATCTCTATGTGTTTGTGGAAAGAGGATATACGGGTATTCAAGTGCTCCTTTATGCGCAAGTGTAGCAGTCTTGTAGTGTTGCCGATGTAAAATTTTTTGCATTTATTACACTGTAGTTTGTAAACACAGTTAGTGCGAAGGCACAGACCTGTGTTGGAGATAGGGCAATTGGCCAGGGAGCAGGGTTCGGGTGTGTGGTTAGTGTGTTTATTAGATAGATGTTGGCGTAAGGAGGTGCCAGTATGTGTTAGTTGTATGTTAAGGTTTTCCTTATGTATTGCCTTGCGGATGGAGGTGGTGATCTTATCGCTGAAGAAAGGGAGTTTTAAGAAGCATGTGTTAGCGAGGGTGCGGTGTCTACGTGTTTTGGGCTTATTTAGGTGGGCTATGGTGGGGGCGGGGTAGCCATTATTTTGGAGGGTTTGGTGGAAGTTTTTAGTGTGTGATATTTTGTCAGCAGCAGAAGAGCATTTATTTTGTATTCGGGTAATTTCATTATGGGCATAACTTAATTTGGCTTTTGTGGGCAGGGCAGACTTATAGTGTATGAAAAGGTTTTTGCAGGCAGGTTTCCTATAGAAGTTAGTGTGTATAGAGCCATCTTCGGTGATGTTAAGGTTGAAATCAAGGAGAGAGAGTGAGCCGGACTCGTTTGGGTGTTCTATGGTGAATTGTATGTGGGGGTCGGTGTTGTTGAATGTGTTGAATATTTGTGTGGCTTCGTCTTGAGAGGATGTAAGGATTAGAATGTCATCTATATATCTGGAGAAGAATATATAGGAGAGGCAGGAGTTAAGTGCTCGTTGTTCTAACCGGTTCATGTAGGTGATGGCTAAGAGACCGGAAAGGCTAGAACCCATGGGGAGGCCGGAGATTTGTTTGAAAGTGTGCTGCTGAAAGGTAAAGTATGTGTTGTCGATGATGATGTATAAGAGATTGTGAATGTCAGTAGGTGTTAGTCCGAAGAGCTCTAGGTTGTCAGAGGAAGATATGTGGTCGGTGATGAGGTCTATGGCTGGGTGTGCGGGTATTGAGGTGTAGAGGGAGATTACGTCTAGGCTAAATATATAGTTGTTAGTTTGTAGTTGTTGGTGTTGGAGTGAGTGTAGTCTGCTAATTACTTGGTCGGAGCTGCTGACATGTGCGGGGAAGGTGGAGAGTAGTGGTTTGAGTAGTTGAGAGAGAAGCCAAGAGATTTTATAGAGTGGTCCTTCAATACTAGAGACTATAGGTCTAATTTGTGTGTGTGTGTTGGTCTTGTGTGTTTTAATGAGGTGGTAGAAGGTGGGAAGTCTGCTATTTTTGGTGGTGAAGTTGATTTTGTATTTTTTGGGGAGGTTACGTGTGAGACAGATTTGGGACCAGGTGTTGTTAATGGAGTTTTGGACTAATGTGGCTGAAATGTTGGGGGCGGGGGTGTATAGGTTGTTGTTGTTAAGATGTTCGAGAGCGAGTATGTTGTATGAGTCTTGAGAGATGATACAGAATTCCTTACCTTTATCAGAGGGTAAGTAAACTAGGTTTTTATTTTTCAGGTTTTCTAGGGTAAGGCGTTGGGATCTGGTGATGTTAGGGGTGATGTGGGGTTGTTCTTGTTGGAGTATATCAAGGATCCTCTGTTTTAATCTAGAAAGTTTTTGATCAAGTAGGTGGTTACTAGGTGGTGGGTGTAGTGGGTGGTCAAGCTGGTAGACAGGGAAGGAATTAGTAGTGTTGGTTGTATTATTAGGGATGTCTAGGGTAGGTTGATTAAATGCTGTGAGCCATTTGAGGTGATAAGCTGTTCTACAGAATTGAGTCTCGATCTTAAGTTTTGTGTGGTCGTTTAGCTTTTGGGTGGTGATGAATTTGGGGCCAAGGCTGAGAAGCTCAGTCTCGGCAGTAGTAAGGGAGCCGGTGAGGTCAGTGACCATGGGGGGGCTAGTGAGGTGGTTATTGGAGTTGTAGGTTCTGGTGGTACTAGTGTTCTTGGTGATGTGAGGTTGAGAATATTTCTGGGAAAGCCAAGTGAATTTCCGTTTAAGTCGGTTTTTCTCGAGGTTGAAGCAATGGTGATAGGCATCATTGACAGCCGTAGATATGTTGTGTGTTGATTGTTCTGTGGGTGTGGATAGTGAGGAGTTGATCTCTGTGATGGTGTTGATGAGTTGATGAAGTTTACAATGGAGGTATTGGATAATTTTCTTGATACAATAGTTATGTATGAATTTTCTGGCTGGGTAAAGTATGGGTAGGTGGAGGCAGGCAGGTAGGTGGATGTTTTGTATAGTGTTGGGTGTTATGTTGTGCTTGAGGCATCTTTTGAGGAAGCGGATCTGGCAGCTGGCTTTGGCACGTTTCTCCGAGAGTCGGAATAATTCTCTGGCGTATGCAAACTGTGTCTGGCCTAGACGACCACATATCTTCCTCTGACAACCTAGAGCTCTTCGGACTAACACCTACTGACATTCACAATCTCTTATACATCATCATCGACAACACATACTTTACCTTTCAGCAGCACACTTTCAAACAAATCTCCGGCCTCCCCATGGGTTCTAGCCTTTCCGGTCTCTTAGCCATCACCTACATGAACCGGTTAGAACAACGAGCACTTAACTCCTGCCTCTCCTATATATTCTTCTCCAGATATATAGATGACATTCTAATCCTTACATCCTCTCAAGACGAAGCCACACAAATATTCAACACATTCAACAACACCGACCCCCACATACAATTCACCATAGAACACCCAAACGAGTCCGGCTCACTCTCTCTCCTTGATTTCAACCTTAACATCACCGAAGATGGCTCTATACACACTAACTTCTATAGGAAACCTGCCTGCAAAAACCTTTTCATACACTATAAGTCTGCCCTGCCCACAAAAGCCAAATTAAGTTATGCCCATAATGAAATTACCCGAATACAAAATAAATGCTCTTCTGCTGCTGACAAAATATCACACACTAAAAACTTCCACCAAACCCTCCAAAATAATGGCTACCCCGCCCCCACCATAGCCCACCTAAATAAGCCCAAAACACGTAGACACCGCACCCTCGCTAACACATGCTTCTTAAAACTCCCTTTCTTCAGCGATAAGATCACCACCTCCATCCGCAAGGCAATACATAAGGAAAACCTTAACATACAACTAACACATACTGGCACCTCCTTACGCCAACATCTATCTAATAAACACACTAACCACACACCCGAACCCTGCTCCCTGGCCAATTGCCCTATCTCCAACACAGGTCTGTGCCTTCGCACTAACTGTGTTTACAAACTACAGTGTAATAAATGCAAAAAATTTTACATCGGCAACACTACAAGACTGCTACACTTGCGCATAAAGGAGCACTTGAATACCCGTATATCCTCTTTCCACAAACACATAGAGATTTGCTCAAACACTCAGCGCGATATTCACGTCTCCATCTTAGCGTCTGTCAGAAACATCGGTGACCTTAGAATCACAGAATCAATCCTCATCTCCAGATTAAACCCCTCACTCAATCAACGTCACGAGCTCTACTCACCTTTCATTCTATAATATCTACCCCCCATCCACCAACCAACCCCCATATCTAACACTTAACAGAGTCCGTTTCCACCACTTCAATCATTACTCACCTCCCATAATAAACTCACCATACACCCAAACAATCAAACAGGCCCCTCCCCATATGAACTTCCATCCTTACACACTTTCAACCACAAACCAAAAACCATATTCAGCATACTCGTCTAACCCACCAAAATAAGTCACTCCATAACCTAACATTATTAATTAATAAATCCAAACACATATAGAATGTATACAAATAACATGCGAATATTAAATAAATAATTCATAAAATAAATTAAACAAGTAAATAATAATAATAAAAAAAAAAAATAAATAAATAAATAAAAAAAACAAAACAAAAAAAACAAAAAACAAAAAAAAAAACAAACAAACAAATATGTAAAGAAATTGATGAATATATATAGATAAACAATTAAACAAACAATAATACATAGATATGTATATATATATGTATATATGCATTTGTGTATATATGTTGTATATATATACTAATATTGTTATACAGATCTCCACAAAAAAAAAAAAAAAAAATTTTTTAAAATTAAAAAATTAAAAAAAAATTATAAAAAATTAATTATAAAAAAAAATATTTTAAAAAATCCAGAGTTACTCCCCTTTATCTTATAATAAATATCTCAAGTTAATAAGTTAATTCGTTAATCTAATTTGACGAAACTCACAATTAGTAATTAATAACACTTCTTTAATAGATGATAATCGAAATCGATAAGTAGATAGATCTAGAATATTTAAAATATGAGACTAATTACTTTAATTTATATTAAAATTCTTAAATTACGATAGAAAGATAAACAAAATAAAAATACGAAGATAAAACAAAGTAAATATTCAAATATATAAAAAAAAAAAAAATAAAAAAAATGATACAATATATATTATCAAAAATAACAGTTTATCGAACACCATACACCTAACCAACATTACACTAATATTCTAAACACCAATCATATATTTAACATAATATTAAAATAAAACTTAACTTAATTTATATTCCCTGTGAAACTGTTTTTTGCTGCGGTCTATATCTGGCAGCCATTTTGTTTTGTATTATTCTCTACACAGTCGGAGAAGAATAAAATATTATTCTTCTTCTGGTCTAATTATTTTTGAAAAAGGGATGTCTTTTCCCGAAATATCAAATAGTGATTTTTAATCACCCGGACAGCTAAAACACTCTTGCTGTTATGTAAGAAAAAAAAAAAAAGGAAAAAAAAGGAAAAATAAATAGTAAGTCTTATATCGTATTCGATTTATTTTTATTGTTTTTGTTCCTTTCCTTTCAACTTGCATCTTACCCGGAATTGCATTGCCCACAGCCTTTCAAAAACTTACTACTACTATACCCAGCAATGCTTCAAGCAAACTACCATTCTCTACTATATATATATGTATATATGCATCGGTGAGTGTATGTGTATCTATGTGCATGTATATATTTAACTGTCTGCGTGTATCTAAATACGATTGTTCTTTATAATTATTTTTATTTTTATTTTTTAAATTATTATTTATGTTAATCTCACATTTTATCTTTTCACTAATAACTATTATACTCATTACTATTATCCAATATCAAAGTCTTTTTAATTACTATCATGTAATTCTTCTAATTATCATTTTTTAATTAAAAAAAAATTTTTAATTCCTTTTTACAAAGTTTCTAAAATAAGGTATTTTATAGAAATTGTTCTTACTATTTTAGTAGATTTACTCTCTCTATATATTCTTTATTTTATTTCTATTTTATAACTAAGTTTTATTAAATCTCATTTAACTTCGATTCATAATTCTCTACTACTTTATATCTTTATTATAGGGATCTTCTCATATATGGCAAATTCACTTTAAAGTTAAAATCTATGAAACACTTTGTTCTTCTCCGGTATTTATATAGGTGAATTAAATTCAACCACTTATCAAAATCATTTATAGTTTTAAATATACCAAATCATGGAACGGCCATATTATTTTTTCAAGCTATTCCGTTAATTCTAGGTATCTCCGGACTTATTGCCTTGTAGACATTTATCTTCTAGTTATTTCAACTTATATTAATCTAAAATAATTCACTCTTTAAAAAAGTACATTAACATCCTCCTGACCAAGAATATGTTAGAGGGCAATTTATCTTTAATTTTTTAAAGGGAGTGGCACTCACAATTTATTCAACGTAGAAACTTAATGTGTGCAATTCTGTTTACTAGCCGGGGGCGTATAACTATCTGCAATCGCACCCAGATGCAGGATTAACACTCTCAGCGACATGACCCCGTGGATCTTGTTTGGTCATCTATCTAGGAAACGGAAACTTATTTAAAATATTAGCTGTATATACTTTCTTATTTATAATCTGTAATTTGAACTCGAATTGTCACTATAACCAGGCTTTGTAGAAGAGCGTGCGTTAGCAAGTGAAAATTTACTTTCGACGGACTCGTAACTCTCACTTGTCCTTATTTGTCTGTTAATCCTTACTTTCCATGAGCTGTTTTTTCGATAAGATGAATGATTGATGTTCCGTTGGTCGGCTGTAGAAATCGATAAAATAGAAACACATTGTGTTATATTATTTTATTTGATTCATAAATTCTGGAAATGAAGAATATAAATGGTAATATTGGGTTCAGGGTTAAAAGCACTCTTGAAGAATCACAGGAAATTAAAAACTTTTAGTTTACTGAGAATTCTTTTAATAAATGGCACTTTACTTACTCTACCTTTAACCAAATAAATGCTCAGTACTAATTTGCGATACATTTCCAAAATTGATAAAAAGAATAAATAGACAATAGAATTCTTAACCAGATATTTGTGCGAGTTTACGAATAAAAATGATTGATTAGTTATTTATCTCCTTGATTAATTCGTTCCTCATCACTGGATGACCTTTAAGATCATACTCATGAACAGTATTTTTATTATTAGTATTACTAGTAGTAGTAGTTGTTGTTGTAGTCGCAGTTGTAGTAGTAGTTGCAGTTGTAGTAGTAGTAGTAGTAGTAGTAGTAGTAATAATAATTGTGGTTGTTGTAGACGTGGTGGTAGCAATAGTAATGGTAGTAATAATCAGTATTTATAAACGTATTAGTAGCACCATACAATATATATAAAAAAGCGCATAACATTATTATTACAGCATGTGAACTACGCGCAACAAAATTATAACGCATACAACATGCCAAGTGTGCTTCAAGCTGAATAGTGTGCAGTTTTGCTAAGTATTTTGGAAACGTTTATTGTTTTTAAACTAAAAATAGTTGTAGCAATAGCATAGAGTGGTAGTAGTAGTATTTTACCGCTCCCATATATCTGGCATATGGCACCTGGGTTGTATTACTTATTAAAGGCTGTGGATTTATTAAGTTTTCACTTAGAGATGTGTGTATAAAACATTATACATCTGCTTCGTTATCGCGAACTCACGGTGTTTTTGCTTACATGTGGATATAATCACTCGGACTCCAACGAGAAGAACAGTTACAGAAAACCCCTCAGAAATACGCGTTACTTCCGTGAGAGAGAGAAACACAGACGGATAGATAGATAAATGACTCGTCCCTCTCACCTAGTTTCATGGTGCGCGCCGACCATCATTGGTGACAGCACCTATGACCCGTCTTTCCTAGCTAAAGTCTTAGGAGCAAATATACAGAAAATATCAGTCCGTAATTCACATGGTTTCGTCGACTTCCGTTCTGGGGCACCTCTTACCCTTAAGGTGTCACTCCAACTTTCCATTAACACAGTAGTCCTCATTATGTAACCCTTATGTAGTAGTTATGGATCCTATAAATGACAAACAGGAAAACAGGGCAACAGACAAACATGTTCAATTATATTAAAAATAAACTCAAACTTATATTTGAATATGCCACATGATATAAATACAGTTATCACTACTTTACTATGTACTTACCTACTTAGTTCCATACTTATTAGTTTATTACATATTATAGTATATTAATGTTTATCAATAGTAGAAATACTTATTAGTTTCACGAATTTCGTTTTGGAGATGACAGCCATTAAACAGTTTACCAGAATTGAAAAAAAAAACGATACAAGCCCTATTTAGTTTACTGGCGGGAAACTTCACACATGTTATTTCCCTTCGTCAATATGAGTGAACGCAACATAATCATTTGACAGCATTTTGCCATGCACTGTTGATATATGTAAGCAAATATGTAAAGCTTTCTACGTGTATGTATACTCACCAATAATTGAGAATGTGTCGGTCGTGATATACGGGAATATAATTACAACGCAGTATTCCATAAACTTTTACAAGCTTACGCAATATGTATATAGGATGTATTTGATTTAGAGAGTGTACACATGCCCGTTCATATATATATATATATATATATATATATATATATATATATATATATATATATATATATATATATATATATATATATATAATTAAATAAATAAACACTGGTACAGTCGACGCTAATTAATCCGCGTTTCGATGTTCTCATATCCTATCAAGACTGTGGAAAACCCAATAGTTAAAACTAACATTCTTACTGTCGTCGAAAATAAAGAGATGATGAAATAAGAAAAAAAAAACGAAAGAAAAAGAAATCCAAGATCACTAATCACAAAATAACTCGGTTAACCACGCTTGCCTTTTATAGTCATGGTTCAACTATCCCCTCCCCTTCTTTTATAGCTAGCAGTGTAATAATTATATAACCCGCCAGGCTAAAATAATATGAAAACCAAAAGACGAAAGTTCCCACCATTGATCAATGTTTGTACTTCCTTTGTACTCCTGATCTTTCGGCTTGCGATCATTTCCATCTCATTGACTCGTATCCACGAGTGGCTATTGATCTTGGTTGTGATGACCCAATAGATAAAAATCTTCTTTGACATCAATTTCTCTGCAAATATTCTAGAGCTTGATCATACTGGCAGCTAGTTACTAACACATTGGCAGTTTTTGGTAGGTTGCTGGTGACGTAACTTATCTTGTAACATTTCGGTTTGAAAACTATTTCCTTAAGTCTCTCGGATTTATAATCTTTCATCTTGTAAGGAACACAAAAAACAGCCTCGCATAGCCGTAGGTAGCGGTGTCTTTACTCGATCTGAATTTAGTGTTTGTAATCAGTGAGCATGATCGTACTACATAAGTTCTCCTTACACGCATCTGTCTTTCTGTCAAAGAAGACGGTGTGCGCTATGTTTATCTGGGTCGGGTGATAGAACACCCTTTCACTGTTTTTGTCACTTCGTAACACTTCAGTCTGGATGTGCAACAGAATTGCGAAAACTGTGAAAATGCCATTTAATTGTAAAACAACCTTTCCTTATTTATAATAATCGACTATTACGTTTCATTCCACAATTAAGTTGAATAAAAAATAACACTGCATTTGTTAAATGACTGTTTTCATTGTGTACCTTACAATGTGAATTTATCTGACAATATAATCCCGTGTATAGGTGGAACTCCCACATGTTAGTAGAATCCTGATCTTCCATTAACAGTAACATCAGTGAAATCACAGCAGAGCAAACACGTGATAGTATTACTGGGTGACTATTATATCTTCCCTTTCCGAGATCGTTTGATGTCTCGTATCTTGTATCAAATTAGTAGAAGCTTTTTGAATATTAGAGACATACCCGCCTACAAATACTGCGTTCGAATATATGAGAAGTTATTTTCTTATACTTATATTTATACTAGGTAATTATTTTGTTTCGTTTCGTCAGCCATGGCCGGTTAGAAGTCTCAAGTAATTCGTAATGATAGATTAAAGTACCATTAACATATGTATATAGTAATACATAGTAATATATAGTAATATGTAGCAATACACAGTAATACATAGTAATATATAGTAATACATAGTAATATATAGTAATATGTAGCAATACACAGTAATACATAGTAATATATAGTAATACATAGTAATATATAGTAATACATAGTAATATATAGTAATATGTAGTGATATATAGTAATAACTAGTATGAGTACACATCTAAAACAAGAATAGGTTTAAGGCTCCTCAAATTCATATTAGAAGTGTCTGCAAATGACCCGTGGCGCAATGGATATAAGTGCTAATTAATAATCAGTTATAGGGGACAGTCTTCTGATGATTGAAGGTTCAATCCTCAGTACGAACAATACTAAAGAAATACAACTACGAATTATTTAACGGTATTACTGACGGAACAAGATCGTAAAGATTCTTGAATTCGACATAAGATACTCGAGTTTGACAAGACACACCTGAAGAAGATCGGAGGTTACATCGACCGAAACATTTTGAGAATAAAATCCAAGATGAGTAGTCAAATGTATACTCGGTGTATTTATATTGCATGAAACTATAAAGAAATACTCTTTAAAATATCCCCATGTCGAAAAGCGAAACATCTTGAAACGAAAAATTATTTAATGTAATTAAATATTGATTAATTTATTTTTCATAGTAAAGTTTGTTATGTATAAAAAGTAATTTTGAATGTTTAGCTTCAGGCAGAATATTGTCAAGTGTTATTTAGGACCTATATAATAAATATACGACTCAGTTCGTTCGGTTTAAGAATATATTCTTTTTATAAATAGATGTTGAATATGTTTATTTATAGGTAATGTATGTATATATGTTGAATAAGAATATATAAACTGACCGTTGAGGTTTATAAACATAGATAATTCAAACTATATATTTTCCTTTATTAAATAAAATTTAATATTTAAATTTTTCATTTTAGAAGGTGTAATTTTTATAGTAGAGAATGTTATGTCTTTCGATCGGCCCTAATAATAAAAAAGATGGAGGACAGTTTACGAGATATTAATTGTCATTAATGTGTGTGCATTAGTGTGTATGGAAGGATACATTACATTATGTAACCGTGATTGGAAAACTATTTGCGGAAATATAAAACACCGATGTAACACCAGATATGTACAATTACAGCGGGTTTCCTCTATCTCTACATACTGTTCATTTGACTGAAATCTTATTCTGAAATCACCCTGTCTCAAAGCTATACACCTGACATATGATACCTATGATACCTATGATCTGAAAGAGCTCTCTTGTCGAGATCCTTCGGGCAGTTTGTGAGTGTACTACCTTATTCTAGAAATTCAGTGTCAGATGTATTTGCATTGCCAACGATAAATAGATGTCATGGAGAGGGGTGGCCTGTTTTGCATACAATACCGGCAAGGCTAACTCTTTGAAAAAGGCGGGATCAATAATCCTTAAGGACTCCGACTAGGGAGGGGCATAATTATAAGTTTCACGAGCACAACTAGAGTATCTTATGTTGATGCTATATCCTACTGAATACTTTCAGATCTTATTAACTATTATAAGATCGAGGACGTATATACACTAGATGTTCTAACAACTACATAAATTGATGCAATTGCTTCAGCCACATATCAAACAGGTCGTGTTTTGTACGCGAATATAAATATCAGAAGAGTTGTTTACTATCCAATTTAAACGGCAATATGTACCAACAACTTCAAAAAAAGGTTGGGATAAAAAAATCAAAACGAAAAACCAAGTTTTAAATTTAAATCAAAGGAAATTCTCAAGCGATTTTCTTGGCACATGTAACAAGCACATAGCAAATTAGGCATACACAAACTAGATAAATATTTATTTGTTTACATGTAAATATTTAGATATATGTGTACTAGTTCAATTGTTTAGTTTCGTAGATCTGTGTTAAAGGAAACTGAAAGTATTGCAATTATTTAATGTCGAAACAAATTATTATTATTATAAGCAATATACTGTACACGATTAATTAAACACAATACCATACCTTACCCAAAGTGTAATTTATAATGGGAGTTAATACCGTCCTACCCATAGTATCCCCCTCTTAGATAGGGTCTAACAAAGACACTCTAATCTAATAGATCCCGCACTATAAACCAAGCTCTAAACCCTGTCCCATCACCCCAATGTTGCATCCTTGTGCTTGTATTACAAGTATTCTAATGGGCTGTGCTTCGATAGAACTCGCGGTACTGGTACTCAACTCGACAACAATACCCCCGACAAACACGACAAGCAGCAAAATCGCACCACTTCAATGTAGAAGTCCATAGATTCCGGAAAGCTTCTTACTCTAATAGTTTATTCTCTCGAACTTCTAGCCTTTGAAATTCTCATCTTTTTCCTTGCTTCTCTGACTGTACTGACATGCAGAAATGTTAATGTAATGTGAACAGACACCTCGCTCTTCAATTCCTTGCTGAGGATATCCCTGTAGGTGTGGCCCCTAATTCACAGTGGCAATGAGCGTTGTTTCAGGGTGAATAAAACGTGTTAAAAAATATGTGTGCTTAGATGACTAGAACAGGTCCGATAGGAATAAACATCGGCATACCTTATTCCATAGAATGTTCTATTAGACAAATCACGCACACAATTATGCTAGTTGAAGGACTTTACTAAGGTACTACAAAAGGTGATGAGTATAATCTCTCATATATCGCTTATAAAGAAAATGTAAACATTATGTGTTCTTTATGAATAACAAGCTATATTTATCAGGTTTTTCCCGGGCGGCCGCATACGTCTTAGATAAAAATAATTCAAAATATATTGAATGCAACATCCTATTTCGAGATATACACCACATTCAATTATAACATATGTTACCACCTACCAGGACGTGCCCTAGAGGTTGGATTTGGAAAGGCATTAGCATTGTGTCAGTTTAAGTGTTAATCAAACGAAACCGTTTTTCCGAGGGAGATACAGTAACATCTATCAAATACCACTTTCCACCCTGGACCCACTCTTTAAATACATACGTTATTACAGAGCTTTGATAGATAATGTTTGAAGTTTTACCTGCTAGTGCTAAAATGTAGAGAGATATTCGATCACTAAAATATTTGAAAGTTGAAATCATGAAGTGGTTAAAATAGACGTGTCGAAACGAGAATGCTGCTCGTAGTAGTATGAGAAAATTAAATAAAGAGTAACATTTTAAGTAAATTTGATTACTAAAATACATCTGAAACAATTCAAATATTGGCAGAAAGGCAAGTCAAATAAAATGAAAAACCAAAATGATACATAAAATCAATTGTATAAAGATTATTGTAAGTCGCGTTCAATATTACAGCCATAACACATTTTAATGCGTACGATCAATTTGACGTGTGATAAAATAATCATGTTTATCATTTTGGTTGTAAATAGGATATTCAAAAAATCGTTTTAGTTTTTTTCTTATTCTATATTTGATTTCAATAAATATTCGATAAATAGTAAAAATAATTATTCAATTGGTATTATCCAAGTTACTTTTAGATGGGAATAACACACATACTGATTATCTTGTTTTATAGTTTTTTTAATACAGAGCCAAATAGGTTATTATTTTCTATAAATGCATGACGATAAATTAATAATGCAGTATGTGAACAAGCGAAATGTAAATGTTTTTATAGAATGGAAATACATCTTAAAAATTAATCGTAAAATTTATTAATAGACACACATATATATATATATATATATATATATATATATATATATATATATATATATAAACTGTGTTTCTCGCTTTATTGCAAATCATAATATTGTTACTAACTTCAATAATATAAATCGCACAAGTTTGAAATCTTGCCCACTGAAAGAGTGCTTCTATGTAGGTAGGATACCAAAATATTTTGCAAATCTATACCATATTTCTAAAGTTATAGACATTTATGCATTTGTTAGCCACTTTCACTGTTTCTCGCTTTATTGCAGGTTTGTAAAAATGCCCCAAAATCGACGTTTGACTGCTACTGAAAAGCAAAGGGTTGTAGCTGGCCTTGCAGAAGGACTGACACTTCTGGATTTAGCCAAGGAACTGGGAAGGGATTTGAGCACCTTGGTTTCTTTTGTGGAGAAGCCCAACACTGCACCAAGGAAAGATAAGGGTACAAGAAGGAGCATTTTCCCTCACGATATGCAAAAAATACGCAGACAGATTATCAGGGAACCAAATGGCACTAGCGCCTCCATTTTTGGCAAAGCTGGCGTTGTTTCGATGTCCAGGAAGACCAGATGCAGTTTCTTGAATGAGATGGCCAGGAACGTGAAGCCCATTTCCAGGCCTTCCTTGAACAAAACCCATAAGGTAAAACGCATTGCGTGGGCAGAAAAATACATGAAAATGAACTTCCAACAGGTTATATTCACAGATGAAGCTAGAGCCATACTTGATGGTCTTACCGGAGATGCTATCTCACATCGCGTTCGTCGCCAACAAGGTGGCGGGGGAGTTATGTTTTGGGCGAGTATCATAGGTGATAAATTAATTGGACCTTTCCGAGTGCCAGAGGGTGTGAAACCCATTAGCCAAGCATACATATCGTTCTTAGATGAGTATTTGTCACCTCGGCTGGACGACCTGTCTTTACTTCGTCTACGTCAACTGATTTTTATGCACGAAAATGCTCCATCTTATGCAGCAAAGGCTACGACTACCTTCCTCGCATCTCTGGGAATCAAGGGAGAGAGGCTCATGACTTGGCCGCCTTGTTCTCTTGACGTAACCCCGATTGAGCAGCTCTGGTCAGTTTTAAAGAGGAAGGTTTATGAAAAAGGACAACAATTTACATCAGAAGATGCCCTCTGGAATAAAATTGTTAATGTTGCTAGTAGCATAACACCTTCCCAAATCAACAGATTGACGTCATCTATCGATGGGAGAGTGCAGAGAGTAATTTCAAGAAATGGGAGATATGTTGATAAATGATTCAATTTTGTGGTGCATATCTGGTGATTTCTTCCTTACATTTCATTCATATTGTTACTTATGATTTAAATGATTAAAATAATTAACCCTACTAAGTCAAATATTTTTTATCACACATGGACTGTATTTTAACAAACCTGCAATAAAGCGAAAAACAGTAAAATTGGCTAACAAATACATAAATGTCTATATCTTTAGAAATATAGTATAGATTTGCAAAATATTTTCGTATCTTACCTACGTAGGAGCACTCTTTCAGTGGGCAACATTTCAAACTTATGCGATTTATATTATTGAAGTTTTTAAAAATATTATGATCTGCAATAAAGCAAGAAATACACATATATATATATATATATATATATATATATATATATATATAACCGAAGTTCAGCGGCGTCGAGCCTGGCCAGTACTAAATGTGTGACCATTGCGGAATACAAGGTGCTGTATATGCTCTCTGCTTATATCGGCATTGTTTTCAGTCGTCTTGTATTACTACTTGCCATTGGAATTAAGCAATGCCAACTCAGGAGAGCGGTTGTTGGAATTGCGCAACCCTTGCAATTACAAATTCACGCGCGGGCAGCCCCAGGCGGGGCACTCATACGTCGACATAAACGGGGGAGTCCATCATATATATATATATATATATATATGGGAAGAGAAGGATGAAGGTAATCCGACGTGATGGTAAAATGAAAAAGGAAAACCAAAAACTGGATGTTTTTTATGTGTACATCAACGTTTCGTCTTTATTTATAAGACTTCATCAGGATGATGATATAGGGAAAAGATATCATGCAAGAACAGATACATGTAAGGTAGACATGTTGGGAAGAAAAATAAAATAAAATGAAAAATAATGGCAGCGTCTTGCTGGACGTCCGTACTGCTTCATTCTCTAACAAGTACGGACGTCCAGCAAGACGCTGCCATTATTTTTCATTTTATTTTATTTTTCTTCCCAACATGTCTACCTTACATGTATCTGTGCTTGCATGATATATTTTCCCTATATCATCATCCTGATGAAGTCTTATAAATAAAGACGAAACGTTGATGTACACATAAAAAACATCCAGTTTTTGGTTTTCCTTTTTCATTTTACCATATATATATATATATATATATATATATATATATATATATATATATATATATATATATATATATTTTCCATGGTAGCGACATGCTATGTTACTATGAATAGTTTTCAAACAGATAATAAAGAAACAATCTTTTTAATAGTAAATTGTTTAAATAAAAAACAATAGTCCAGAATATAGGTCAATTTAATAATAGTTGTACGTACCTGATTATCGATATTTAGATTCAATACAGAAAACCTGAGAAGATAGTGCCGTGTCGGCGGGGCGTAGAATTCGCCACTTCAACCCCATGCAGAGGGGTAAGATACCTCTCGCGAATACGGGGCCACCTTTTCGCCGTTGATGGCAACTCGTGATGACGTACGATTGAATCCTGGTGGGTAGGTATTGGTCACCTTCGGCCCTTACATTGGCTAGGCGGGAGGTTTCAGAACCCCGATCCGATCAATCGGCTAGTGATGTCATGCCCTTCAATCTGAAGCTTCAAAAATTGAAAACTTATTTCTCTTTTTCATTTTTATTTTCTCCCAAACTAGATACTAGAAGGCGGTGACTGAGGGTAAATCACGTTGAGTATAAAGAAGATTATGAATTCCAAAGAGTAATGTTTTCAAAGTGTAACGTTTCCAAAGAAATCATTTTATGAGTTATGGTTTTCTTGGAGTGGTGTTTACTGTGAGTAATACTTTTACCCTTTCAATAATTTTCCCCTCTTAGAGTAATGGTCTCGCTTTGACTGTGAAATTTCCTTCTGAAAGCAATGTATTCTGATAGAAATTTATTCTGAGATAATGTTTTCTGAGAGCAACGTGTTCTCCGAGCAACGAATTCTGAGATGACGTATCCTTAGATAATGTATTCTCAGAGCAATCTATTCTAAGAGCAATGTATTCTGGTTATCAAAAAGCAATGTATTCTGGTTTTCTAAGAACAATATATTCTTGTTATCTAAGAGCAATGCATTTTGGGAATATGAATAATTAACCCACTTATCGAATATTATTTCACAACTATATTTCAAACAACACTAAACTAGTTGTATAGGTCTATCGCTTGCTTGTAGTATGGTCGTAGTCTTTTCTAGCTTCGGTGGTGTCATACTCAGAGAATAATATATTCGATTATTGATGTCTTCAAAGAATGTCTCCAAAGAGTAATGTATTCTAAGTATATACATAATTATTCTACCTATAGAATTATATTTGATAACTTTATTCGGCATTAAATAACCTACATATGGTTGATATGCCGTAAAATAAACCCAAACAAACTAAACCGACAAGATAATTTCATACACTATATTAGAAACTATATGTATTAAGTGTATACGCGAAAACCGAAGGTTATACTCATAAAATCATAGAAAATGGTAATTTGGAAACAAAGTTCAAGAAGAAATGAATTATAACACAGGTTTCCTTAAACAGAGCTAGGTACATTATTTTCCTTCTTGCAATGCTGGTACATCTTATCTATATTAATAGAATTGTGTAATAAGTTCTCGTGTGTCTTTATGTGTGTTTATTACGACTACGTTACTTAAGCATTTTTCTTTTGTTAGAAAGTCAAGTATGAAGAAGAATTAATAATAGCTTAAAAGAAACAAACACAGAGGGTTCACTTACGCGAGTAAGTGTAACAATTATTTGTGCTAATACTATAAAAAATCAAGACAAGTAGACATGCTAAATCCATGTTTTTCTATGACGACACACAAATTTACCGCTAAACTAAAACTATATAAGAATAGAATTAATTGCTTTATATACCTGAATAGTACGCCACAGGGTGCAAGGCATCACCTTTCGAGCTGAGCCTGTGTTAACCGTTCTGTGTTTGATATAAAATTAAATAGTCATTCAAAGCTTCACATACGCACACCCAAGCATCTGTATTTATTGTACACATACACTTTAACTATTGTTTCATAGAAATAACATATTGATAAAAAAAACCCACAAACTGTGATGTCGTGATAGCGAGTCAAGATGCTTAAACTGTATGCAAGTTAACAGATATATATATATATATATATATATATATATATATATATAATTCATCTATCATCCGCAAATGAAATATTCGTATTTACAGGGATGACGGTTTAATAATATATAAGTTCAAGTGTAGTTATAATCTTCACATTATAAAGTGCAGGTGCTAAAGATACAGACATAGAAGAAGACTAAATATATATGATGATAAAAACAAAAAAAATTGCTCTAATATCAATATTAAAGTTACCACCTTTGCAATTTAAATAAATGAAACCGTAAATTATACCTAGAGGAAAAATATCAAATCATAAACTAAAAAACAAACAAATTAATTGATTAACAAAACAGAAATGCAGATACATAAGCGTATACTTTGCTTACTATAAATATGGAATTGAAAAAAGAAAAGTAAAAAATATTTATGTACTCATTAACGTTTAATCTTTACTCTAAGACTTCCTCAGGATGATTTTTCCGAAGAAAACATATATATATATATATATATATATATATATATATATATATATATATATATATATATATATGTGTGTGTGTGTGTGTGTGTGTGTGTGTGTGTGTGTTTGTGCATATATATATATATATATATATATATATGTATATATATATATATGTATATATATATATATATATATAT
Organism: Sepiola atlantica; assembly: GCA_963556195.1. Classification (NCBI taxonomy): domain Eukaryota; kingdom Metazoa; phylum Mollusca; class Cephalopoda; order Sepiida; family Sepiolidae; genus Sepiola; species Sepiola atlantica. The sequence goes on from OY744515.1 coordinate 61,358,525, forward strand.
ATATATATATATATATATATATATATATATATATATATATATATACTAGAGGCAATAGTTCAGTCAATAGTAATTGATACACACAAACACACACACACACATATATATATATAAATATTAATCATATAAAAAATTTAAACAGCTTACGCAAATGTAATTGAGCTCAGCCACATTGTGCTAGTCAGGGTAACATGATAATAGAGGGTTGACAAAATAAATAGAAAGATAAATTATTATATTTCGGGTCCGACGGAGCACAACGTAATTCATTTTCTAGGCTATTCTAAATGTTTATATGACAAATATATATCAAACTGGTTTTAAATTAATGTTCATATATATATATATATATATATATATATATATATATAGAGAGAGAGAGAGAGAGAGAGAGAGAGAGAGAGAGAATGAGTTAAAGAGAGGAAGAGATAGAGAGGTAGACAGACATATAAAAAAAAAACAAATGACCAAATTTGTTGTTTCATTCTGAAACCGTATTGAATAAATCCAGCAGATATATACATATGGGGTCAATTTTAAGCTAGAACTTTGTAAATGTGTATGTTATTGTTATATATATATATATATATATATATATATATATATATATATATATATATATATATATCTTTATAAATAATTATTATTTTGAACAAGATACACTAGTGTGTCATGCCATATGCAATTATCAGTGAAGGAAATATTAATTACTGCTGATCTCAGGATTCGGACTCAAACACAAACTAACCCTTGACTCTGCAGGCTGAGCTCCTACAATTCGAACACCATTAATCAACAGGAAAAAAAGTAATTTAAAGTCTATAAAGTACAAATTGGCGGACACGTATAGCAAGCAGTTTAGAAAATGTTCAACTTGCATTGACAATATATATATATAGATATATAAATATATATATATTATATATATTTATATATATGTGTGTGTATTTATATATATATATATATATATATATATATATATATATATATATATATATATATATATATATGATATTTGATGAAAATACTTTTGTTTATTTGTAAATGTTTGAAGAGTTTAGCAATATTTTTCCAGTGGAAACATTCTTACTATTCGGCAGAAAATGCCATTTTAAGATAAAGCCCAATTTTGAAATCACATCTAATTAAGTAATATTGATTAATAATCCTAATACGTTTCATCAATGCATTGCTGATACATAAATGTTAAAAAATACATTTTTATTCGAATAATATAGGTAATATCTTATATATAACTTGTATATGTATAGGTCCATTTAGGTCACATGACTCGCCTTTCGTAAACGGTGTATTCAGGCAAAAACTAACTGACAGTTTATCGTTATATGGAAAGGTTATTCGTTAATCTACTAAAAATAAAAATCAACTACGGTTGTTAACAAAAAAATATTGCTGGATGTAATTCACTTTTCAAATAACGAATGGCATGTCGAAATGAATGATTACACAATTTATATCTTGAAATTCATAACATTTAAATGTAGAAAAAAATTTAAAAAGGTTGTTTGCATGCATATTTCTTAAATGAAAACGTTTCTCCTCACTCACAAAAGAGTTTAATCATTTAATAAATATGCTTTCGTGTGACAAATTTCTCCACCAACTCCTAACCGTACGGGAGCCTATTGTGATAATAATTGATCATATTAATTTACATAAAATGGTATGTTGAAGTATACTTCTTTCACTAACTGGTTAGATGAGGGCAAACAACGATTGCTTCATGGAATTCATTCGTAAATTAATCAGAAAGTACACCTTACATATAATCAAACATTTGCAAACATTATTGCAACTCTACTGATCACTAACATTTGACCATGAATCTTTACTATTGACAACCTGCTATGAGAACAAAACTACACAAAAATGTGAAAGCCTGTTGTGCTATTTGAATTGTTATGCTGTTTTGGATTAGTTTGCATTAGTTGTGACTTATTTTTTACCATTTATACAAAAGTAACAAAGTATGTATCAAAATGTGTGCATCACCAAGAATACTCGAGTTTATACACATTCTTTTAAACACAGAAAATGAAATAGAGCTATTCACATACACATGTATGCGTATATGTACATATGTTCAAGTGTATATGTACCCATCTACGTCTGATTGTGTCCCTGTTTATCGTTAGGCTATCGTATTACGAATCTCATATATTAATTCGGAAATGCACGTGATCACATACATGTCCCCCCCCCACGTTTTGAATGGGTAGATAGCCAGTCTATATCGTTTAACATATTGAATCGAAGATGCAACTCTGTGATAGGTGAACTGTTGATATGTGCCGGCTATACGAGTTCTCACCTCAAATCCACACAAACCCACTCGCTCACACACAAAATAAAGCTAAAAGAGAACACAAACACACACAAACAGGCTTTTTTGATGACCATCACGCTTGTGTCATGTGTGTCTGCTGGGAATTTTCGGATGGCATCATTGACAATCTTAACTCTGGTGACTATGGCAGCAGAGACGAGGGGGGGATGTGAGCTCTAGTGTTCTTGGCGGCCAGGATGGACAGGATATGACAGAAATGCTCACACAAGAACATTGGAGAACAGAGGGAGAGAAGCGACTGAAGACAGACAGAGAGAGAGAGAGAGAGAGGTGAAGAAGAGGAAGGGGGATAAGGGTACGCTGTTTTAAGTGGCTTGACAGCTTCGAGGATACCGAACTCGATAGGGGAATATGATAGCGAGACGCCCGTCATGGAAGTGCCAAGATAAACAGACTAAAACAGGTAGAAGTTTTCAAATACTTAAATAAAGAAGCAACTGAGAATGAGGGAACTGTACCGATGTGCGTGTATTTATATGGTAGATATGTTCAGAACTTAACTTTTGAAATGTAAATTAGAAAATGACAGAAAGAAACCAGAAGAAAAATATAAAATAAACTGACAGAGAAAGAAAGAAAAGGAGAGAAAAAGATGAATGGCATGAGGAGAAAGAAAAACTCAGATAAATAATCAAAAGAGGAAAAAGGCAAAAAATTAAAGAAACTGGACGATAAAAGATAAAAAATGATAAATAAATGAACTATAGGTACAAAGGAAGGAAACTTGGATGAAAGGCATATTGAAGTAAAAAAAAAAAATTGAACCCTTTAATAAATGTACAGCATACACTCAAATAATATTTTAATAGAGACCATTCGACTGTATGTCCCTGTGTGCCTGACTAAATCGTACGAACAAGAATATTTAGAAAAAGACCCTACACACAAACTAAAAAACGCACACACAAAACCCCACATATATATGTATGTATATGTATATATATTTCCCTTCTCCCTCTTTGTTGTTAAAAATGTAACTTCCATGAGCAAAGTTTCTTTCCGAGAACTGCCCGTTTGTGAAACACAATACCGCTGCGCGGCTTCTAAGCTGACTACAACGTAGACGTTTGAAGTCCAATGTAAACAAATTCTTGTTGAGCTGTCCTTTTAAATAGTCAAAGCTGGTCCAGTTTCCACCATCGTAGCAATAATCACAGTGTTCTCACCATCCACCTGAAAAACTATCAAACCCTTAACCTCGAGTGGCCTTTGGGCCTTGATTAACAGTGACTCATTAGTAATATATATATATATATATATATATATATATATATATATATGCAAAGTGTGTGTATATAAATTAAAGAAGCGTTCACATGACCTATGAAAAAAAGTCAATCTATGACAATACCTTTCATCTGATCTCACAATTTCTTCATCCTCATATGTCGTTAAACGATCACAACCAAATTTTACAGCCGTAATTTCATTCTCGTTCCGTTTATATATCAGTGAATACTTTTACTTCAATTGTGTCACGCCGACAAACAAAAACGAACCCTCTAATATGTTAATGTAGTATATTTTATTTTTTGCGTGCTTATCCTTTTGTAAATTAAATGCTTTGATCATATCTGACGGGCGTTTCGCACCAGAAATCAAGAGGAATGTATAATCTTAATCCCGAATATGTTGCTCCTCAGGAAAATTGTACATTATCAACACTTACAAACACCTCGATTCTAAAGACATGAGGAAAATAGGATAGAATAAGTTCACAATGAGCCCTTGAAAAAGGTAACAGCAAGTCAAAATAGAAAAATAAATACATTGAAAAAACTCACATGAGGTATTGTGACAAAATTCAGCGACCCCGCAGAAAAAATAACTACATTTCAAAAGCTTAACACGATACTCTTAGCCGTCTTTCACAGTTGCAATGCAAACATATATATATATATATATATATATATATATATATAGCTACAAAGCGATGCTCCGATTAGGTTCGTTCAGTCATATAGATTGTCTTGATGTGTATCACTCTGCGCAATTAGCATAAATATAACTTAATCTCTCCGTATCACATGATAATCTCCTATGGCCGAGAAGATAGAAAAAAGTATGCGGAGTTACATGAATTGAATATATATATATATATATATATATATATATATATATATATATATATATATATATATCATATGTATGTCAATAAACTCATATTAAATTAAACCCTCTATCCCATGCTATTAAAAACAGGTCAAAATATTAATTATAAGAAATAATAATAAGAAGAAGAGTAAGAAGAAGAAGAAGAAGAAGAAGAAGAAGAAGAAGAAGAAGGAGAATAATAATAATAATAATAATAATAATAATAATAATAATAATAATAATAATAATAATAATAATAATAACAAATAGGGTAAAATTTACTTCCGCATGAATTAAATGTTTATATATATATATGTATATATATATATATATATATATATATATATATATATATATATATGTGTGAGTGTGTGTCATACGTATGTAAATACACTCATGTTTAATTAATAGTTAATTTAATTTAAACAAATATAATAAGAACCATTTCATTACTTACCACAAATTAACAAATTTAGAAAAAGAATTATTTTATTCTATTTGCTGCGGGCGGTATTGATATTTATTACGATATAAGCATATAACAATATCACCATTCCGCACGGATTTTAAAGATTTGAAGAACCTACCCTTCGATAAAGGGGTATTTCTTTGAAATATTTCATAGAACACAGTTACACACATTAGATCACTGTGTAAGAAGTCTTTATTAATCAAGTAAGATTTACTATAAAAAAAAACCAATTTAATTAATAATAAAAAACACTTGTTTATGTCTTACTTCTCAACACCGACATATTTCCATTTCTTGCATTGTGATAACCTTCTAATACTCCTCTATATACATATTACACGCAATGCTTCAACCAAACCACTTCTCCTGTATATATATATATATATATATATATATATATATATCAGTCTTCATTTAGTTAGTTTCCTAAGTGGTAAGCACACGAAAGAAGAAAACACTATTAATTAATAGAACAACATACGGATTTACCATACTACACTATTGACAGAAGTTCCAAAGTTTCGGAAATCCGCAAGAATTTCCTCATCGAGCGAGTTTATCGACGTGAATTTCAATATTTACTCTCAAGATGATAAACATGTTTTATTTGAATGACCCGGTTTTGTTGATTGGGTATAAAGTTATTAAAAGGTGGTAATGTTTGTTTTGTTAGGTTGCCCACGGCCTTACTTCCGTTTATCTTGCGTTCGTTGTTGATAATGTTAGTTTTTAATTATTTTTCGATTGAGTTTATGCATAAAATATCATGCTGTTTAATCAACCTGTGATTTTAACCGTGGGCGCCTGTTTCAAATTTGAAATTAGTAGATCCGATTGATGATGAAATACATACAGGATTTTCAAAACCATAAAATTATGCCAATAGTTCAGATTGATATATAAATATACTCGGATCGGGGTACCTGTCTGTGTAGTCATATGTAATAGATGTAATACAGTGAATATGTCTTTACGTAGATTAAAACATGTTGAGCTTGCGATGAGTGAAATCGCCAACTGTAATAAGCGTAAAATATAAAGCTCTTCGTGAAAAAAATAAATACTTCTTCGACAGATGATAGTGTTAAAAACGCGATTTCGCTATGACTAATAGCCGAATGGTTAGAAATGCTGACTGCCAACATAACATGCTGTAGGGGATATAATATTTGAAGTCTCGGTTTTAAGTATTTACATCAACAGTGCTCAATGCGTGAGTATATCTAGATAGTAAGTTATGAAAATATATTTATGGCAACCAAGCCACATA